>CM022397.1:7091950-7213273 GCA_011833715.1 Carcinoscorpius rotundicauda | reverse complement strand
AATTATTCTTGTTCACTTTAAAACGAATTCTGATTAAAAAGCACATTCTTAACTTGCTGAATCGAGTGTTAACATCACCACAGTTAGTGCCAATGAGACCTTTAGTTCAATACTAGGGTAATCACGCTTATTGGTTTATATGTATTGGTGTCATGAACTTTTATAAGCAACATCTGTTATGGTGGTTTATAAAATAAGTTTTTAACACCATCAACTTTAGTTTAAGACATTTAGAGTAAGGATTAATTATTCAGTGTCAAATATTTATTTGTTAATTTTATTTGAAATAAGTTCATCCTCACGCAGAAGAGATAGTTAAAGATCTAGTTGTAGGAGATCAACTATTAACACTCGTTGGTGTCAGTTAACAGAAGTTAAAATTAACAACTTATATGGCACGGACTTCTAGTTTATTCGAAGTATGAAGTACACAAGCACATTACGTTTCACCAGATCTACCTAGCAACTTCATGTGATTAAAGTAAAAAGATTTGAGAGAAAACACGTACGAGTTTATGTTTAAACCGAAAAAAAAAGTCAGGTGAGAAATATAGGTGGCGCTCCGGCATTATGACGTCAGTAATATTGAAGTAGAACAACACGATAAAGAATTATAATATTCTAACAAAAACGTGGGAGAAAAATCCACAAATCAAAGCTTAATTTTACACTAAAGTGTGTTTTACTGTTTAGTTTCATTTGCGTTCCAACAACAAAAACTCCTAAATAAACAGAACTGAGGATAAGTGTTCAACACGGATGTCAACATTGAGTGTACCGATTAGGATTGGTTTGTTTTGTTTTGAATTTCGCGCATCCCTGAACAAGGGCTATCTGCGCTAGCCGTCCCTAATTTAGCAGTGTGAGGCTAGACAGAAGACAGCTAGTTATCACCATCCACCGCCAACGAATAGTGGGATTGACCATCACATAATAACGCCTCCACGGTTGAAAGGGCGAGGATGTTTGGTGCAACGGGGATTCGTACTCGCGACCCTCGTGTTACAAGTCGAGTGCCTTAACCATCTGGCCATGTTGGGCCCACTGATAGGACCATAGAGTGTAATAAATTTGTTGTTTGGGTTATAAGGAGATACAGCGGTGTGTCTGGATGGTTTGGACTGATAGGACCACAGAGTGTAATAAATTTGTTGTTTGGGTTATAAGGAGATACAGCGGTGTGTCTGGATGGTTTGGACTTAAAGATCTTGTTGATAAAGTCCGGTTTATTACTTTCATAATGAAGTTTACCGTACGATGTGGAAACTGGGAGATGAGCTTTATTTGCTGGGGAGGAAGGGATTAAAAATAATCAGGAAGGAATAATTATCTTTATCCGATGGTAATTGGTGGAGTGGGGGGTATTAAAAATAATCAGGAAGGGGTAATTATTTTTATCCGATGGTAATTGGTGGAGTGGGGGGTATTAAAAATAATCAGGAAGGGGTAATTATCTTTATGCGATGGTAATTGGTGGAGTGGGGGGTATTAAAAATAATCAGAAAGGGGTAATTATCTTTATCCGATTGTAATTGGTGGAGTGGGGGGTATTAAAAATAATCAGGAAGGGGTAATTATCTTTATCCGATGGTAATTGGTGGAGTAGGGGGTATTAAAAATAATCAGGAAGGGGTAATTATCTTTATGCGATGGTAATTGGTGGAGTGGGGGGGTATTAAAAATAATCAGGAAGGGGTAATTATTTTTATCCTGAGGTAATTGGTGGAGTGGGAGGTATTAAAAATAATCAGGAAGGGGTAATTATTTTTATCCTGAGGTAATTGGTGGAGTGGGGGGTATTAAAAATAATCAAGAAGGGGTAATTATCTTTATGCGATGGTAATTGGTGGAGTGGGGGGTATTAAAAATAATCAGGAAGGGGTAATTATTTTTATCCTGAGGTAATTGGTGGAGTGGGGGTATTAAAAATAATCAGGAAGGGGTAATTATCTTTATGCGATGGTAATTGGTGGAGTGGGGGGTATTAAAAATAATCAGGAAGGGGTAATTATTTTTATCCTGAGGTAATTGGTGGAGTGGGGGGTATTAAAAATAATCAGGAAGGGGTAGTTATCTTTATCCGATGGTAATTGGTGGAGTGGGGGGTATTAAAAATAATCAGGAAGGGGTAATTATCTTTATCCGGAGGTAATTAGTGGAGTGGGGGTTTTGGAAATAATCGGGAAGGGGTAACGAAGTGAACATTTCAGCAAGTAGCTATTTATGAGGAATTCTTGAAGTGATATATTTTTGATCAATATGGTGACACTTAAAACTGGCTGTATCTCGTTATGGTTAGAAATATAAGTCTTTAATTTGATCTTTATTAATGAAGTTTGAATTTATTATTCTGATAATAATAATAATAAATGTTTTGTCTATGAATAATAAGTTTGATCTGATGCAACAAAACCAGTGGGATAATGTCTGGGGACGTTTAGTAAATTGATTGATGTTGTATAGGTGTTTTAACCCTGAAGGGTATTTCATGGGACACTTTTAAACAGATGAAAAACACCAAAAACATCTGGGGAACTTGACAAGTTTGGTGTTATTGTAGTTTCTGAGACCATCTCTCCAATGAAACAAACACTGATTTCGGAATGAGGATGGAAGGTAATGTGATTTTGATCAAGTGATCAGATCAAAGATGTTCATCTTACCACCAGGTGCGCACCAGTTTGAAATAAGCCTCAGTCTTCATAGTAGATTGTGCTGCACTTTGCAAACCTTAACACTCGGGTTATTTGGTTGCACGCAATTTAAAAACCTTTAAAAAGTTGGTTGTAACGTATCTCTCAAGTCATAGATACTTCCTGGTAACATTATATCGTAGACTGATCAGGAATTTACTGTCAATCAAATATATATATGCGAATGAAGTGCCACCTATTAGCCAATAACCGTATTTTGAGTGTGTTATCAATATAAGTCACTCTAATAAATTACAGTGAAACTTCAGCGTATTCATTTCTCTTAATGAAATGTTTAACACCCAAATTTGTCCTTTCATATTGTGTATAATTAACAAGAATTAGTACTGTATCACAACATACATTAACTAATTATCCTATGGTTCAGATGCAGCTGTGTCACAACTGTTCAGAGGTTCTTAATTACGACAACCAAACCCTTAACGTTATGCCTGTATTTGAACTGTTATACACGACAAACAATGTTACATGTTTTTGGCACGAGCAACACTGGATTTCTCTTCCTCACGAATGTTCACCCTAACTTATGCCGAATGCAGAAATTCCTCGAATATAAATGGGAGTAATCAACTTACTAACAGTGCTTCAATTTCTCTTGTTCACCCTCTTTATTATTCTGTCTATCTGTTTGTCTTGTCGACCTTTATTATTCCCTCTATCTGTTTGTCTTGTCGATCTTTATTATTCCCTCTATCTGTTTGTGCATCATTTCTATTATCTTCTCTATTTGTCGTGTCCATCTTCTCTCTTATTTTCTCGCTATTTGTCGTGTCCATCTTCTCTCTTATTTTCTCACTATTTGTCGTGCTAATCTTGTCTTATTTTCTCACTGTTTGTCGTGATAATCTTGTCTTATTTTCTCTTTAATACGACACTAAAACAAAACACCTTTATCTTTTATTCTTATTTAAGTAAGGTGTATATTTTTGTCATGTTAACAAAATCCCCACTTTTCACGAATCATTGTTTGAACTTTATGACCAGTGGAATATTTAAAGTTGAATTACGTTTCGTAACCATCATTCGAAAGGTAAACTGTTTGAACAGTTTTAATTAAAGCATGGGATGTAAGTTTGTCACAAAGAACTACAAGAACAAATGTAGAACAGAGTGGTCCAATTGTTAGTTACTTCAGTAATTATATTTCAAATATTTTCTGTTAATTTTAGTTTAACATTAATATCCAAGTATACCTGAATATTACGTTAACGTGGCAAACAAAGTAACGAAACTAAGTTTTAAATCCATCTTTCTGTTTATAATTAACCATTCAACGTTTCTCTCCACAGCTTCTCGAAGACCGCTTTACTGAAACCCATTCCGAAATTGTCAGAAGAAAGCTTCAACTGATTTAAACAATCAAATATACAGCATGCGTTTGATATTGTAAAACTCATTGTTGATCAAAATGTTAATGCCTTTCAACTGGCCCAGAATGGCCAGGTGGGTTAAGGCGTTCGACTCGTAATCTGAGTGTCGCGGGTTCGAATCCAAGTCTCACCAAACATGCTCGCCCTTTCAGCCGTGGGGCGGTATAATGTGACGGTCAATTCCACTATTCGTTGGTAAAAGAGTAGCCCAAGAGTTGGCGGTGGGTGGTGATGAGTAGCTGCCGTCCCTCTAGTGTTATACTGCTAAATTAGGAACAGCTAGCGGAGGTAGCCCTTGTGTAGCTTTGCGCGAAATTCAAAACAAACCAAACAATACCTTCCACAGAAGGGAGTATTGGGGTACGTAGATTATGAATCAGTTTGTTGTTTACTTACACACATGAGAGTATTGGGGTAACTAACTGTTGAATCAGTTTGTTGTTTACTTACACACATGAGAGTATTGGGGTAACTAACAGTTGAATCAGTTTGTTGTTTCCTTCTACACAGGAGAGTATTGGGGTAACTAACTGTTGAATCAGTTTGTTGTTTCCTTCTACATATGAGAGTATTGGGGTAACTAACTGTTGAATCAGTTTGTTGTTTCCTTCTACACAGGAGAGTATTGGGGTAACTAACTGTTGAATTAGTTTGTTGTTTCCTTCTACACAGGAGAGTATTGGGGTAACTAACTGTTGAATCAGTTTGTTGTTTACTTACACACAGGGAGAGTATTGGGGTAACTAACTGTTGAATCAGTTTGTTGTTTACTTACACACATGAGAGTATTGAGGTAACTAACTGTTGAATCAGTTTGTTGTTTACTTACACACATGAGAGTATTGGGGTAACTAACAGTTGAATCAGTTTGTTGTTTCCTTCTACACAGGAGAGTATTGGGGTAACTAACTGTTGAATCAGTTTGTTGTTTACTTACACACATGAGAGTATTGGGGTAACTAACTGTTGAATCAGTTTGTTGTTTACTTACACACATGAGAGTATTGAGGTAACTAACTGTTGAATCAGTTTGTTGTTTACTTACACACATGAGAGTATTGGGGTAACTAACAGTTGAATCAGTTTGTTGTTTCCTTCTACACAGGAGAGTATTGGGGTAACTAACTGTTGAATCAGTTTGTTGTTTACTTACACACATGAGAGTATTGAGGTAACTAACTGTTGAATCAGTTTGTTGTTTACTTACACACATGAGAGTATTGGGGTAACTAACTGTTGTATCAGTTTGTTGTTTACTTACACACAGGGAGAGTATTGGGGTAACTAACTGTTGAATCAGTTTGTTGTTTACTTACACACATGAGAGTATTGGGGTAACTAACAGTTGAATCAGTTTGTTGTTTCCTTCTACACAGGAGAGTATTGGGGTAACTAACTGTTGAATTAGTTTGTTGTTTCCTTCTACACAGGAGAGTATTGGGGTAACTAACTGTTGAATCAGTTTGTTGTTTCCTTCTACACATGAGAGTATTGGGGTAACTAACTGTTGAATCAGTTTGTTGTTTCCTTCTACACAGGAGAGTATTGGGGTAACTAACTGTTGAATTAGTTTGTTGTTTACTTACACACAGGGAGAGTATTGGGGTAACTAACTGTTGAATCAGTTTGTTGTTTACTTACACACAGGGAGAGTATTGGGGTAACTAACTGTTGAATCAGTTTGTTGTTTACTTACACACATGAGAGTATTGAGGTAACTAACTGTTGAATCAGTTTGTTGTTTACTTACACACATGAGAGTATTGGGGTAACTAACAGTTGAATCAGTTTGTTGTTTCCTTCTACACAGGAGAGTATTGGGGTAACTAACTGTTGAATCAGTTTGTTGTTTACTTACACACATGAGAGTATTGAGGTAACTAACTGTTGAATCAGTTTGTTGTTTACTTACACACATGAGAGTATTGGGGTAACTAACTGTTGAATCAGTTTGTTGTTTACTTACACACATGAGAGTATTGGGGTAACTAACTGTTGAATCAGTTTGTTGTTTACTTACACACATGAGAGTATTGGGGTAACTAACTGTTGAATCAGTTTGTTGTTTACTTACACACAGGGAGAGTATTGGGGTAACTAACTGTTGAATCAGTTTGTTGTTTACTTACACACATGAGAGTATTGGGGTAACTAACTGTTGTATCAGTTTGTTGTTTACTTACACACATGAGAGTATTGGGTAACTAACTGTTGAATCAGTTTGTTGTTTACTTACACACATGAGAGTATTGAGGTAACTAACTGTTGAATCAGTTTGTTGTTTACTTACACACATGAGAGTATTGGGGTAACTAACAGTTGAATCAGTTTGTTGTTTCCTTCTACACAGGAGAGTATTGGGGTAACTAACTGTTGAATTAGTTTGTTGTTTCCTTCTACACAGGAGAGTATTGGGGTAACTAACTGTTGAATCAGTTTGTTGTTTCCTTCTACACATGAGAGTATTGGGGTAACTAACTGTTGAATCAGTTTGTTGTTTCCTTCTACACAGGAGAGTATTGGGGTAACTAACTGTTGAATTAGTTTGTTGTTTCCTTCTACACAGGAGAGTATTGGGGTAACTAACTGTTGAATCAGTTTGTTGTTTACTTACACACAGGGAGAGTATTGGGGTAACTAACTGTTGAATCAGTTTGTTGTTTACTTACACACATGAGAGTATTGGGGTAACTAACTGTTGAATCAGTTTGTTGTTTACTTACACACATGAGAGTATTGGGGTAACTAACTGTTGAATCAGTTTGTTGTTTACTTACACACATGAGAGTATTGAGGTAACTAACTGTTGAATCAGTTTGTTGTTTACTTACACACATGAGAGTATTGGGGTAACTAACTGTTGTATCAGTTTGTTGTTTAGTTACACACATGAGAGTATTGGGGTAACTAACTGTTGTATCAGTTTGTTGTTTACTTACACACATGAGAGTATTGGGGTAACTAACTGTTGAATCAGTTTGTTGTTTACTTACACACATGAGAGTATTGGGGTAACTAACTGTTGAATCAGTTTGTTGTTTACTTACACACAGGGAGAGTATTGGGGTAACTAACTGTTGAATCAGTTTGTTGTTTACTTACACACATGAGAGTATTGGGGTAACTAACTGTTGTATCAGTTTGTTTTTTACTTACACACATGAGAGTATTGGGGTAACTAACTGTTGAATCAGTTTGTTGTTTCCTTCTACACAGGAGAGTATTGGGGTAACTAACTGTTGAATCAGTTTGTTGTTTACTTACACACATGAGAGTATTGGGGTAACTAACTGTTGAATTAGTTTGTTGTTTCCTTCTACACAGGAGAGTATTGGGGTAACTAACTGTTGTATCAGTTTGTTGTTTACTTACACACATGAGAGTATTGGGGTAACTAACTGTTGTATCAGTTTGTTGTTTACTTACACACATGAGAGTATTGGGGTAACTAACTGTTGAATCAGTTTGTTGTTTACTTACACACATGAGAGTATTGGGGTAACTAACTGTTGAATCAGTTTGTTGTTTACTTACACACAGGGAGAGTATTGGGGTAACTAACTGTTGAATCAGTTTGTTGTTTACTTACACACAGGGAGAGTATTGGGGTAACTAACTGTTGAATCAGTTTGTTGTTTACTTACACACATGAGAGTATTGGGGTAACTAACTGTTGTATCAGTTTGTTGTTTACTTACACACATGAGAGTATTGGGGTAACTAACTGTTGAATCAGTTTGTTGTTTCCTTCTACACATGAGAGTATTGGGGTAACTAACTGTTGAATCAGTTTGTTGTTTACTTACACACATGAGAGTATTGGGGTAACTAACAGTTGAATCAGTTTGTTGTTTCCTTCTACACAGGAGAGTATTGGGGTAACTAACTGTTGAATTAGTTTGTTGTTTCCTTCTACACAGGAGAGTATTGGGGTAACTAACTGTTGGATTAGTTTGTTGTTTCCTTCTACACAGGAGAGTATTGGGGTAACTAACTGTTGAATTAGTTTGTTGTTTCCTTCTACACAGGAGAGTATTGGGGTAACTAACTGTTGAATTAGTTTGTTGTTTCTTTCTACACAGGAGAGTATTGGGGTAACTAACTGTTGAATCAGTTTGTTGTTTCCTTCTACACATGAGAGTATTGGGGTAACTAACTGTTGAATCAGTTTGTTGTTTCCTTCTACACAGGAGAGTATTGGGGTAACTAACTGTTGAATTAGTTTGTTGTTTCCTTCTACACAGGAGAGTATTGGGGTAACTAACTGTTGAATCAGTTTGTTGTTTACTTACACACAGGGAGAGTATTGGGGTAACTAACTGTTGAATCAGTTTGTTGTTTACTTACACACATGAGAGTATTGGGGTAACTAACTGTTGAATCAGTTTGTTGTTTACTTACACACATGAGAGTATTGGGGTAACTAACTGTTGAATCAGTTTGTTGTTTACTTACACACATGAGAGTATTGAGGTAACTAACTGTTGAATCAGTTTGTTGTTTACTTACACACATGAGAGTATTGGGGTAACTAACTGTTGTATCAGTTTGTTGTTTAGTTACACACATGAGAGTATTGGGGTAACTAACTGTTGTATCAGTTTGTTGTTTACTTACACACATGAGAGTATTGGGGTAACTAACTGTTGAATCAGTTTGTTGTTTACTTACACACATGAGAGTATTGGGGTAACTAACTGTTGAATCAGTTTGTTGTTTACTTACACACAGGGAGAGTATTGGGGTAACTAACTGTTGAATCAGTTTGTTGTTTACTTACACACATGAGAGTATTGGGGTAACTAACTGTTGTATCAGTTTGTTGTTTACTTACACACATGAGAGTATTGGGGTAACTAACTGTTGAATCAGTTTGTTGTTTCCTTCTACACAGGAGAGTATTGGGGTAACTAACTGTTGAATCAGTTTGTTGTTTACTTACACACATGAGAGTATTGGGGTAACTAACTGTTGAATTAGTTTGTTGTTTCCTTCTACACAGGAGAGTATTGGGGTAACTAACTGTTGTATCAGTTTGTTGTTTACTTACACACATGAGAGTATTGGGGTAACTAACTGTTGTATCAGTTTGTTGTTTACTTACACACATGAGAGTATTGGGGTAACTAACTGTTGAATCAGTTTGTTGTTTACTTACACACATGAGAGTATTGGGGTAACTAACTGTTGAATCAGTTTGTTGTTTACTTACACACAGGGAGAGTATTGGGGTAACTAACTGTTGAATCAGTTTGTTGTTTACTTACACACATGAGAGTATTGGGGTAGCTAACTGTTGTATCAGTTTGTTGTTTACTTACACACATGAGAGTATTGGGGTAACTAACTGTTGAATCAGTTTGTTGTTTCCTTCTACACAGGAGAGTATTGGGGTAACTAACTGTTGAATCAGTTTGTTGTTTACTTACACACATGAGAGTATTGGGGTAACTAACAGTTGAATCAGTTTGTTGTTTCCTTCTACACAGGAGAGTATTGGGGTAACTAACTGTTGAATTAGTTTGTTGTTTCCTTCTACACAGGAGAGTATTGGGGTAACTAACTGTTGGATTAGTTTGTTGTTTCCTTCTACACAGGAGAGTATTGGGGTAACTAACTGTTGAATTAGTTTGTTGTTTCCTTCTACACAGGAGAGTATTGGGGTAACTAACTGTTGAATTAGTTTGTTGTTTCTTTCTACACAGGAGAGTATTGGGGTAACTAACTGTTGAATTAGTTTGTTGTTTCCTTCTACACAGGAGATAGAACTGTTTTCAAACTACAAGTTAAAAATGTTTTTTAAAGTAGTTTATTAGGACTGAACGAATGAGTAGCGTGTGATTCCTGTTACTTAACAATTGGTATTAAGAAAACAAACGCAATATTGTTAACCGGTGATAGTGACAAACAAACAGAACATTGTTGACTGGTGTTAGTGACAAACAAACAGAACATTGTTAACCGGTGATAGTGACAAACAAACAGAACATTGTTAACCGGTGATAGTGACAAACAAACAGAACATTGTTAACCGGTGATAGTGACAAACAAACAGAACATTGTTAACCGGTGATAGTGACAAACAAACAGAACATTGTTAACCGGTGATAGTGACAAACAAACGTAACATTGTTAACTGGTGATAGTGACAAACAAACAGAATTTGTTAACTGGTGATAGTGACAAACAAACGTAACGTTGTTAACTGGTGATAGTGACAAACAAACAGAATTTGTTAACTGGTGATAGTGACAAACAAACAGAATTTGTTAACTGGTGATAGTGACAAACAAACAGAACATTGTTAACTAGTGATAGTGACAAACAAACAGAACATTGTTAATTGGTGGTAGTGACAAACAAACAGAACATTGTTAATTGGTGGTAGTGACAAACAAACAGAACATTGTTAACCGGTGATAGTGACAAACAAACAGAATTTGTTAACTGGTGATAGTGACAAACAAACGTAACGTTGTTAACTGGTGATAGTGACAAACAAACAGAATTTGTTAACTGGTGATAGTGACAAACAAACAGAATTTGTTAACTGGTGATAGTGACAAACAAACAGAACATTGTTAACTAGTGATAGTGACAAACAAACAGAACATTGTTAATTGGTGGTAGTGACAAACAAACAGAACATTGTTAATTGGTGGTAGTGACAAACAAACAGAACATTGTTAACCGGTGATAGTGACAATAAACGTAACATTGTTAATTGGTGATAGTGACAAACAAACAGAACATTGTTAACCGGTGATAGTGACAAACAAACAGAACATTGTTAATTGGTGGTAGTGACAAACAAACAGAACATTGTTAATTGGTGGTAGTGACAATAAACGTAACATTGTTAATTGGTGATAGTGACAAACGAATGTAACATTGTTAACTGGTGGTAGTGACAAACGAATGTTTCATTGTTAACTGGTGGTAGTGACAAACAAACGTAACATTATTAACTGTTCAAAGAGACATAGTTAACAACTCTAGTGTATAAGAATGGGAACTACAATACCTATAAGCCTATCAACGTGGCGGACTATTTACTGCAGTTCTGAGGTAGGGTTAGGACTAGTTCTTGGAAGACTATTATTCGTTTCAATTCAATACAAATATAACTGATCCACCTGCAGGTTAGCTGGAGTAATAAAATAAAAACTTATTTAAGATAACGGAAATTACACACACATATATATTTAAGGAATATATGATGCAGTTACTAATAAAACGATTTTTTGTTTAAAAATTTACTGAGTAATAAACATATTTAAGAATGTTTAACAATGAATTTCTCTTCTAACGTAAATTTTCTGCATCGGTAACACGTTGTTAAATGTTCAAGGAACTTTCATTTAGTGTTTTATTTATATGCTAGTTACGCTTACACCATGTTATAAGGTTGCTTCGTGTGAATATTAACTAAGTTTAAAAAGAAACTTGGGGATACTTTGTGACTGTCTTGGAATCTTTAAATAGATCATCGACTCCTAGGTGCTTTGTGTGAATATTAATTAATTTTAGGGAGAAATTTGGGGATACTTTGTAACAGTCTTGGAATTTTTAAAATAGAACTTGAATTCTTAGATGTTTTGTATGAATATTAACTAATCTTAGAAAAAATCTCGGGATATTTTGTAACAGTCTTAGCATTTTAAAAATAGAACTTGAATTCTTAGGTGCTTTGTGTGAATATTAATTAATTTTAAGGAGAAATTTGGGGATACTTTGTAACAGTCTTGGAATTTTAAAATAGAACTTGAATTCTTAGGTGCTTTGTGTGAATATTAATTAATTTTAAGAAGAAATTTGGGGATACTTTGTAACAGTCTTAGCATTTTAAAAATAGAACTTGAATTCTTAGGTGCTTTGTGTGAATATTAATTAATTTTAAGGAGAAATTTGGGGATAATTTGTAACAGTCTTGGAATTTTAAAATAGAATTTGAATTCTTAGATGTTTTGTGTGAATATTAACTAATCTTAGAAAAATCTCGGGATACTTTGCAACAGTCTTGGAATTTTTAAAATAAAACTTTAATTCTTAGGTGTTTTGTGTGAATATTAACTAATCTTAGAAAGAAATCTCGGGATACTTTGTGACAGTCTTGGAATTTTTAAAATAGAACTCGAATTCTTAGGTGCTTTGTGTGAATATTAACTAATATCAGAAAGAAATCTGGGGAAACAGTCTTGGAATTTTTAAAATAGAACTTGAATTCTTAGGTGCTTTGTGTGAATATTAACTAAATTTCAGGAAGAAATTTGGGGATATTTTTAACATATCTAAAATTTTCTAAATAGAATATCAGCTATTAGATGCCAAAACATTAATTAGGGAAACTGTGAATCAACAAACACGTCGTGAATCTTACAATAACAGAAAGTAAACCTCTATGACGAATATTGAGTAACGCTTACAAGAACAGAAAATAAAGATCTATGACGAATATTGAGTGAAGTTTACAATTAAAGAAAGTAAACCTCTATGACGAATATTGAGTAACGCTTACAATTACAGAAAGTAAACCTCTATGACGAATATTGAGTAACGCTTACAATAACAGAAAATAAAGCTTTGTGACGAATATTGAAGTTTTTAATTTAATTTACTTCAGATAAAACTTATTAGACTTATAAATGTAATAACAAGTTTTTAAGGCGTAATCGTAACAACCTAGATCTGATGTATATCAGAGAATCACCCGAGTGACAAACAGGGTAGTTAAATAACAGAATATACTTAGTAAACATTACTATTTTCACTGCAGTTGAGTATTGTGTGTGGTCAGTCTGGAATAAATATAATTTCGACATTCTGTTCAGTCCATTGTGCCCCCCAGTGGCTCAGCGGTATGTCTGCGGACTTGCACGCTAAAATCCGGGTTTCGATACCCGTGTTGGGCAGAGCACAGATAGCCTATTGTGTAGCTTTGTGCTTAATTCAAAACAACAACAACAACAGTCCATTGTTTTGAGCATGGCAAGGCTTAATTGTGAGTTATTTTATCAGATGTCATCAGACATAGATATCTGTGGATGAAACAAATCTCACTGTCCACCTGGTAACTCTTAATAAGAGATCCTATATGAACAAAGTATAGGGCATGGGATTTATTATTATACGTTTTTATAGCATACATTTCACATTCAAACTTATATCATTACACCCAAAAGAAAACATACTTTATTCCATTCGTATAACTAAATAACTTGTTTATATGGTAGTTTTAGGTTTCCATTTCCTATAACACAGATTTAATTACAATGATTGTGTTATGTAAATGTCGTGTAAATATTTTGTAAGCGACAACATGTCGTGTTGTGTTTAAATTTTCATTTCTATTATTCATTTTTCCATATTGATATTATTGTTTCGAAGTTTAAACTAATATTTTGTTATTCATTTAGGGTAACATTTAGAATTTTCTTGAATTAAGTAGACCAATCATATGTTTGTAAATGAGTGCTGGTGACTTCGTGTCTACACGTGTAGTCTCGTGCAAGAACGGACACGCGCGGATTGCTCTAGAGTTGTATGGAAATTGCAAGATTGTTCGAGAAATAGGCCTACCGGTATAAAAGACGGTGACGCGAGAAGAAGTCAGTCATTAGTTTTTATTCAAAAAAAGAAGATAGATTCAGACATTAGTTTTATTCGAAGAAAAAGAGTGAGATTCAGACATCAGTTTTATTTCAAAAGAAGAGAGTTAGTTATTTGAGAAAGATTAAGTGTTTGCTGTGAATATTCAACTTGGATTTGTGACTGAAGTTAGATCTACGGAAGCTGTGATTTTATTTCGTCAATCTCTACGATTCATCTGAATTACTGCTTGTGCTGAGAGTCGGCGAATTTATTGAACTGTGAACTCTGTTCCTGAACTTCTTTATTTAAGCTTCGGAATTTCTTCGTGGGACCAAATTCACACCCTAGACTGGAATTTGAGACTTTCATTTTAGATCATTATATTAGATACAGGCCAGTACCATTTTGTATTGTGATTAATTTTGAAGTTTGAAACTAGTATTATTTTGTTTTGTAATTAATTTCGAATGTTGTAACTTAATATCTGTCACTGTTATTATATAATTTATGTTATATCTGTTATATTTGTTAATAGTTTAGTGTAATAAATTATACAAGCTGTTATCTGTGTTTTTCTGTTGCGTTTAGTCTACGAAAAACATAAAACATAAAAAGTACGTAACAATTGTCGAAAGTCGAACCATAGTCCTTGACTTTGATAACACCAAACTGTATTTAATGGTCGGGTCGTCTGTATAGGAAGAAGAATGAAAATTTAGCTAACAGACCAGAAACCACAACCACCAACAACAGAAAGAACACATAAGAATTTAGAATCTGTTACTGTTTAACAGTACCTGTACTTTGTGTTTAACAGTAACTCCACTATGTGTATAACAGTAACTCTACTAAGTGTTTAACAGTAGCTCCACTATGTGTTTAACAGTAACTCTACTAAGTGTTTAACAGTAGCTCCACTATGTGTTTAACAGTAGCCCAACTATGTGTATAACAGTAGCTCCACTATGTGTATAACAGTAGCTCCACTAAGTGTTTAACAGTAGCTCCACTACGTGTTTAACAGTACCTCCACTATGTATATTACAGTAGCTACATTAAGTGTTTAACAGTAGCTCCACTATGTGTACAACAGTAGCCCAACTATGTGTATAACAGTAGCTCCACTACGTGTTTAACAGTACCTCCACTATGTATATTACAGTAGCTACATTAAGTGTTTAACAGTAGCTCCACTATGTGTACAACAGTAGCCCAACTATGTGTATAACAGTAGCTCCACTAAGTGTTTAACAGTAGCTCCACTACGTGTTTAACAGTACCTCCACTATGTATATTACAGTAGCTACATTAAGTGTTTAACAGTAGCTCCACTATGTGTACAACAGTAGCTCCACTATGTGTACAACAGTACCTCCACTATGTATATTACAGTAGCTACATTAAGTGTTTAACAGTAGCTCCACTATGTGTACAACAGTACCTCCACTATGTATATTACAGTAGCTACATTAAGTGTTTAACAGTAACTCCACCATGTGTTTAATAATATGTTTACCTAATGATTAACAGTAACTCTACTATGTTTTTAATAATATATTTATTATGTGATTAACAGTAACTACTCTGTGTTGAATATTATATTTACCATGTGATTAACAGTAACTCTACCATGTGTTTAATAATATATTTACTTTGTGTTTAACACTAACTCTACTGTGTATTTAATAGTAACCCCTCAATGTGTTAAGACAGTAGACTGATCATTGATGTTGAGAAGAGAATTCACCGTGTGTTAAGGGTGTTTAACATTCTATATAAACGTTAATGGACTGTTGATGTGAACAATTATGACGTTCCAATAGCTGAAGAAGGTAAGCCGTATTTACGACTAAAACGTGTTTAATAAGGTTTGGGTTTCTTTTTATTTAAAACAATTTTCTGCTAAAGTGTGAATGCAAATTTTATGTGGATGGAAAGGTTTTGTTAGAGGAATTTAAAATAATTATGCTTGTAGACAGTGATGCCCGTAAGTCACGTGACGTGTAGAAAGTTCTTCATGGACCTCTTTGGATTAGTGCTCGGTCAAAGCTAATTTATTTTGTGTGACTACACGAAGAGGGAATTAATAGATCACTGAGGAGGTAAGTGGCCATGACCTGCGCGGGAGAGAATCTTAACCCTTAAAGTGAAAAAATTGTAAATAAATCTAACGATCCTTGTTGCATTTATCTTAAATTCTTGAATTTGACAAAAAAAAAAATATATTAAGCGCATGAAGAGGTAAACATTGTTAGAGCACTTGGACCTCGGGTTCGAATCTTGTCTTTGAACTTGCTTGTCATTTCATTTGTGAGAGTATAATGCAACGGTTAATTCACTGTTCGTTGGTAAAGAGTAGCTCAATAGTTGGCGGTGGGTGGTGATGACTAGCTGCCTTCCCTCTAGTCTTACCCTGCAAAATTAAGGACGGCTAGCGCAGATAGCCCTCGTGTAGCTTTGCGCGAAATTCCAAAAACAAGCCAAACCAAACTACATTACCCCGGTCGAAATATCGAGAAAACTTGGATAATATTTCAAGTTACACGTATATTAAGCACAACTAACTACGAGTCGCTCAAATGAAATGTCTTGCGTTGGTAAACGTAAGTTAGAAGTGATAATGCCTGAAAAATGCACGAAAATATTCTTAGAAGCTGGGTCCTCCTGAGTCGTGTCACAACACTTGAAACTTCTTCGAGTCAATAAATCCATGAAGAGAAATCTTAAACTATGTGATTTGAATTTTTTTTTTTTTTGTGGTACGTTAATTACATCAATTTTCGTTTCTTGAGAGCACGCGAGAAAAGGACGGTATAGGATGAACCACAGCGATGCTGGTGTGAAAAGTGGGTGTCTTGAAGGGAAGATTCATTCAATAATTTTAGGGAATTATGGGTGAAATTTGAGACCTGGATCGACGTAAAGAAAAAGTAATGAAATTCTATGAAAATCGTTACAGCTGTTCAGAAGTAATAACAGTGTACAACGTGATTACCGAACGTTGAATGAATATTAATAACAGTGTATAACGTGATTACCGAACGTTGAATGAATATTAATAACAGTGTACAACGTGATTACCGAACGTTGAATGAATATTAATAACAGTGTACAACGTGATTACCGAACGTTGAATGAATATTAATAACAGTGTACAACGTGATTACCGAACGTTGAATGAATATTAATAACAGTGTACAACGTGATTACCGAACGTTGAATGAATATTAATAACAGTGTACAACGTGATTACCGAACGTTGAATGAATATTAATAACAGTGTATAACGTGATTACCGAACGTTGAATGAATATTAATAACAGTGTACAACGTGATTACCGAACGTTGAATGAATATTAATAACAGTGTACAACGTGATTACCGAACGTTGAATGAATATTAATAACAGTGTATAACGTGATTACCGAACGTTGAATGAATATCAATAACAGTGTACAATCTGATTACCGAACGTTGAATGAATATCAATAACAGTGTACAACGTGATTACCGAACGTTGAATGAATATTAATAACAGTGTACAACGTGATTACCGAACGTTGAATGAATATTAATAACAGTGTACAACGTGATTACCGAACGTTGAATGAATATTAATAACAGTGTATAACGTGATTACCGAACGTTGAATGAATATTAATAACAGTGTACAACGTGATTACCGAACGTTGAATGAATATTAATAACAGTGTATAACGTGATTACCGAACGTTGAATGAATATTAATAACAGTGTACAACGTGATTACCGAACGTTGAATGAATATTAATAACAGTGTACAACGTGATTACCGAACGTTGAATGAATATTAATAACAGTGTACAACGTGATTACCGAACGTTGAATGAATATTAATAACAGTGTACAACGTGATTACCGAACGTTGAATGAATATTAATAACAGTGTACAACGTGATTACCGAACGTTGAATGAATATTAATAACAGTGTACAACGTGATTACCGAACGTTGAATGAATATTAATAACAGTGTATAACGTGATTACCGAACGTTGAATGAATATTAATAACAGTGTACAACGTGATTACCGAACGTTGAATGAATATTAATAACAGTGTACAACGTGATTACCGAACGTTGAATGAATATTAATAACAGTGTATAACGTGATTACCGAACGTTGAATGAATATTAATAACAGTGTACAACGTGATTACCGAACGTTGAATGAATATTAATAACAGTGTACAACGTGATTACCGAACGTTGAATGAATATCAATAACAGTGTACAACGTGATTACCGAACGTTGAATGAATATTAATAACAGTGTATAACGTGATTACCGAACGTTGAATGAATATTAATAACAGTGTACAACGTGATTACCGAACGTTGAATGAATATCAATAACAGTGTACAACGTGATTACCGAACGTTGAATGAATATCAATAACAGTGTACAACGTGATTACCGAACGTTGAATGAATATCAATAACAGTGTACAACGTGATTACCGAACGTTGAATGAATATTAATAAGTGTACAACGTGATTACCGAACGTTGAATGAATATTAATAACAGTGTACAAAGTGATTACCGAACGTTGAATGAATATTAATAACAGTGTACAAAGTGATTACCGAACGTTGAATGAATATTAATAACAGTGTATAACGTGATTACCGAACGTTGAATGAATATCAATAACAGTGTACAACGTGATTACCGAACGTTGAATGAATATTAATAAGTGTACAACGTGATTACCGAACGTTGAATGAATATTAATAACAGTGTACAAAGTGATTACCGAACGTTGAATGAATATTAATAACAGTGTACAAAGTGATTACCGAACGTTGAATGAATATTAATAACAGTGTACAACGTGATTACCGAACGTTGAATGAATATTAATAACAGTGTACAACGTGATTACCGAACGTTGAATGAATATTAATAACAGTGGACAACATGATTACCGAACGTTGAATGAATATTAATAACAGTGTACAATCTGATTACCGAACGTTGAATGAATATTAATAACAGTGTACAACGTGATTACCGAACGTTGAATGAATATTAATAACAGTGTACAACGTGATTACCGAACGTTGAATGAATATCAATAACAGTGTATAACGTGATTACCGAACGTTGAATGAATATTAATAACAGTGTATAACGTGATTACCGAACGTTGAATAAATATTAATAACAGTGTACAACGTGATTACCGAACGTTGAATGAATATCAATAACAGTGTACAACGTGATTACCGAACGTTGAATGAATATCAATAACAGTGTACAACGTGATTACCGAACGTTGAATGAATATTAATAACAGTGTACAACGTGATTACCGAACGTTGAATGAATATTAATAACAGTGTACAACGTGATTACCGAACGTTGAATGAATATTAATAACAGTGTACAACGTGATTACCGAACGCTGAATGAATATTAATAACAGTGTACAACGTGATTACCGAACGTTGAATGAATATTAATAACAGTGTACAAAGTGATTACCGAACGTTGAATGAATATTAATAACAGTGTATAACGTGATTACCGAACGTTGAATGAATATTAATAACAGTGTACAACGTGATTACCGAACGTTGAATGAATATTAATAACAGTGTACAACGTGATTACCGAACGTTGAATGAATATTAATAACAGTGTACAACGTAATTACCGAACGTTGAATGAATATTAATAACAGTGTACAACGTGATTACCGAACGTTGAATGAATATTAATAACAGTGTACAACGTGATTACCGAACGTTGAATGAATATCAATAACAGTGTACAATCTGATTACCGAACGTTGAATGAATATTAATAACAGTGTACAACGTGATTACCGAACGTTGAATGAATATTAATAACAGTGTACAACGTGATTACCGAACGTTGAATGAATATCAATAACAGTGTATAATGTGATTACCGAACGTTGAATGAATATTAATAACAGTGTACAATCTGATTACCGAACGTTGAATGAATATTAATAACAGTGTACAACGTGATTACCGAACGTTGAATGAATATTAATAACAGTGTATAACGTGATTACCGAACGTTGAATGAATATTAATAACAGTGTACAATCTGATTACCGAACGTTGAATGAATATTAATAACAGTGTACAACGTGATTACCGAACGTTGAATGAATATTAATAACAGAGTACAACGTGATGACCTCTTCAACCTTTGACTGAGAACGTATTTAATCAATTTATCATCTGCGATCTAAATCTTCATGAGACATAAAGACAGAACATGGTTTCTGTCTCACAGTGACCATGTGGTACATGTCCCGAAAGTAACTTTCTGTGAAAGGAATTAAAAGCAATTATTTTATTTTATTAACAAACAAATTTATGATGAACCTATAACTAAGTAATACTTTTCAAACCGTTTACAATTGTCTAAGCAGGTGAAAATAATTACTGTCATTAAACTGCGTGAGAACGCTTACCCGGTTGTCCGACCTGCGTTCTGTTCAACTTTTCAGCAGACGACACTTTTGTCGCGAATCATGACATCACTACTGACGTGTTATGAAGCCTCATCCTTACGTCATGGCAACAACAATATACTTTTCCTCATTCCCGAACCACTAGTTTAAAAGTGACTTCAACAACCAATCACTTGGTGTTGTTACACTATTTACATGTATCTTATTGTCGCCAGAGGTCGCTGGTAGCGATCTCGAGCGATGTTAAATGAGTGTGTTAGATGTACGTGTTATTTTACGAGACTAAACAAATATTTTGTTCATCAGTTTGATTACATATTTTTTTAATTTCCAACTTGGATATTCAATAATGGAGGCTATTCGGATATTAAAGCGTTAGCTGCTAATTACGAACGGGTGTTTTGCTTTGATTTTTTTTTCTTTCCTCAAACTAAGTTTTGATACAAAAACCAAATTAATTTGAAAATTTCATCCAAACTTGACAAGTAAACAAGGTTCATTCTAGGAGGTGAACACAGATAAACGTCTACGAGTCTCAGCTTTATTTTATGGGCCGGGACGTTAAACGTCTTTGTACGTCTCACGATGGCAGCTGTTAGAAGGGCGAGTTTGAAGCATGTCTCTCGCCGTTGGAAGACACTTTTGTTACTGGTGCTAAGCCTATCGATGATATACGTATTGTCGATGTGTACCCAAGGTAACAGCTGTGAGCCCAGGAGGCAGCAAGAACATAGTGAGCAGAAACTGATCAGTAAGCCGATCTTAAACCAAACGTTCCTTCTTCAACAGAAGTCGTGGGTAAATCTGTACTTCTCTAAGAAACGCCTTGACAAACTTCGGATCACAAACAAGTTCCAACACAGACGTCTGGTTCAGGATTATATCTGTGATTATCACGATGAACCGTTTTTCTGTTTCCGGCAACAGCAGAAGTCTGAAGCGGTAAGCACAAAGTGGAAGCGCCGATTACCCCGAGCTCTCATCATCGGCGTGAAGAAAGGAGGGACCAGGGCCCTTCTAGAGTTTCTCCGTCTTCACCCTGATGTCCGTGCCTCAGGCCCCGAACCTCACTTCTTTGACAAACACTATCATTTAGGGCTAGGATGGTACAGGTGAGTTTTAACTCTGTTTAAAAATGTTTGGTTACTTTACGACGAGTTTATATCTGACGTTTTCTTACTGTTCACGCTACACTGGCACGTTCCACCACACGACACACTGTTTTTTTTTTGTTCCGTGTGAAAGAAATATGAATGTGTACAAACATTAGAAACATGCCCCCGATATGCAAAAACAAAAACGCTGCCATGTTTTTAGTTAACTGAAACAACAGTAGGTGGTCCTCGTGAGGTACATGTGTATAACTAAACGGTGACAGTTAGTTAACTTTGTATTTACTACCTCGGGTATTCTTGACCAGAACTGAAACAGTGTTTATGTTTCACAACTAAATTTGATTTCTTCTCTGTTCGTTTCTTAAAATCAGAGTTCATCATTCTCCTGAGGGGACACAAATATTTGTCTTAACCCTCAGCTAATTAGGGTTATCTTTCAACAGAGCTTCTAATATTTGTATTTATCAGGACTCACAAACATCTCGTTGTTCCACGACTCACAAACATTTGGCTGTACCAAAATACACAAACATCTCGTTATATCAAGACACACAAAAAACTCGTTATATCAAGACACAAAAAACTCGTTATATCAAGACACACAAAAAACTCGTTATATCAAGACACACAAAAAACTTGTTATATCAAGACACACAAAAAACTCGTTGTATCAAGACACACAAACATCTCGTTGTATCAAGACACACAAACATCTCGTTGTATCAAGACACAAATATCTTGTTGTATCAAGACCCACAAACATCTTGTTGTATCAAGACACGAATATCTTGTTGTATCAAGACACACAAACATCTCGTTGTATCAAGACACAAATATCTTGTTGTATCAAGACCCACAAACATCTTGTTGTATCAAGACACACAAATACCTCGTTGTATCAAGACACACAAACATCTCGTTGTATCAAGACACAAATATCTTGTTGTATCAAGACCCACAAACATCTTGTTGTATCAAGACACACAAATACCTCGTTGTATCAAGACACACAAACACCTCGTTGTATTAAGACACACAAACACCTCGTTGTATTAAGACACACAAACACCTCGTTGTATCAAGACACACAAACTCTTCATGATTTTCGGTTTAATAAACATTTCTTAAGACCCACCTGCCATAGTACTGTTACCCACGAAGATCGTCTGATGGAATGAAACTGCCGTTCGTTATACGAGGTCTGATAATAAAATTCTGAGATTTCTTCTGTTACAGGCGCCAATACAGTGAACTTCACTGAGGAACAAATGGTGATCTGTTCCACCATTTCTCCAGACCCGTGTTGAGTAAAACGTGTTCAAAGACAAACGTATCTGTAAGTAAGGCCGTCGTTTATCAGTGGATAAAACGCGATTGGTCATAGATGACCCACGTTGTGGGCGACCGTCGACATCGTCCACTGATTAAACGGTCGCTAAGGTGAGAGAAAAATTCGAAGTGGTCAACGATCAGCTATCCACTTGCTGATGAATTGGACATTTCATCTGGATCATGTCACTGGACATTTCATCTCGATCATCTCGCTGGACATTTTATCTGGATCATGTCATTGGACATTTCATCTGGATCATGTCATTGGACATTTCATCTGGATCATCTCACTAGACATTTCATTTGGATCATGTTACTGGACATTTCATCTGGATCATGTTACTGGACATTTCATCTGGATCATGTTACTGGACATTTCATCTGGATCATGTCATTGGACATTTCATCTGTATCATCTCACTAGACATTTCATTTGGATCATGTTACTGGACATTTCATCTGGATCATGTCACTGGACATTTTATCTGGATCATGTCACTGGACATTTTATCTGGATCATGTCACTAGTTTCTTCGTCATGACAGCGCGCCTGTACACATTGTTGTGTGTTAAAGAATTTTTGGCAAAATTTTTCCCCAAAATCAAAATTAATTTGAAAGGAAAGATATTTCATGACATTCCAATCATCCATACTAATGTTAAAACAGTATTTAGTCGCATAACAGTTGAAGACTTCCAGTATTGCTACCGATAATGGCAGGGACATTGGGACAAGTGTGTGTCAGCTGGAAGAGATTACTCTGAGTGGGCTAGCGTATAATACTGATGTATGTACGTTATTATTCGGAAGAAAAGTGAGGTCTCAGAACTGTATGATCACACCTCGTACAGTGTGCGCTTTAGTTTTCAGTGGAACCAAACGATTATCTTAACTTTCTAAAAATTTCAGTCGATCATTTTGTCTGTTTAATTAAAAATTATGCTTTGAAGGATAACAGCGTACCATGTGGTAAACAAAACAGTTGGTAGTAATGCGGGAACACCCGTTGAGCACGTGGAACTGATGCTTTGATCACGCCCCCTAGGCTCATCTCGTGCTATGCGTCAGTTCGTTAAGTACACATTGTCTCACAGTATAAATTACACATTTAGACCATCGCCAATTGTACAACTTACATCCGTTACAGTTTGGGCTTATGAAATTTTATTCTAGGCTTTAATATTGGCTGCTATAAATATCCAGTAGCGACAAGAGATATCTGTGATATTGTGCTGGTCTGTGCCACACAATTGCACAAACTTATCAATGTTCTCCATCCGGAAACCGGTTTCCATTCACTTCTCTCACAGTCCGGTGAACCTTAACATAAGACCTGAATAGCTGTACGTAGAGGCATGATTTGTTTTGTCTCTCATTCTTGTTTCTTGTGTTCAAAGTAAAGAACTGAATGTTCTGTAGACCTTAAAGATTACTAATGTATTTTTAGTCAGTGGAGAATTGTTAAACAAAATAAATATATGCAAAAAAAAACACATAAAAAAAACACCAACAACAATAACACAACTTTCCGGAGACGGAAGGAATTGTTCGAGAGTCTACAAAGTTTATTTTAACGCAATGGGCTATTTGAGCAATGTCTTCCACAGGGATCGAGCTCTTAATTTTAGTTTTATAAACCTTCACGTGTGCCGCTGATCCCCTAGTGTGCTGTACCTTTTAAGAAAGACAGTTTTTGTGTATAGGATATGATTTTTGTACGTTCAGAACAGCACTCAATCCCGGTATCTCAGCAGGCTATAACGTCAAAATTTGGGGCTCGGATCCCACGTGGGTAGAGCGCAGATGGGACATTTTTAAATGTTTCCCATAGCAGATTCGTTTTTTGTTTGTTTTGAATTAAACACAAAGCTACACAATAGGCTACCTGTGCTCTGCCCACCACAGGTATCGAAACTCGGTTTTTAGCGGTGTGAGTGTGCAGACATCCTGCTGCGTCACTGGGGGGCTTGTTTTTTAGTAATCGTGACGTTCCAAGAATAAGATTCTCTTTCGTTTTGTTGCTTTGCCAGCACATTTATTACATTTTGAGACCGAGGGCGTTCTATAAGAGTTATGGTCAAATGAGAACAAATGTAACAAAAGAGACTGGACGGGAAATCTGACAGTTCAATGTTCGCGTCCCGTTGAGTACTTTAGTAAGAGGTGAAAAATGAGCATTTTCCACTCTAAAAATGATTTAATGTAAAGACAATAGGAAGGTTTTAACGCTTATTCTGTTATTGAAATGTTAAATATCTTGAGGGACCACCTTCAAATTTTTCACATCACTGCTAGATTTTATTTCTTGAACACGAACAAAAGAGTTGTTATGACTACACAGTGTAACAGTATGACATCACACCCAGTGTAACAGTATAACATCACACCCAGTGTAACAGTATAACATCACACACAGTGTAACAGTTTAACATCATACACAGTGTATCCTTCTAGTATAAAACCGTACACAACACTTTTTTATTGTTATAAAGCTACTATTGCATTGTAACACCGTACACAACACTTTTCTTTTGTCACATTTAGAATACAATACAATAAAATACTACAACCCTCCCTCTTGTTGTATTAAGACTAATTTTGTATAAATACATCCCCCATGTTGTATTAAGACCAATCTTGTATAAATACATCTAACCCCATGTTGTATTAAGACCAATCTTGAATAAATACATTCCTCCTCATGTTGTATTAAGACCAATCATGTAGAAATACATCCATCCTTTCATGTTGTATTAAGACCAATCTTGTGTAAATACATCCTTCCCCCATGTTGTATTAAGACCAATCTTGTATAAATACATCCCCCCATGTTGTATTAAGACCAATCTTGAATAAATACATTCCTCCTCATGTTGTATTAAGACCAATCATGTATAAATACAAGTTTGTGATCCTGAAGGTTCTGATTGTGAGTGAACTTCAAAATAAAGATGTTGATTCCCGTTTGGCAACATGGCAGATTAAACCACCAAGATCATAAACTTGTTGACTGAGAAAAGTTAACAATCTTAAATGATTATATTTATTTGAAAGATAGATCGATAATGTTATATTAAGGCTCTTTGCTGCTATTGAAATTTCATAGTTTGTTCACTTGGTGTCTAAAGAGGTTGTTTCACAAGTGATTTAAGTCTTCCATTTATTTTCAGGAGACAGATGCCTCTAAGTATGGAAAATCAAATCACTATAGAGAAAACCCCCGGTTATTACGTCACACCTGGAGTGGCAGCACGTGTCTACAACATGTCTCGTCATGTGAAACTTATCCTTGCTGTTCGTGATCCGGTGACTCGAGCCATTTCTGATTACACGCAAGGCATTAGTAAACAGAATGGTGGCAAAACGTTCGAGGATTTGGCTTTTATAAACGTGACCACGGGTCTCGTGGATACTTCTTGGAGCGCCATCAGGATTGGTCTGTATGCCAAATACCTACAAAGATGGCGTCGGTTCTTTCCAGCTTCCCAGTTCCATATCGTTAGTGGAGAAAAGTTAATTTTTGATCCCGTGGGTGAAATGGCGAAAGTACAAGACTTCCTTGGCTTGTCCAGGCTGGTGGATGAATCGTGTTTCTATTTTAACGAAACGAAAGGATTTCCATGCGTACGCAAAAGCTTAACAAAGATTCATTGCCTCGATAAAACAAAAGGTCGAGTTCACCCTAAAATTAACACCACTACCATTCACAGATTACGAGATTTTTACAGACCATTTAACTTGGAATTTTACCTCTTTGTTGGACAAAATTTTGGTTGGACTTAGATTTGAAAAATAATCTTCGTATAAACCACATCTATGAAAAGCATCAAGCTGGGCTTACAATAATCATCGTAACAACTGTTAGTGTGAAAACAGTAGCTATGATGAACAGGTGTTTTACACTAAGCTGTAAAATCGTTTTGTTTTGTTGTTGATAAGCTGAGAACTATACAATGGACAACTTGTGCTCTCTACACCATCACAGGTATCGAAATCTAAATTTTATCATCGTAATCCTGGTCTTATTACTGAGCCACTGGGGAGGTTGGATTAAAGTTTGTTTATGAAAGTTCACTTAAAGTCACTGGAAGACTACCTGAGCTAGCCATCTTTAATTTTGAAATGATAGACTAAAAAGAAGGCAGTAAACTCCGCCCACTTCCAACAGTTGGGCCACTTTATACAAACGAATAGAGGGATTGATTGTTACGTGGTAACACCCCCAAAGATTATCAGATGAGTACTCTAACCATCCTGCTATGCAGAGCTGAGGTGTAAATAACTAACGTTGTTTTCATTTCATTAAGAGGATAGAGCTAGTTGACCCACAAGGGTCACCAGATTGTTCTTTAAAAGACAAGAAACCTTTTATGAACAATTTTTCTATTTATCTAACCAACTGTAAAAGCCTATTTTTGACTTTGTATTTCAAAATATCATTAGATGTTACCAGCTGAGGTACTCGTACCTTGGACGTAAGTTACGTAAATTCATGGTTAATGAAAGGTTATTTTTGGACATGAAAAATTATTTCCTTTATATATAATTAAAAAACACTCATAATAACAGCAGGACACAAAATATGAAATAGTAAATTTGCACATATCTCCTCAACAAACCATTCAATGAAGATCCATCAACAGTAGTGATAAAAGAAATACAAAAAAACCTCCTAAAATCGGCAAAATGCAAAATTAAAAGTTTGTGTGTATTTTCTCATTCACCTAATGAATCTTCATACCAATTTGGGTAAATGTCCCAACGAAATATTTACATGGACATACAATAGACAGTACTATAACATTTATATGAAGCGTCAGTGTATTAGATCCGCGTGTGATGTATTCATGACGTCGTATCTGCACCCTGAGAATGGAGAAAAATAAAGTTCTTCGTAACGTGAACAGAGGCGAAACGGGAAAATAGTGACACATATTGCGAATCTACATGCACGCAAAATAAAACATTCTCGAAGTTGAGGTTGTATATCATGTAATATATTTCTTTTTCCAGTATCATATAAGCAAGATTTTCATTATAGTATGATGGTGCAACAAGAATTCTATAATTAAGGAGCACGGTGATGGAGAGGGGGCGGTACGAAAGGGCATTTATTATGTTTGAAAACAAAGATTAACTTTGGTATTAAAACCCATATCTAATTTGGCAGCTATGCTTCTCAACAATGACCCTCTATCGATATTCTTAGGAGATTAGGGTTCTTTACCCCCCTCTCATACAGCCTTTCACAGTTTCACAGAATTTGGTCCATTGTTGACTAATTGGTTCAAATTGTTTGTTTGTTTTCAAACAGAACAAAATAACAGCAGTCTGTTGGAGAAGTGAAGAGGTATAGGTACGAGAAATATCTTCAGTTTATACTGTGAATAAAATTTTATATTCAGATTGGGAGAAGAAAAATCTAGGGGTGAGGGTACTTTATGTCAGCATTGAATGAGTATGGCGACTCATTAGTGCCCCTTACTCACTCCCGTAGTACCTGACTTCCTTTATCAACTTTACAAAAATAATTTGTTCACCATTTTGTTAATGGGAACAGAAGATATGGACTACTCTATTGGAATGGCTTTCTTGAACCACAGGGTTCTCTATTGTGATCACCATTTTCACCTTGCATCATGGATGATTAACTGTAGAGACTTCTTTCCTCTGTGAACTGTGAAATGCAGTCTTTCTTTGCTCTTTAAGTATTTCTAGAAGACAACCAATCAGGTTTTCGAAACATTTAACAAACCTGATCAGTGCAATTTGATTTCATACACAAGAGTTCATTCTGCCTATCACACGATCATAGTTGTAGAACTACCGCGCCATCTACGGAGATGTTGTAGTTAATTTACATGCATTTCCTGTATCTATAATTAAAACTAACTATTTTCACTATCAACTAGGGTAAGAATAATTGACAATGTGTTCTTCTTTCACCTTATTCAATATGAATCATATTCCACGTGCCCAACAGAAATAATCTGAATTACTACATCATTCGTTATTGACAGGAAACTGTGTTTGTAGACATGTTGAAGGAAGTCAAGAAATTGGTAAAGAATCAAAATAGAATACAAGAAAAAAATGTTTTTTTTTTTATAATCCTGTGCTTTATTATATTGTGTTTTACGTCATTTCGAGAAATCCCCGTGCCCAGAGTGCCGGTTGTTAACCTACAGTGTACAAAATATCTATGCTAATGACCGTTAAGATATCAAATAAAGGGCTAATATTAATGACTGTATATTATCCTTGTAATTATTCTTTTTATCTGCTAGTTACCTGATGTGTCTAAAGCAGTGCTGTCAGGTAACCATTGTTAACAAAACACTGAGATTGTTCATGAACTATATTTCAACAATGCTGTCAGCTAACCATTGTTAACAAAACACTGAGATTGTTCATGAACTATATTTCAACAATGCTGTCAGCTAACCATTGTTAACAAAACACTAAGATTGTTCATGAAATATATTTCAACAATGCTGTCAGATAACCATTGTTAACAAAACAAAGATTGTTCATGAACTGTATTTCAACAATGCTGTCAGCTAACCATTGTTAACAAAACACTAAGATTGTTCATGAAATATATTTCAACAATGCTGTCAGATAACTATTGTTAACAAAACAAAGATTGTTCATGAACTGTATTTCAACATATTTCTAACAAAAACCACGTTAAGTGTAATTTTACTTCATACTAACTTAAGTTTTTTATTTGGGAGTTTTAATAAGTTATGTGTGTAAGAAAATAGCATTAGAGATTCGTCTTCGTTACTTTTACAAATCACTGCCTAGGAGGCCTTTTCTTCAATACCAGAATTCGTTAGGGTGACTAGAGACAAAAGTCTATGAAAGTTACGATGTAAACGTTTCTCGAGGTACTAAAAACTGAAGGAAGAATAACTAGAAACAAAACTCACATAAACAACAGATATTTTTTGGTTGGAGATGTGTAAAGCTAGTCATTCAATTTACATGTTAAGCCTCGTCAGTAAAGTATAACCGGCCTGGCATGGCCAGTTGGTTAAGGCACATGACTCTTAATTCGAGAGTTGCAAGTTCAATCTTTGAGCCGAAGGGACGTTATAATGTGATAGTCAATCCCACTATTCGTTGGTAAAAGAGTAGCCCAAAAGTTGGCGGTGGGTGGTGATAACTAGGCGCCTCCCCTCTAGTCTTACACTGCTAAATTAGTGACGGCTAGCGCAGATAGCCCTCGGATAGCTTTGTGCAAAATTCAAAAACAAACAAAAACAAGCTCCACATCATCACATTGACATGTTAGTAGCTGCACGTGTGCTCGACAGGAAGACATTAGCATGTTAAATCGTAGTTAAAATCGGGTAAGTGCCGATATTAAAACATTAGTATGGTAAAATGGTTGTTTACTGTACATGTAAATATTACATGATCAAACGTAGTTATTAAAATAGCTGTATGTTTGAGAGGAGAGCATTAGTATAGGATTCAATACATGAATGAATAAATGGTGTTTCGGGGTTACAAAGTCGGTCATTTTGTACTTGTTGGAAGTAAATTTAATTCACTTTGTCTTGCGACACGTTTTTTTAAAAGCTCGTGCTCGAGTTTTTAAATAGAAATATTTTATCTGCCAATTGTGTGTTTTCTACTGTGTAAGAGAATAATTGACAAAAGAACAAGTAAAAGAAGTATGCAAGTGAAACGATTCACTTATAAAAAACAAGATAAATGGATAAGGTGTTTAAAATATATTAAGAGGCAGAACTTTCATCAAAATAAAAAATGAAAGAGTTGATTGACAAGACCGGAAATAGAGTTGGTGAAATAAGAAGAGAGACAATAATACATATGGAAGTGTGAGTAACATAAGAAACTAATGAAAACAACATTAGATCGAAGAGGAAATGCATCCGGAAGGAAGTGTATAGATATGGAAAATGATGGAAGGGGAAATAAAAAAACGGGTAGAAATATTGAACAAAAAGACAGCTGAAGTTGTAATAAATTAGTTAGGATTGGATGGAAAAATGTATTTAATTAAAAATACGGATATAATGAACGTATTATAAAAAATTACACACCACTGGTTACAAAGATGAAATTGTACAAATAAAGTAACAAAACATGTGATATTGTCGTCTATATTTCAAGTTTTTTTTTTATCTAAGACCTCTGGAAATGTGGTTCACATCAAGAATTACACACAATAATGTAAGAGTGAAGTGAATTACACAGTATGATATCACCACCTTAATACCATCAATACCACCGTCTTAACATACTTACCAATATCATCTCAATACCCTTATAACCACCAAGTCAACTCACCAACATCACCTCAACACACTTACCAACACTACCTTAACACACCAACATCACCAAGATACTATTATCACCACCACCTCAACACACTTACCAACACCATCTCAATACCATTATCAACACACCAACACCACCTCAGTACCCTTATCATCACCACAACGTCAACACAGCAACAGAACCTCAACACCATTATAACCACCACTTTAACACAGCAACATCACATTAACACTATTATCACCACTACTTCAACACAGCAACATAACCTCAACACTACTATCACCACCACTTCAACACAGCAACATCATCTCAACACCATTATCACAACCACTTCAACACCAACATCATCTGAACACCATTATCACCTCAACACTAGTATCACCACAACTTCAAAACAGCAACATCATCTCAACACAATTATCACTACCACTTCAACACCAACATCATCTAAACACTGTTGACACCACCACTTCAACACAGCAACATCATCTCAACACTATTATCACCACCACTTAACACAGCAATATCACCTTAACACTGTTGACACCACCACTTCAACACAGCAACATCATCTCAACACCATTATCACCACCACTTCAACACAGCGACATAACCTCAACACCATTATCACTACCACTTTAACACAGGAACATCACCTTAACACCGTTATAACAACCACTTCAACACAGTAACATCATCTCAACACCATTATCACTACCACTCAACACACCGACATCATCTCAACACCATTATCACCACCACTTCAACACACAAACATCATCTCAACACCATTATCACCACAACTTTGAAACAGCAACATCATCTCAACACCATTATCACTACCACTTCAACACCAACATCATCTAAACACCATTATCACCACCACTAAACACAGCAACATCACCTTAACACTGTTGACACCACTACTTAACACAGCAACATCATCTCAACACCATTATCACCACCACTTCAACACCGACATCATCTCAACACCATTATCACCACCACTTCAACACAGCAACATCATCTCAACACCATTATCACCACCACTTCAACACACCAACATCATCTCAACACCATTATCACCACCACGTCAACACACCAACATCATCTCAACACCATTATCACCACCACATCAACACACAAACATCATCTCAACACCATTATCACCACAACTTTGAAACAGCAACATCATCTCAACACCATTATCACTACCACTTCAACACCAACATCATCTAAACACCATTATCACCACCACTAAACACAGCAACATCACCTTAACACTGTTGACACCACTACTTAACACAGCAACATCATCTCAACACCATTATCACCACCATTTCAACACCGACATCATCTCAACACCATTATCACCACCACTTCAACACAGCAACATCATCTCAACACCATTATCACCACCACTTCAACACAGGAACATCATCTCAACACCATTATCACCACCACTTCAACACACCAACATCATCTCAACACCATTATCACCACCACTTCAACACAGCAACATCATCTCAACACCATTATCACCACCACGTCAACACACCAACATCATCTCAGCATCATTATCACCACCACTTCAACACAGCAACATCATATCAACACCATTATCACCACCACTTCAACACAGCAACATCATCTCAACACCATTATCACCACCACTTCAACACAGCAACATCATCTCAACACCATTATCACCACCACGTCAACACAGCAACATCATCTCAACACCATTATCACCACCACTTCAACACAGCAACATCATCTCAACACCATTATCACCACCACTTCCTCACCGACATCATCTCAACACCATTATCACCACCACTTCAACACAGCGACATAACCTCAACACCATTATCACTACCACATCAACACAGCAACATCATCTCAACACTATTATCACCACCACTTAACACAGCAATATCACCTTAACACTGTTGACACCACCATTTCAACACAGCAACATCATCTCAACACCATTATCACCACCACTTCAACACAGCGACATAACCTCAACACCATTATCACTACCACTTTAACACAGGAACATCACCTTAACACCGTTATAACAACCACTTCAACACAGTAACATCATCTCAACACCATTATCACTGCCACTCAACACACCGACATCATCTCAACACCATTATCACCACCACTTCAACACACCAACATCTCAGCACCATTATCACCACCACTTCAACACACAAACATCATCTCAACACCATTATCACCACAACTTTGAAACAGCAACATCATCTCAACACCATTATCACTACCACTTCAACACCAACATCATCTAAACACCATTATCACCACCACGTCAACACACCAACATCATCTCAGCATCATTATCACCACCACTTCAACACAGCAACATCATATCAACACCATTATCACCACCACTTCAACACACCAACATCATCTCAACACCATTATCACCACCACGTCAACACACCAACATCATCTCAACACCATTATCACCACCACATCAACACAGCAACATCATCTCAACACTATTATCACCACCACTTAACACAGCAATATCACCTTAACACTGTTGACACCACCACTTCAACACAGCAACATCATCTCAACACCATTATCACCACCACTTCAACACAGCGACATAACCTCAACACCATTATCACTACCACTTTAACACAGGAACATCACCTTAACACCGTTATAACAACCACTTCAACACAGTAACATCATCTCAACACCATTATCACTACCACTCAACACACCGACATCATCTCAACACCATTATCACCACCACTTCAACACACCAACATCTCAGCACCATTATCACCACCACTTCAACACACAAACATCATCTCAACACCATTATCACCACAACTTTGAAACAGCAACATCATCTCAACACCATTATCACTACCACTTCAACACCAACATCATCTAAACACCATTATCACCACCACTAAACACAGCAACATCACCTTAACACTGTTGACACCACTACTTAACACAGCAATATCATCTCAACACCATTATCACCACCACTTCAACACCGACATCATCTCAACACCATTATCACCACCACTTCAACACACCAACATCATCTCAACACCATTATCACCACCACTTCAACACACCAACATCATCTCAACACCATTATCACCGCCACTTCAACACAGCAACATCATCTCAACACCATTATCACCACCACTTCAACACAGCAACATCATCTCAACACCATTATCACCACCACGTCAACACACCAACATCATCTCAGCATCATTATCACCACCACTTCAACACAGCAACATCATATCAACACCATTATCACCACCACTTCAACACAGCAACATCATCTCAACACCATTATCACCACCACTTCAACACAGAACATCATCTCAACACCATTATCACCACCACGTCAACACACCAACATCATCTCAACACCATTATCACCACCACTTCAACACAGCAACATCATCTTAGCACCATTATCACCACCACTTCAACACCGACATCATCTCAACACCATTATCACCACCACTTCAACACACCAACATCATCTCAACACCATTATCACCACCATTTCAACACAGCAACATCATCTCAACACCATTATCACCACCACTTCAATACACCAACATCATCTCAACACCATTATCACCACCACTTCAACACAGCAACATCATCTCAACACCATTATCACCACCACTTCAACACACCAACATCATCTCAACACCATTATCACCACCACGTCAACACAGCAACATCATCTCAACACCATTATCACCACCACGTCAACACGCCAACATCATCTCAGCACCATTATCACCACCACTTCAACACAGCAACATCATCTCAACACCATTATCACCACCACTTCAACACACCAACATCATCTCAACACCATTATCACCACCACGTCAACACACCAACATCATCTCAACACCATTATCACCACCACATCAACACAGCAACATCATATCAACACTATTATCACCACACTTCAACACACCATCATCACCTTAACACTGTTATCGCCACCATTTCAACACACCAACATCACTTTAACACTATTATCACCACAACTTTAAAACTGCATCATCATCTCAACATCATTATCACGACCACTTCAACACCAACATCATCTGAACACCATTATCACCACCACTTCAACACAGCAACATAACCTCAACACTATTATCACCAACACTTCAACACAGCAACATCATCTCAACACCATTATCACCACCACTTCAACACCAACATCATCTCAACACCATTATCACCACCACTTCAACACAGCAACATCATCTCAACACCATTATCACCACCACTTCAACACACCAACATCATCTCAACACCATTATCACCACCACGTCAACACACCAACATCATCTCAACACCATTATCACCACCACATCAACACAGCAACATCATATCAACACTATTATCACCACACTTCAACACACCATCATCACCTTAACACTGTTATCGCCACCATTTCAACACACCAACATCACTTTAACACTATTATCACCACAACTTTAAAACTGCATCATCATCTCAACACCATTATCACGACCACTTCAACACCAACATCATCTGAACACCATTATCACCACCACTTCAACACAGCAACATAACCTCAACACTATTATCACCAACACTTCAACACAGCAACATCATCTCAACACCATTATCACCACCACTTCAACACCAACATCATCTCAACACCATTATCACCACCACTTCAACACAGCAACATCATCTCAACACCATTATCACCACCACTTCGACACAGCAACATCATCTCAACACCATTATCACCACCACGTCAACACAGCAACATCATATCAACACTATTATCACCACCACTTCAACACCAACATCATCTCAACACCATTATCACCACACTTCAACACAGCAACATCATCTCAACACCATTATCACCACACTTCAACACCAACATCATCTCAACACCATTGTCACCACCACATCAACACAGCAACTTAACCTCAACACTATTATCACCACCACTTGAACACAGCAACATCATCTCAACACCATTATCACCACCACATCAACACAGCAACATCATATCAACACTATTATCACCACACTTCAACACACCATCATCACCTTAACACTGTTATCGCCACCATTTCAACACACCAACATCACTTTAACACTATTATCACCACAACTTTAAAACTGCATCATCATCTCAACACCATTATCACGACCACTTCAACACCAACATCATCTGAACACCATTATCACCACCACTTCAACACAGCAACATAACCTCAACACTATTATCACCAACACTTCAACACAGCAACATCATCTCAACACCATTATCACCACCACTTCAACACCAACATCATCTCAACACCATTATCACCACCACTTCAACACAGCAACATCATCTCAACACCATTATCACCACCACTTCGACACAGCAACATCATCTCAACACCATTATCACCACCACGTCAACACAGCAACATCATATCAACACTATTATCACCACCACTTCAACACCAACATCATCTCAACACCATTATCACCACACTTCAACACAGCAACATCATCTCAACACCATTATCACCACACTTCAACACCAACATCATCTCAACACCATTGTCACCACCACATCAACACAGCAACTTAACCTCAACACTATTATCACCACCACTTGAACACAGCAACATCATCTCAACACCATTATCACCACCACATCAACACAGCAACATCATATCAACACTATTATCACCACCACTTCAACACACCAACATCACCTTAACACTGTTATCACCGCCACTTCAACACACCATCATCACCTTAACACACATCTCTACTCCTCTGTTATCACTTCCTGCATTCATGTTAAAATAAATTTGGCTTTCCCCGGATCGTTCTGAGAGAATTCTCAGTAACAGTTGACAGATTTAGATGACTTAGTCAAGTTTTCACAATCAAATCGCAACTTGAGGAATCAAAATACCCAGACATTGACTCATCAGCACCAGGGGTTTAGGAACACTTAAATCGTAAATGGACACCAAATTCTCCAATTCTGAAAAGTTTGTTTCAAACTTTGATTAAGAAATTACTCCAAAAATATGTTCTAAGGTTAAAGTGGAGAACTGTTTATAAATTTGAAAATATGTTCTAAGGTTAAAGTGGAGAACTGTTTATAAATTTGAAAATATGTTCTAAGGTTAAAGTGGAGAACTGTTTATAAATTTGAAAATATGTTCTAAGGTTAAAGTGGAGAACTGTTTATAAATTTGAAAATATGTTCTAAGCTAAAAGTGGAGAATTGCTTATAAATTTGAAAACGGTGAATTACCGTCAAATGTTACCGTGTATATTACATTTATGTAATTTTAACACGGTAAATTTCTCTTAAATGTTGCCGTGTAAATTATATTTATGAAATTGTAACACGATAAATTACTGTCAAATGTTGCCGTATAAGAGATCTGGTTAAACAGAAGTTAAAAGGGTATAAACTGCACTTCAATAAAGAATGAATGAGAACATTTATCGATTAATAAGGAATGTTCTAGGTATATATAATGGGTAAGGAAGACTGCAGAATGGGGATTTAGCCTCTTAAAAATATGGTGAGGAGCTGATCTCTGAAGATCATGAAATGGTAAAATAATGAATCTTATGTTCTCTTCAGGTTTCATGAGGAAGATTTTAGTATTGTACCTTAACCAGTACTTATATTTTTCAAAATCAGCATTTTTAAAATGACAACAGAGTTTATTGTTTTTAATTTTCTCTTATTTGTGAAGAATCGAACTTCTATTCGTGTGAAAGGTTTTCGGCATGGCCAAGTGGATGAGGTACTCGACTAGTAATCTGGCGGGGGCGGGTTTGAATCCCCACAACTTTAAACACGCTCGCTCTTTCAGCCGTGGAGGTGTTACAATATGTCGGTCAGTCCAACTATTCGTTGGTAGAAGAGTAGTCCGAGTTGGCGGCTGATGTTTATAACTAGTTGCCTTTCATTTAGTCTTATACAGCAAAATTAGAGAAGGCTAGCGTAGATAGCCCTCGTGTAGTTTTGCGTGAAATACGAAACAAACAAACAAGCAAAAGATTTGTGCGTCTACAGCGTCATCTGCTGTTAAACAAATGTACTATATAACGTCATTCTCTAAAATATTTAACCGTTCAATTATGGAATGAAATATTCCCAATTATCTATGCTCGATTTTTCATCAGCGTCTTTTAAGTAAGATTATTTTAAAGCATAAGTGCGTGTTATGTAAATTAAGGAACTTTATAGTTCTAATTAAAATGGCATTAGTTAAAGACCCAACTGTTCAAAAAAAGTAAAAAAAAAAACGATTTTTCAGAGAAATAACACCTTTTCCCTGTAACATTCGGGACATTGGCGACATCTATTCTCGTTATCAGCTACTAAAGAATGAGATATTTTAATTGTGTTTTGAGATAATACAATAATTTCTCAACCGACTAGAAGAGATTCATCGTTGTCTTTGAAGTTTCATCCGACGTTAAGTGTTTACCTAAAACGTTTGGATGCGATTCAAATAATTCGAATCTGGAGTAAACATAACTGTATCTCTGTGTAGAAACAAACACACACACACATAATTATGACTCAAGGTACAGTCACAGTTTTCCTTTGTATTTTTCTTTTCTGTCACATAGGACCGTGTCTGGTCTAATAACGTTTCTGCCTCTCAATACGAGAGTTAAATTTCGAGATGATTGTTATAGAAGTGGCAGTCAATGCCAAAACTAGCAGATGCAACGTTACAACTAGGTCAAATAGGTAAAACAGTGATACAACAAGATGAAACAACGTTACGATTAGGTAAAACAGTGATACAACAAGATGAAACAACGTTACGACTAGGTAAAACAGTGATAAAACAAGATCAAACAACGTTACGACTAGGTAAAACAGTGGTACAACAAGATGAAACAACGCTACGATTAGGTAAAACAGTGATACAACAAGATGAAACAACGCTACGATTAGGTAAAACAGTGATACAACAAGATGAAACAACGTTACGACTAGGTAAAACAGTGATACAACAAGATCAAACAACGTTACGACTAGGTAAAACAGTGATACAACAAGATCAAACAACGTTACGACTAGGTAAAACAGTGATACAACAAGATCAAACAACGCTACGATTAGGTAAAACAGTGATACAACAAGATCAAACAACGCTACGATTAGGTAAAACAGTGATACAACAAGATCAAACAACGCTACGATTAGGTAAAACAGTGATACAACAAGATCAAACAGTGATACAACAAGATCAAACAACGCTACGATTAGGTAAAACAGTGATAAAACAAGATCAAACAACGCTACGACTAGGTAAAACAGTGATACAACAAGATCAAACAACGCTACGATTAGGTAAAACAGTGATAAAACAAGATCAAACAACGCTACGATTAGGTAAAACAGTGATACAACAAGATCAAACAGTGATACAACAAGATCAAACAACGCTACGATTAGGTAAAACAGTGCTACAACAAGATCAAACAACGCTACGATTAGGTAAAACAGTGATACAACAAGATCAAACAACGCTACGATTAGGTAAAACAGTGATACAACAAGATCAAACAGTGATACAACAAGATCAAACAACGCTACGATTAGGTAAAACAGTGATAAAACAAGATCAAACAACGCTACGACTAGGTAAAACAGTGATACAACAAGATCAAACAACGCTACGATTAGGTAAAACAGTGATAAAACAAGATCAAACAACGCTACGATTAGGTAAAACAGTGATACAACAAGATCAAACAACGCTAAGATTAGGTAAAACAGTGCTACAACAAGATCAAACAACGCTACGATTAGGTAAAACAGTGATACAACAAGATCAAACAACGCTACGATTAGGTAAAACAGTGATACAACAAGATCAAACAGTGATACAACAAGATCAAACAACGCTACGATTAGGTAAAACAGTGATAAAACAAGATCAAACAACGCTACGACTAGGTAAAACAGTGATACAACAAGATCAAACAACGCTACGACTAGGTAAAACAGTGATAAAACAAGATCAAACAACGTTACGATTAGGTAAAACAGTGATACAACAAGATCAAACAACGCTACGACTAGGTAAAACAGTGATACAACTGGGAAAATCAGTGCTACAGCTAAGCCAGTACACCATTATGTTACTAGTCAGTATACCATTATGTTACTAGTCAGTATACCATTATGTTACTAATAAGTATACCACTATGTTACTAATCAGTATACCATTATGTTACTAGTCAGTATACCACTATGTTACTAATCAGTATACCATTATGTTACTAGTCAGAGTACCATTATGTCACTGATCAGTATACCACTATGTTACTAGTCAATATACCAATATGTTACTAATCAGTATACCATTATGTTACTAGTCAGTATACCATTATATTACTAGTCAGTATATCATTATGTTACTAGTCAGTATACTACTATCTTATTAGTCAGTATACCACTATGTTACTAATCAGTTTACTATTATGTTAGTAATCAGCATACCACTATGTTACTAGTCAGTATACCACTATGTTATTAATCAGTATACCACTATGTTACTAGTCAGTATACCACTGTGTTACTAGTCAGTATACCACTATGTTACTAGTCAGTATACCACTATGTTACCAGTCAGTATACCAGTATGTTACTAGTCAGTATATCACTATGTTACTAGTCAGTGTACCACTATGTTTAGTTTAGAATTAAGCACAAAGCTGCACAATGGGCTATCTGTGCTCTGCCCACCACGGGTATCGAAACCCGGATTTTAGCGTGTAAGTCCGCAGACATACCGCTGAGCCACTGGGGGGCACCACTATGTTATTTGTCAGTATACCACTATGTTTTTATGATATATCTTTTCACTAGTGAACAGTTACAGCTTTTGTGTTATAAGGAAATGTCACGTGCATTGATAGAGTGGAAAATCTGAAAACATTTACAATGGTTCTGACACAACTTACGTAACTAGAACTTATCCCAGAATGATATTTTAAATAGGACAAACTAAGTTATACTTGGTTTTCTCTTTCTATCAAATCAAACATAAAAAAAAATATTTTTTTCTTTCTTTGGTGCTTTACTGTTTACAGCGGTCATTAGATGTCGCTTCAGAAAGTTGTAGGTGGCTCAGAGCAGGTTTTCGTGATGACCAGAAACCCACTTAAAGTAAAACTGTATTTCAAGACGGCTGGTATGGGTATTAAAACTTTTATTAAAGTAGAGAACAGTGTTTCGACCAGAAGATGACGTAAGAAGAGATACAAAGAAGATTTTCATTTTTTTTTGTTTGCGCAGCACTATTGAATAAATTATCAGTGTTTTGTACACAAGGGCGAATCGAACTATGGGCTTTCGAGGTGTTAGTAACTTAGCTTACTGTCGATATAAAACTATAAAACAGTTAAAAGTAAACAGAAGCCTTAGATGTTAATGGTATCCACTTGAGTTAGTTCTTCGCTATGGCGGTAGAGGGCCTAGTGGTTAAACTCGCAATCTGCGGGTCAAAACTCATTCCGGCCCACAAAAAATGTTTGCTCTTTCAGACATGGGTTATTATAATATGACAGTTAATCCCACTATTCGTTGGTACGAGAGGAGCCCTAGAGTTGGTGGTGGGTGGTATTTATTTATTTCCTTCTCTCTAGCCTGTCATTGATATATTAGGAACGGCTAGCGCAGACAGCCCTCGTGTAGCTTTGCCCGATATTCAAAACAGGCCAAACTAATAAGGCAAGAAATATCTTTCACAGAAACATATCTACAAAAATTGACAAATGTTCACATGGATAATAAAATACGTGAATTGAAGTGGCTGAACTAAAATATTGCAAAAAAATTATTTTTAATAAGAAGATAGAGGTGATTAGAATGATTAGGCCTCGGTAAGACGTCTCAGTCGTTCTTTGCCTTGTCGCGTGAGACTTCTACTGAAACAGTCACTTGAAGGACGCTCAGTCGTTCTTTTCTCCGCTACTCGGTGTCATGCGCAGAAGGGTATCTTGACGTTTTCATTTTGTACGAGCGATCAATCTCTAATTGGGTAACGTGAAGTGAAATGTTTAAACCATCTTTCTATAAATAATTCACAAGATCGATGTCTAAAAGTATTAATCTATACACTTATCAAAAGCGATGTCGTTAAAAAGGTTTTACTCTTTCATAAACTGAATTGAATCTTATTTTGATTACTTTATCAGATTTATGACTCATATAATATTATTGTGTCTTATATTAACGATATTTAGTGTATTTTTAAGTATTGTTTATATTTGTGCTGAAATACGTGATGGAATATAAACTTGTGATGTTGTGAACTCGTTCCATTTATGTCTTTCTAATCAGCAGATAGCCCGATGTGGATTTGCTCTTAGAAAACATTCACACACAAATCTCTTATTAAAAGTTGTTTTTGTAATTTTATGAGTTGAAAAATGTTTGTAAAAACACAGTTGTCAAGCGGATTAAAGAGAAATCCGTGGTCGAGTAACTTACAGTGTTTATAGGCTCGAACCCGTGGTGAGTGAAACTCGAACCATTAGAGAAAGAAACAAACAAGAAGGAAAAAATCATACTAGTATACTATGACTTTTCAAAATTTCAGGTGAAAGTTGGCTCTGGGGTAAAGATTTCGTGGACGACGAACTGGCTTCAAATCCGTGTAATACCATAAAACATTCTTTGAACTTTAAGCTATGGATGCATTATAAGCGTGACAGTAAATCAAGTAACATGGATTATAGGTAGTAAGGTAAGTCTGTTTCATTTGTTTGTTATTAAATGTAAAGGTACCTAGTGGGATACCTAAGTTTTTCTCACCACGAGTATCGAAACTCGAATTTTAGTGCCATAAGCTAACAGGCTTAGCGATGAGCTATCTCGGGTGGGGATGGCATACGGTGCGGCTGAGTGAGAGCATTTCCATAAATACAAATACAGGTTATTAGCTTACAAGAAATAATTATAGCGAACACGTCTGGGGTAGCAACTTGTGGGTCAGGGGATCGAATCCTACCATGAAACATGCTCGCCCTTTCAGTCGTGGAGGGGTTACAAGATTAGGACAATCCCAGTATTCATCGGTAAAACGAAGTCTAATAGTTGATGGTGATGACAGGCTGGTTTCACTTTAGTCTGTCACTTCAAATAGCTTTACATGTAGTGCAACAAACAAACAAAGTTTACCGAATGGTGATGGTTTACAGTGGCTGGTGTCATACCTGGACACTTTGTAAACAAACAAAGTTTACCGAATGGTGATGGTTCACAGTGGTTGGTGTCATACCTGGACACTTTGTAAACAAACAAAGTTTACTAAATGGTGATGGTTTACAGTGGCTGGTGTCATACCTGGACACTTTGTAAACAAACAAAGTTTACTAAATGGTGATGGTTTACAGTGGTTGGTGTCATACCTGGACACTTTGTAAACAAACAAAGTTTAGTAAATGGTGATGGTTCACAGTGGTTGGTGTCATGCCTCGACACTTTGTAAACAAACAAAGTTTACTAAATGGTGATGGTTTACAGTGGTTGGTGTCATACCTGGACACTTTGTAAACAAACAAAGTTTAGTAAATGGTGATAGTTTAGAGTGGTTGGTGTCATGCCTCGACACTTTGTAAACAAACAAACTTTATTGAATGATGATAGTTTAGAGTGGTTGGTGTCATGCCTCGACACTTTGTAAACAAACAAAGTTTACTGAATGGTGATGGTTTATTGTGATTGGTGTCATAGCTGGACACTTTGTAAATAAACAAAATTTAGTAAATGGTGATGGTTTATTGTGATTGGTGTTATACCTGGACACTTTGTAAACAAACTTTATTGAATGGTGATGGGTTATAGTGGTTGGTGTCATACCTGGACACTTTTTAAACAAACTTTATTGAATGGTGATGGGTTATAGCGGTTGGTGTCATGCCTGGACACTTTGTAAACAAACTTTATTGAATGGTGATGGGTTATAGTGGTTGGTGTCATACCTGGACACTTTGTAAACAAACTTTATTGAATGGTGATGGGTTATAGTGGTTGGTGTCATACCTGGACACATTGTAAACAAACTTTATTGAATGGTGATGGGTTATGGCGGTTGGTGTCATGTCTGGACACTTTGTAAACAAACTTTATTGAATAGTGGTTGGTGTCATACCTGGACACTTTGTAAACAAACTTTATTGAATGGTGATGGGTTATAGCGGTTGGTGTCATGCCTGGACACTTTGTAAACAAACTTTATTGAATGGTGATGGGTTATAGTGGTTGGTGTCATACCTGGACACTTTGTAAACAAACTTTGTTGAATGGTGATGGGTTATAGTGGCTGGTGTCATACCTGAACACTTTGTAAACAAACTTTATTGAATGGTGATGGGTTATAGTGGTTGGTGTCATACCTTGACACTTTTTAAACAAACTTTATTGAATGGTGATGGGCTATAGTGGTTGGTGTCATACCTTGACACTTTTTAAACAAACTTTATTGAATGGTGATGGGTTATAGCGATTGGTGTCATGCCTGGACACTTTGTAAACAAACTTTATTGAATTGTGATGGATTATAGTGGTTGGTGTCATACCTGGACACTTTGTAAACAAACTTTATTGAATGATGATGGGTTATAGCGGTTGGTGTCATGCCTGGACACTTTGTAAACAAACTTTATTGAATAGTGGTTGGTGTCATACCTGGACACTTTGTAAACAAACTTTATTGAATGGTGACGGGTTATAGTGGTTGGTGTCATACCTGGACACTTTGTAAACAAACTTTATTGAATGGTGATGGGCTATAGTGGTTGGTGTCATACCTTGACACTTTTTAAACAAACTTTATTGAATGGTGATGGGTTATAGCGATTGGTGTCATGCCTGGACACTTTGTAAACAAACTTTATTGAATTGTGATGGATTATAGTGGTTGGTGTCATACCTGGACACTTTGTAAACAAACTTTATTGAATGGTGATGGGTTATAGCGGTTGGTGTCATGCCTGGACACTTTGTAAACAAACTTTATTGAATGGTGATGGGTTATAGCGGTTGGTGTCATGCCTGGACACTTTGTAAACAAACTTTATTGAATGGTGATGGGTTATAGCGGTTGGTGTCATACCTGGACACTTTGTAAACAAACTTTATTGAATAATGGTTGGTGTTATAGTGGTTGGTGTCATACCTGGACACTTTGTAAACAAACTTTATTGAATGGTGATTGGTTATAGTGGTTGGTGTTATGCTTCGACAGTTTGGTTTGTGTGAAAACAGAAATACTTAATATACACATGACTGTGGATATCATTATGACTTTGTGGTGACAAAACTTATATTACAGATGTCGTTGTCTTCATTTTTAATTATCAAATTTTATAGTAATTTTCTGTGTTTAAGAACAAATGAGATATTTAAGAAAAGAATTTTTACGTTGTACTCAATTAATAAAGTGAAACGATCGAACTATAAAACTTTTATTATTTCACTTTTGTCAATTTAACCAACAGTAATAAATTAATTTTCTCACATTCTTTTCTCAAAATCCTCAGGACTTGAGTCGAACAACCGGGCTAGTCCATTGGTGTACATCATCAAAGATGTTTATCAGAAACTCTAGGTTTTAGTTTTGTTGATTGGAATTGTATACACGATGTTTATTGGTTAACATAATCACGTGATAATATCCTAGTTCTCAGTCAGCATCGTATATGATTACTTCATCGGGACGTTTTTTTTGTAAACAGTCTCGGACGACATCCAGGATTATCGAAAGACGTCGGTCCAAGGCTATTAAATGGGCTTCTGTTAAAACAGGACTGATAGGGTCCTTGCTTAGGGACTTCCGCATTATATCGCTGAATCTTATAGGTCCTAGATAGAGCTTTAATAATCGTTTCAGCGTAGATTGGCGAATAATACAGCACTGGTATATGGGAGCGAGAATAGATACTTCGTCGTGGTGGGCTTTTCCGAATCTGGAAATATAATACAAGTTTCCATGCTAAAAACACACACACCAAACTTGAACACGAGTTCTATCTGTGATTTATGTGTGCTATCAACTGGAAGGTAGTAAGCAGAAATTGTAAATATTCGTTACTCAAAAGATGTAATACTCCGATAAATATTTAATCTATGAACACAATTAGTTGAATAATTTATATTACGCGTGTAACTAAATTATAAAGTCTCTTATTTTGAAGTCTACTAGACTATCTCGGGTTATTATTCTTTACTTTCGATTTAAAAACCGAATGGGTCGTTTGGTAAAAATACAGAAACATCCATACAGCTAGGTATACTAGATGTCACGAGACAGGAACAAACAATCATCTGACGGCTAGTACGAAACAGTGACAAACATACACAAATTTGATAACTTTTATGAAACGAGTACAACATACAATTTTTTGACGACTGTTACAAAAGAAGAACTAACGTATAATCATGAGACGACAGAAAAGGGACAAACGAACACACATTTTCTGTCAGTTAGAAGTTCTTTATATCTCTTAAATAATAACTCGTCTCACGTTCCTGCATCGAAGTCCAACAATTCGTTAATAAAATACGTAAACCAACTGTATAAAATAAGTATTTACCCTCTTCCATGATCCAGGTGTAAAGGAAAACTGTCATTTTGGAATACCTTAAAGGTTTCATAATGGTGTCTGTCCATGTTTCCTAGATGACGAAAGAGAAATGAAACATTTAATGGATATGTTTCTGTCAGCACATATTTCTGTTTGATCAGAAAATCTGGAGATGTAAATTCTGTATTACCCAGCTTAGCAGTAACGTTGAAAATTCAAGATTTGGATTAACACGAAAAACTGTTAACACATAACACGTTAACGTCTCCGTGTCATTGTGTGTGTGTTTTCTTATAACAAACACGCATCAGGCTATCTGCTGAGTTCACCGAGGAGAATCGAACCCCTTAATTTGAGGGTTGTAAATCTGTAGACTTACCGCTAGAAATACAATACTACTGGGATTTAATACTTTACAGTAGGCCCGGTGTGATCGGGTGGTTAAGGCGCTTGACTCGTAATCCGAGGGTCGCGGGTTTGAATATCCGTCTCACGAAACATATTCGCTCTTTCAGTAGTGGGAGCGTTATAATGTGACTGTCAATTCAATTATTTGTGTATAAAAGAGTAGCCCAAAAGTTGGCGGTGGGTGTAGATGACTAGCTTCCTTCCCTCTAGTCTTACACTGCTAAATTAGGGTGTGCTAGCGCACATAGCCCTCGTGTAGCTTTGCGCGAAATGACAAAAACAACAAACAAACCAAAGAGATACAAAGTATTTCATAGTTTAACATACCATTATATAATGACTCAAATGGTAAATATTCTAGATAAAGTAGTAGGAACTCGATAATTAAACAAAGACTCCGCGAAATATAAAAATTAATTTCACGAGTTGATGTTCGCGTTTCTCGTGTATCTTACGTAAACAATGAAAGACTTCATTATTCTGTTATAATTAATTATAAGTGCGTGTGTGTTTTCTTATAGTAAAGCCCCATCAGGCTATCCGTCGAGTCCACGAGTGGAATCGAACCCCTAATTTTTGCGTTGTAAATCCGAAGACTTACAGCTGCACCAGCGGAGAACAATTATGCACACGAAACGGTGAAACAGACAAAAAATAAAGACTCACAGAATGTGACGTCACTACCGGCGTGAATTGAAACTAGCCTGTGATTAGAAGTCTAGTGTATATTTAGGCTAAAGTTTATATTTATTATCAGATGATATTTTTTGAAAGCCAAATGACGGGAATGTTTTTCGCTGCAGGAATAATAGAAGAGATAACAATATAAGAAATGATTTTAAAACTGATATCAAACAATAAAGTAGTTAAGTACCATTTCAAATGGAATACGTTAATTATTTTCAAGTTACGGTGAAAAGTTCGAAACGTCTTTACAAGTAATCAGCAGATGTCAGCAGTATTCGAATCAAGTCATGGGTGACTTTACCAATGTTCCCACCAAGTCACAAATAACTATAGCAGTGTTCAAGCCAAATCGTGGGTGACCATACCAGTGCTGAAAGGAGTCACGTGTGACTGTATCATCATAGTTCGAATCGAGTCACAGGAGACTATACCAGTGCTGAAAAGAGTCATGGGTGACTGTATCATAGTTCGAAGCGAGTCACAGGAAACTGTACCAGTGTTGAACAGAGTCAAGGGTAACTGTATAATAGTTCGAACCGAGTCACAGGAGACTGTACTAGTGCTGAACGGAGTCACGGGTGACTGTATCATAGTTCGAATCGAGTCACAGGAGACTGTACCAGTGTTGAACAGAGTCACGGGTGACTGTATTATAGTTCGAATCGAGTCACAGGAGACTGTACTAGTGCTGAACGGAGTCACGGGTGACTGTATCATATTTCAAATCGAGTCATAGGAGACTGTACCAGTGTTGAACGGAGTCACGGGTGACTGTATCATATTTCGAATCGAGTCACAGGAGACTGTACCAGTGTTGAACGGAGTCACGGGTAACTGTATCATAGTTCGAATCGAGTCACAGGAGACTGTACCAAAGTTTGACGGAGTTACAGGAGACTGTACAATTGTTGAATGGAGTCACGGGTGACTGTATCATAGTTCGAATTAAGTCATGGGTGACTGTACCGGTGTTTGACGGAGGTACAGGAGACTGTACCAGTGTTGAACGGAGTAACGGGTGACTGTATCATAGTTCGAATCGAGTCACAGGAGACTGTACCAGTGTTTGACGGAGTTATAGGAGACTGTACCATTGTTGAATGGAGTCACGGCTGACTGTACCGGTGTTCGATTTGAGTTACGTGCGGCTATAACAGGAAAACATTTATTTGAAAATATCGTCTTGAAGTTAAATAATTTGTTTTTTTACCTATTAGGAAGTCCAGAATTGCCATGTCCATGATATCGGCCAGTCGTCTACCTTCACTGTATATCGTTTTTCTCCTGACGACGCTGCAATAGTCGTCGCTCTGTTCCCACTCAGCTTTCCGTCTCTTGTGATACGACCTTTTCCATGGATGGCGCCAAATTTTCCTGGGAGCGAGGATTTTTGATGGTAGAAACACAGCAAAGCTACCCTCGAGTGTGTCTGGGTGCCCACAGATGGCGTGGCCAGTGTCACAATAGTATTCACACTTTCCGTGAAAACACACGTTGTTAGCTGCGGGGAAAAAGGAAAAGTTATTATATTATACCCCATCTTTCAAGGTGTGACTTAACCTCGACTTTTAATCTGGTTTGTGCTCATTTGTTCCAAAAGACGCATTTCGATTAACAGTTGACGGCGAGTGACTGTTGATTACTTGCTACCCTCTTATCATCGTTGAATTAGGGACAGCTATGAGCAAATAGCCTTTCTGTTACTTTGTGCGAAGTTTCCAGTTGAAAAGAAACTCCTACAATGTCAATATTGCGTAACACTCTCCTGCGTGAATTAAATGTGTTGTTGTCCAATTGATAAACACGTCTTCCATTTGACGTCCATCTCAGGAGTTGTCACAAAAAAAAGAAAAGAAATTGGTTTGGATTAATGGAGTTATAGGAGTAACGAACATATCTAGAAAAAAACTCTTTTATTTGACGATCATATAGCCACGAATTCTAGAGTAACATTACACAACTGTTAGTGAAACAAACAAATATTCTTTATTTACACCTTATGTAGAGGATAACACACAGCTAAACAGACGTTCTTTATTTACACCTTATGTAGAGGATAACACACAGCTAAACAGACGTTCTTTATTTACACCTTATGTAGAGGATAACACACAGCTAAACAGACGTTCTTTATTTACACCTTATGTTCAGAATATCATACAATAATGGTGAGAACTTGTTAGTTAACATCTTGACTTTGATTTTCGGTGTGACATCACCACCCACCGCCAACTCTTGGGCTACTCTTTTTACCAAGGAATAGTGGGATTGACCGTCACATTATAACGCCCCCACGGCTAAAAGAGCGAGCATGTTTGTCGCGACGGACATGCAAACCCGCGACCCTCAGATTACGAGTCGCACGTCTTAACACGCTTGGCCATGCCGGGCCTGCACAAGTATATCTGAAGTGATGGACCAGTGGTAAAGTGACCAGTCATATGTGTGGACCGTCAACTGTTAGGATCAAACGTGCGAACTGACAGTCACTATTATTACGAATCTATGACCATAAAGTATTTAGAGTGAATTCTGAGAGTCACAGCACGCCAACTTCTAAACTTTGAACGACAAGATAGTGGCTAAAATTTTGTTTAACATTTAAATATCTCTTTGTTTTAAAAGTTAGAGGAACCTTATTGACAGCGAACGTGAAACTTTCTGTCTAAATCTACTCAGTACTTGTTAATAGTTTATCGTACTAAACTAACACAGTCTTACCTGGTGAAATAAAAAACGTTTTAAGAAGGTCTGTTTCTGCTAATTCATAAATTTCGGAAGTAATATTCAGATTTCTTCCAACTACAGGTGGCGCTCGTCGAAATCCTAAAATTCTAGAATTTAAACTCAAATAGTTATAAGAATAATAGATACAATGTTTCTAACAACTACATATCCTTTATAAATAAATATATAAAATATTTACAATAACAATTCAAAGTGGTCGCTTTATTTTTACATTTTATTGACTTTGAATAAGTTTGTTTTTTTTTTAATTACAGGTAAATAAAAAAAATCTTGATTTGTTTTAATTTGAAACATTCAAGAAATGACAAACGTTTTTGGTGAAATGAAACACATGTTAACAATACGTTTATGTTAATTAGAAACTTTTTTTACCTATCGAGGTGAAAAGCTGCAATTTCGCTGTTGTGTCTCTCAAAGTCCACAAAATAAAAATGATCTGGTTCTGTCTCTTTGTCCCGTGGAAACCTTCGGATGTAAATAAGAAGCCAGTTATTGTGAGCACAGGAGAAAATCAACTAAACACTGTCAGACACTAATAGCTGAGTACATTATATGAAAATGATTTTAGAGCCTCACCACGTCGTTACTGTTCAGGTCATCATAACATCTCATGTTCTATTTGACAACTGTACACCCTGGCAATAGCCTCATAGAGTAGTTTGTGTCACAAAAGGCTCCATCGTTTTACACAGTCCATTATGCAATGTACGTGAACAAATAGTTTCCACGCGCGCGCACTTGGCAACTTGGCTCACGTGCCTCCATGTGATACAGCGTGAATACTCGTTTCATTCTTCAACTGTTTGAGATATGCAATGGGAGAATTGGAGATATGACTGGAAGCCTCGTCCTGATGAATCGATATCCTGTTGGTCTCGTTCTAGAACTAAAATCTTAACTATGTTAAGTACTGGTATCTGGGACACGTAGACGGCTTTTGCAGCTGAACTAGATTATTATTGCGTTGTGTTTGTCACGGATGGAGTGTGAATTGTTGCAGTCTCTTTCTGGACGGTCTAGGTACCCCAAAATGATCTTTATTCCTTTGTCTTCCAATGTCATAACGTGCAAGTTGTATTCTGTATTAGAAATTCTAAGCCCCCGATCAGGGCACATCGTCATGATTTAAGCGTATACTTTTTTCCATCGGAAAGGGCTGTTACGTGCCCTTCCGAAGCGATTTATTTTCGGTAGTTTCGCTTAAGCTACAAACAAAACAGCCAAATAATGCAAAAAACAATGTTCCCTCCCCCTTAGAAAAGGGCCGGGCATCGCCAGGTGTTTAAGGCACTCGACTCGTAATTCGAGGGTCAAGGGTTCGAATCTCCGTGACACAAAACATGCTCGTCTTAGTAGCCTTGGAAGCTACTAAGTCAGTCCCACTATTCGTTGGTAAAAGAGTAGCCCAAGAATTGGCGGTGGGTAGTGATAACTAGTTGCCTTCCCTCTAGTCTCACGCTGTTAAATTAGGGACGGCTAGCGCAGATAGCCCTCGTGTAGTTTTGCACAAAATTGAAAAACAAGCAAACAACCCTACACAAAAAGTTAAAATATATTTCTGACACAATATATTCCATAGTAATTTTTATAGCGGCTGTGGTTGTCACGTGACCTGTTGTTTTGCACATTTAAATTTTCCTTACTATTAAACATTCAACGCTGTTGAACAATGAAACAAAACAACAAAAATACAGAAATAATCTGATGAACAATAAATTCCCAGCACGCCACCTGCAGCGAAGGAAGAAGTCGATATATCATTAAATCAACAATTCTGAGTTGGGCTTTATTGCTTTAGGTACCTTAACAATTGTCACATAGAAAAGAAAACCTTACAGTCTGCAGCTGAGTAAGTGGAAAGCTCTGGAACTGTCTTCTTTTTCTATCTAGAGACAAATAAAACTGACAGAAAGTCAAAATAGTTTGCGCGTGCCTTGTCAGCAAACATTACAAATACACTTATGTTTGCTGACCAGCTGACTAAATGCTTTATTTGTGAGACCATGCTGCATGTTCAACGAATAGTTTCACACCTTTAAACGCGTATGATTTTGAATCATGTAAATCTATACGACAATTATATATACTAGTCGTCCCTAGTTTAGTGGTGACAGAGTTGAAGAAAGGCATCCAATAACCACCACCAACCACCAACTATTATTTTTATCCTCAATGTTTACCCTTAGTGACACAGTGGTGTGTATGCAGACTCATGACGTCAGAAACTGGCAGAACACAGATAGCTTTGTGCTTAATTACAGACAAAATGTCAACAACGAATAGTGGGAATCACTACAACATTATAACACCCCAAGGGTTAAAAGCGAGCATGTACTAATTCCTCGTAACACCAGGTGTTCTACACTGAATTAAGAATACATGTAATTAGTTGATGAATTCATTCTTACTGTCGTTTCTCACATAATCACTTTTCAACTTTCGTTTCTAATAATCTTGGTGAAGAAGAACAGACAGGTAATGTGTTTTATCCAGTTGGTGTGGTAATTTGACAGGTAATGTGGTTTATCTATCTGGTGTGGTAATTAGACAGGTAATGTGGTTTATCTATTTGGTGTGGTAATTAGACAGGTAATGTGGTTTATCTATTTGGTGTGGTAATTAGACATGATCAGGTGCTTTAGTTCATTGAAAGTTGTGTTTCTAATAAGACACGTTCAAGTTCTACGATACTCCTTATATGAAACTCCAGACGCTTACATATCAGTTTACTGCAACTTATATTCCTAATATGACACTCCAGACTCTTCTATTTCATCTCACTGTAGGTTATACTCCTAATATGACACTCCAAACTCTACTATTTCAGTTCACTGAAGGTTATATTCCTGATATGACATTCCAGACTCTTACATTTCAGTTTATTGAAGGTTATACTCGTAATATGACACTCCACTCTTTTATTTCAGTTTATTGAAGATTATACTCGTAATATGACACTCCAGACTCTTACATTTCAACTCACTGTAGGTTATAATCGTAATATTACACTCAAGACTCTTACATTTCAGTTTACTGTAGGTTATACTCGTATTATGACACTCCAAACTCTTTTATTTCAGTTTATTGAAGGTTATACTCGTAATATGACACTCCAGACTCTTACATTTCAACTCACTGTAGGTTATACTCGTAATATGACACTCCAAACTCTTACATTTCAACTCACTGTAGGTTATATTCCTAATATAACAGTGCGTACTGTTCCATTTCAATTCACTGAAGGTTAAATTGCTAATAAGATACATTCATGTATTTCCATATCAGTTCGAACACTGAAGGTTATATTCCTGACAAGACATGGTCGGGTTGATTGTTTGATTTTCATCTTAGAGTTTGTTCGATGAGACGTGAATAGAAAAAAAAAAACCTTTTGATGAAGATTTGTTTGATTGCAGTGTGATGTGTCAACTGGAGAAATGGTGACGTCATGAAAACTGTCCAGTAAAGTGTATTTGTGTGGGGAATCCAGACTTGGTTGTGAGGTTTACTCATGTATTAGAAATGAGATTATGAAGACTAATGACTGTCTCCCTTGTTAAGTTTACAGTAGTTTTATTTAGGGTTAAGCTATATTTAGGCTTAAGCTTTACTTAGGGTTAAGGTTTATTTAGGCTTAAGTTTTACTTAGGGTTAAGCTTTAGTTGCGGTTAAACTTTACTTAAAGTTAAGGATTGTATCTCAAGACGGCTGATATCGGTATAAAAACTTTTATTAAAATAAAGAAGAGAACAACGTTTCTACATACTTCGGCCATCTTTAGGTTAACCTGAACTTTTACTTCAAGTGGGTTTCTCATTATCACGAAAACTTTACAATTCTTAATGTGCCTCTGGTGATATTTAGTTACCCTAGAAGTAAAAGTTTTAACCCTAAATTATTTGAAATGATTTTTTTAAATTTTTACTAGCCCTTTACTTTCGGCGAGCCACCCCCGCTGGAACAGTGGTTATTTTTCGGATTTACAACGCTAAAATCAGAGGTTCGATTCCCCTCGGTGAACACAGCAGATAACCCTTTGTGCTTTTGCAATAAGAAAAACACACACTTCCGGTGATGAAGGAAAGCGCAAAACTAAAAATACGCGCCAATAGATTTAATTTCTCTTTTATTGTCTGGGATGCATTTCATTGTATTTGAAAATCAACGCGTGTGGGTACATTCCCCTTTATGTCTCCATCAGATATTGTTCATATCACACAAGAAGAAAGAAACATAATGAATTAATGGAAACTTATCCATGAAATCCAAATTATTTTTCTTTATAAAATGCGTCAAGGAAATCGATCCATTTCTTTAGATCAATACATAACACTGTGTAGAAACCACTGACCGACGACTTCTAAACGACTTTTCCAAAGGATGTCTTGGATTATATAAGAAGACGTGATTAAAAAGAGAAATAAAGACACACAATCGCTCATCATTCAACTGGAAACACATCCAAAGGAAAATAATCCGAACTACTGCCGCCATTTTGTTTTTGAAAAGTGTCAGTGGAGTCGAATGTCTCAGTAGGACACGCACCACGTGAGAATTCTACCAAGATAATCAATGTTATGGTTTGGATATCAATAATTTAAACGAACTGGTTTAACAAATCACCCACAGTGGGGTCGACCATGATAGATAAAGTACAGTAATTACGTTAGGCTTCAGACGAGATGTTGCATTAAAAATGCACAAGATTGATCTGAATTTATTTAGTTATTAAAACGAAGACAAATATAAACATTCTTCAATAAATACCAAACAATTCACGAACATTTTACACGAGAGTTATATAAATATGGTCCCTAAATTTGAGCTGATAAACTGGAACAGTAGTGCGCTAACGTTTTTATGCCGTCCACAATTTCTGAACGTGTCTCCCCTCCTCTCATATAAAAATAAAACAAATCTTAAAGTGAGAAACACATCATGAGGTAAACAGTTTCGTCTGCTTATTGTGAAGGATAGACGTGAGGTTGAGATGAGATTAGCTCCGTTCTTGGTTAAACTGTTGGCATAGCAACTAGAATAAACATTCCTCTCTACCAGAATGCGAGAATGATGTTTTGTGTTGGTTGTTTCAAGCAGAGACCTTTCACTCAAACGAAAATTTTGATACAAAATTCAGAAGCACATCCATCTTTCTTCGTGACATGTCAGGGTATTTTTTGCGAACCAACATATAGAGATGAATTCACACTGAAGATTTTGACCAGTGACGAGCTGTCATTGGAAGGTGAGATCTCATTAAATGGATTCCACACCCAATCGTGTTCCGCTGTTGAATCTTAGATATAGAATTGTTATGTGAATTTATGCCGAAAGTTTCCTAAATAGAACAGAAACAACGTCACGAATATGACTGTGAAGTGACTTATCTTTCTCCAAAGATGCACAGAAGCAAATAGACGGTTGTTATTCTCAAACTGGTCTCTCCACAAGCAAGTGTATAAAACAGGAACTGGTAGTAAGTGGTTTCATAAAGAAGGTAAGACATCTTACTCTTTAAAACTCCAGGATTTACAACACTCACAGTGTCTTATTGAGCTACATTTACTTTGAAGGTTTGTGTTTCCTGTGTATGATGTAAGGAGAACACTTGCTTGGGTTTCTTGGTTTCCACGATTGAAGCTGTCCCATCAGGACATACCTAACACTATCGACCCAAGAAATACTGTTTGTGATATAAACTCATCAAGAATAGAAAGATGGCTTCTCAGTGTGGCTCAGGACGAGGTAAGTGTTTTGTTACAGTCAACATCCAGTAAACAGTGAAGTAGGTGTTTTGTTACAGTCAACATCCAGTAAACAGTAAGGTAGGTGTTTTGTTACAGTCAACATCCAGTAAACAGTGAAGTAAGTGTTTTGTTACAGTCAACATCCAGTAAACAGTGAGGTAAGTGTTTTGTTACAGTCAACATCTAGTAAACAGTGAGATAAGTGTTTTGTTACAGTCAACATCCAGTAAACAGTGAGGTAATTTTTAGTTACAGTCAACATCCAGTAAACAGCGAGGTAAGTGTTTTGTTACAGTCAACATCCAGTAAAAAGTGAGGTAAGCGTTTTGTTACAGTCAACATCCAGTAAACAGTGAGGTAATTTTTAGTTACAGTCAACATCCAGTAAACAGCGAGGTAAGTGCTTTGTTACAGTCAACATCCAGTAAAAAGTGAGGTAAGCGTTTTGTTACAGTCAACATCCAGTAAAAAGTGAGGTAAGCGTTTTGTTCCAGTCAACATCCAGTAAAAAGTGAGGAAAGTGTTTTGTTCCAGTCAACATCCAGTAAAAAGTGAGGTAAGCGTTTTGTTACAGTCAACATCAAGTAAACAGTGAGGTGTTTTGTTACAGTCAACATTCAGTAAAGAGTAAGGTAAGTGTTTTGTTGCAGTCAACAGCCAGTAAACAGTGAGGTAAGTGATTTGTTACAGTCAACATCCAGTAAACAGTAAGGTAAGTGTTTTGTTACAGTCAACATCCAGTAAAAAGTGAAGTAAGTGTTTTGTTACAGTCAACATCCAGTAAACAGTAAGGTAAGTGTTTTGTTACAGTCAACATCCAGTAAAGAGAAAGGTAAGTGTTTTGTTACAGTCAACATCAAGTAAACAGTGAGGTAAGTGTTTTGTTACAGTCAACATTCAGTAAAGAGTAAGGTAAGTGTTTTGTTGCAGTCAACAGCCAGTAAAAAGTGAGGTAAGCGTTTTGTTACAGTCAACATCCAGTAAACAGTGAGGTAAGTGATTTGTTACAGTCAACATTCAGTAAACAGTGAAGTAAGTGTTTTGTTACAGTCAACATCCAGTAAATAGTGAGGTAAGTGATTTGTTACAGTCAACATCCAGTAAACAGTAAGGTAAGTGTTTTGTTACAATCAACATCCAGTAAAAAGTGAAGTAAGTGTTTTGTTACAGTCAACATCCAGTAAACAGTAAGGTAAGTGTTTTGTTACAGTCAACATCCAGTAAAGAGAAAGGTAAGTGTTTTGTTACAGTCAACATCAAGTAAACAGTGAGGTAAGTGTTTTGTTACAGTCAACATCCAGTAAAGAGTGAGGTAAGTGTTTTGTTACAGTCAACATCCATAAACAGTGAAGAAAGTGGTTTGTTCCAGTCAACATCCAGTAAAAAATGAGGTAAGCGTTTTGTTACAGTCAACATCAAGTAAACAGTGAGGTAAGTGTTTTGTTACAATCAACATCCAGTAAACAGTGAGGTAAGTGTTTTGTTACAGTCAACATCCAGTAAAAAGTAAGATAAGCGTTTTGTTACAGTCAACATCCAGTAAAGAGTGAGGTAAGCGTTTTGTTACAGTCAACATCCAGTAAACAGTGAGGTAAGTGTTTTGTTACAGTCAACATCCAGTAAACAGTGAGGTAAGCGTTTTGTTACAGTAAACATCCAGTAAACAGTGAGGTAAGTGTTTAGCTACAATCAACATCTAATAAACAGCGAGGTAAGTGTTTTTTTACAGTCAACATCCAGTAAACAGTGAGGTAAGTGATTTGTTACAGTCAACATTCAGTAAACAGTGAAGTAAGTGTTTTGTTACAGTCAACATCCAGTAAACAGTGAGGTAAGTGATTTGTTACAGTCAACATCCAGTAAACAGTAAGGTAAGTGTTTTGTTACAGTCAACATCCAGTAAAAAGTGAAGTAAGTGTTTTGTTACAGTCAACATCCAGTAAAGAGAAAGGTAAGTGTTTTGTTACAGTCAACATCAAGTAAACAGTGAGGTAAGTGTTTTGTTACAGTCAACATTCAGTAAAGAGTAAGGTAAGTGTTTTGTTGCAGTCAACAGCCAGTAAAAAGTGAGGTAAGCGTTTTGTTACAGTCAACATGCAGTAAACAGTGAGGTAAGTGATTTGTTACAGTCAACATTCAGTAAAAAGTGAAGTAAGTGTTTTGTTACAGTCAACATCCAGTAAAGAGAAAGGTAAGTGTTTTGTTACAGTCAACATCAAGTAAACAGTGAGGTAAATGTTTTGTTACAGTCAACATTCAGTAAAGAGTAAGGTAAGTGTTTTGTTACAGTCAACATTCAGTAAAGAGTAAGGTAAGTGTTTTGTTGCAGTCAACAGCCAGTAAAAAGTGAGGTAAGCGTTTTGTTACAGTCAACATCCAGTAAACAGTGAGGTAAGTGATTTGTTACAGTCAACATCCAGTAAACAGTGAGGTAAGTGATTTGTTACAGTCAACATCCAGTAAACAGTAAGGTAAGTGTTTTGTTATAGTCAACATCCAGTAAAAAGTGAAGTAAGTGTTTTGTTACAGTCAACATCCAGTAAACAGTAAGGTAAGTGTTTTGTTACAGTCAACATCCAGTAAAGAGAAAGGTAAGTGTTTTGTTACAGTCAACATCAAGTAAACAGTGAGGTAAGTGATTTGTTACAGTCAACATTCAGTAAAAAGTGAAGTAAGTGTTTTGTTACAGTCAACATCCAGTAAAGAGAAAGGTAAGTGTTTTGTTACAGTCAACATCAAGTAAACAGTGAGGTAAATGTTTTGTTACAGTCAACATTCAGTAAAGAGTAAGGTAAGTGTTTTGTTACAGTCAACATTCAGTAAAGAGTAAGGTAAGTGTTTTGTTGCAGTCAACAGCCAGTAAAAAGTGAGGTAAGCGTTTTGTTACAGTCAACATCCAGTAAACAGTGAGGTAAGTGATTTGTTACAGTCAACATCCAGTAAACAGTGAGGTAAGTGATTTGTTACAGTCAACATCCAGTAAACAGTAAGGTAAGTGTTTTGTTATAGTCAACATCCAGTAAAAAGTGAAGTAAGTGTTTTGTTACAGTCAACATCCAGTAAACAGTAAGGTAAGTGTTTTGTTACAGTCAACATCCAGTAAAGAGAAAGGTAAGTGTTTTGTTACAGTCAACATCAAGTAAACAGTGAGGTAAGTGTTTTGTTACAGTCAACATCCAGTAAAGAGTGAGGTAAGTGTTTTGTTACAGTCAACATCCATAAACAGTGAAGAAAGTGGTTTGTTCCAGTCAACATCCAGTAAAAAATGAGGTAAGCGTTTTGTTACAGTCAACATCAAGTAAACAGTGAGGTAAGTGTTTTGTTACAATCAACATCCAGTAAACAGTGAGGTAAGTGTTTTGTTACAGTCAACATTCAGTAAAAAGTAAGATAAGTGTTTTGTTGCAGTCAACATCCAGTAAAGAGTGAGGTAAGCGTTTTGTTACAGTCAACATCCAGTAAACAGTGAGGTAAGTGTTTTGTTACAGTCAACATCCAGTAAACAGTGAGGTAAGCGTTTTGTTACAGTAAACATCCAGTAAACAGTAAGGTAAGTGTTTAGCTACAATCAACATCTAATAAACAGTGAGGTAAGTGTTTTTTTACAGTCAACATCCAGTAAACAGTGAGGTAAGTGATTTGTTACAGTCAACATTCAGTAAACAGTGAAGTAAGTGTTTTGTTACAGTCAACATCCAGTAAACAGTGAGGTAAGTGATTTGTTACAGTCAACATCCAGTAAACAGTAAGGTAAGTGTTTTGTTACAGTCAACATCCAGTAAAAAGTGAAGTAAGTGTTTTGTTACAGTCAACATCCAGTAAACAGTAAGGTAAGTGTTTTGTTACAGTCAACATCCAGTAAAGAGAAAGGTAAGTGTTTTGTTACAGTCAACATCAAGTAAACAGTGAGGTAAGTGTTTTGTTACAGTCAACATCCAGTAAAGAGTGAGGTAAGTGTTTTGTTACAGTCAACATCCAGTAAAGAGAAAGGTAAGTGTTTTGTTACAGTCAACATCCAGTAAACAGTGAGGTAAGTGTTTTGTTACAATGATCAATCAATATTTAGAAGTGAAACAAGTGTTGGATTTTCTACACCTAATTGAGTGGAGTCTTTAGTTGTTTGTATAAAAATGAAATATCCAACGTTTCGGGTGTGTACCATTTTCTATTTATTTTTAAGCATGGAACTGATCTCTAATTGTTCCTTTTGCAGCCCACGTTTTTACACGATTTCCCATTTTAACCTATTTGTGTATATATAACACACAACTTTCTCACGTGTTAGTTGACAACAGTAATATCTGTGCACCAGATCTTGAGGCTTTGTTACCTGTAAGTCCTTATAATCAGCTTCGTTTCATATGCTTGAAGAGTCATAATTAGATTCCTTCCTCCATCTACTCTTTGTGCCTCCTTTAGGGCGCACCACAGAACTACAAGGTGGCCCGTAAGTCCCTATCCATCCATACTTTTATTATGTAAAATTCAATTACGCATGTATTATAAATTTGTTTCTTTTTTTTAGAGAAATATGGCCGATGTAAGCCCATTTACACTTGAAGATCGTATTGTGCATAATATTATGCAGCGAGAGTGAGGGACAGCACACAGATACACTGGGTATATAAGATATATGGATGGGTAGGGACTTGCGGGCCACCCTGTAGAGAGGGGGCAGCTGGTTAAAAGTTCAGTAACTTTGATAGAGTTGTGAGATTTGGCTATCGGTGATGATGCTCATTTCTCACTGGTTTCTGGTTTAAAACCACGAGACTCTCACGAGTTCTCAGTTGTACTTCACCCAACGATTCGCTCATCATAGGAAAGTTGTGTAAAAAAAAACAAACATTGCAATCAGTCAGGCGATGGTTACCTAACGGTGGATCTCATAAGAACTTGAAAATTCACTGTTTTAAGCCTAAACTAATCTTCTATTCTACAACATACTGCTTTACGCCTCAACTAATCTTGTATTCTGAAACACTGTTTTAGGCGCAAACTAATATTCTATTCTAAAACACACTGCCAAGGAAATCAAACCTTTTTGTAAACTGTAAATAAGAACCCACAGTTAAATCAACGATATGTCATGCACACGATTCTCTCCAACTGTGAATCTAAATGAGTACACCAATCACCACATTTCTTCAATGTCATATGACCTGAATTAATGTAAATTAAACTAAAGCTTACCTCATTGGTTTAAACAGCGCTTCCTCCCCATTGTCGTATTCGATTATCAATTTGAACTGGGTCCCGCCTTCTTTTTGTTCTGAAATATAGGTAGAATGAAAACCTTAAAGTGTTAGAAGTATCAATGAAAAAAATGTATACATATTTGACATGTATATAAACACGTTATATTGCAGTATGGTGTACGAAACAACTTGAAAAGTGTCTTGGTGATTTGAACACTTGTTATAAACAAAGAAAATAAAATAAAAAGTATTCCTTTTTCCAATTCATTGTATACAAAGTAACATATTCTTAAATAAAGAAAAGGTTACCAATGTAATTCTGTACATAATACATAAGTCAGTTAACCATGAGGGTAAAAATAGGTTAAGACTGAGTATATAAACATGAGGGTGTAAAAATACAACAACAAAAACATTGTAACAAAACTAACAATGTTACAGAGCTTTGCTTCTCTAGTACAAGTACGTTAACCATGCTACTTTGTTTTTGTAGTACAAGTACGTTAACTACGTTACTTTCTTTTGTAGTACAAGTACGTTAACCACGTTACATTCTTTTGTAGTACAAGTACGTTAACCACGTTACTTTCTTTTGTAGTACAAATACGTTAACCACGTTACTTTCTTTTGTAGTACAAGTACGTTAACCACGTTACTTTGTTTCTGTAGTACAAGTACGTTAACCATGTTACTTTGTTTCTGTAGTACAAGTACGTTAACCATGTTACTTTGTTTCTGTAGTACAGGTAGTACAGAAGACTAGTAATAGTAACAACACTTACCAATATGAACAATAGACATGGTAGCCATGTCATGTAGAAGACCAGTAATAGTAACAACACTTACCAACATGAACAATAGACATGATAGCCATGTCATGTAGAAGACCAGTAATAGTAACAACACTTACCAACATGAACAATAGACATGGTAGCCATGTCATGTAGAAGACCAGTAATTGTAACAACACTTACCAACATGAACAATAGACATGGTAGCCATGTCATGTAGAAGACCAGTAATGGTAACAACACTTACCAACATGAACAATAGACATGGTAGCCATGTCATGTAGAATATCTGTAATAGTAACAATACTTACCAACATGAACAATAGACATGGTAGCCATGTCATGTAGAAGACCAGTAATTGTAACAACACTTACCAACATGAACAATAGACATGGTAGCCATGTCATGTAGAAGACCAGTAATTGTAACAACACTTACCAACATGAACAATAGACATGGTAGCCATGTCATGTAGAATATCTGTGATAGTAACAACACTTACCAACATGAACAATAGACATGGTAGCCTTGTCATGTAGAAGACCAGTAATTGTAACAACACTTACCAACATGAACAATAGACATGGTAGCCATGTCATGTAGAAGACCAGTAATAGTAGCAACACTTACCAACATGAACAATAGACATGGTAGCCATGTCATGTAGAAGACCAGTAATAGTAACAACACTTACCAACATGAACAATAGACATGGTAGCCATGTCATGTAGAATATCAGTAATAGTAACAACACTTACCAACATGAACAATAGACATGGTAGCCATGTCATGTAGAAGACGAGTAATAGTAACAACACTTACCAACATGAACAATAGACATGGTAGCCATGTCATGTAGAAGACCAGTAATAGTAACAACACTTACCAACATGAACAATAGACATGGTAGCCATGTCATGTAGAAGACCAGTGATAGTAACAACACTTACCAACATGAACAATAGACATGGTAGCCATGTCATGTAGAATATCTGTAATAGTAGCAACACTTACCAACATGAACAATAGACATGGTAGCCATGTCATGTAGAAGACCAGTAATAGTAACAACACTTACCAACATGAACAATAGACATGGTAGCCATGTCATGTAGAAGACCAGTAATAGTAACAACACTTACCAACATGAACAATAGACATGGTAGCCATGTCATGTAGAATATCTGTAATAGTAGCAACACTTACCAACATGAACAATAGACATGGTAGCCATGTCATGTAGAATATCTGTAATAGTAGCAACACTTACCAACATGAACAATAGACATAATAGCCATGTCATGTAGAATATCTGTGATAGTAACAGCACTTACCAACATGAGCAATAGACATGTTAGCCATGTCATGTAGAAGACCAGTAATAGTAACAACACTTACCAACATGAACAATAGACATGGTAGCCATGTCATGTAGAAGACCAGTAATAGTAACAACACTTACCAACATGAACAATAGACATGGTAGCCATGTCATGTAGAATATCTGTAATAGTAGCAACACTTACCAACATGAACAATAGACATGGTAGCCATGTCATGTAGAAGACCAGTAATAGTAACAACACTTACCAACATGAACAATAGACATGGTAGCCATGTCATGTAGAAGACCAGTAATAGTAACAACACTTACCAACATGAACAATAGACATGGTAGCCATGTCATGTAGAAGACCAGTAATAGTAACAACACTTACCAACATGAACAATAGACATGGTAGCCATGTCATTTAGAAGACCAGTAATAGTAACAACACTTAACAACATGAACAATAGACATGGTAGCCATGTCATGTAGAAGACCAGTAATAGTAACAACACTTACCAACATGAACAATAGACATGGTAGCCATGTCATGTAGAAGACCAGTAATAGTAACAACACTTACCAACATGAACAATAGACATGGTAGCCATGTCATGTAGAATATCTGTGATAGTAACAACACTTACCAACATGAACAATAGACATGGTAGCCATGTCATGTAGAAGACCAGTAATAGTAACAACACTTACCAACATGAACAATAGACATGGTAGCCATGTCATGTAGAAGACCAGTAATAGTAACAACACTTACCAACATGAACAATAGACATGGTAGCCATGTCATGTAGAAGACCAGTAATAGTAACAACACTTACCAACATGAACAATAGACATGGTAGCCATGTCATGTAGAAGACCAGTAATAGTAACAACACTTACCAACATGAACAATAGACATGGTAGCCATGTCATGTAGAAGACCAGTAATGGTAACAACACTTACCAACATGAACAATAGACATGGTAGCCATGTTATGTAGAAGACCAGTAATAGTAACAACACTTACCAACATGAACAATAGACATGGTAGCCATGTCAGGTAGAAGACCAGTAATAGTAACAACACTTACCAACATGAACAATAGACATGGTAGCCATGTCATGTAGAAGACCAGTAATAGTAACAACACTTACCAACATGAACAATAGACATGGTAGCCATGTCATGTAGAAGACCAGTAATAGTAACAACACTTACCAAAATGAACAATAGACATGGTAGCCATGTCATGTAGAAGACCAGTAATGGTAACAACACTTACCAACATGAACAATAGACATGGTAGCCATGTCATGTAGAAGACCAGTAATAGTAACAACACTTACCAACATGAACAATAGACATGGTAGCCATGTCATGTAGAAGACCAGTAATAGTAACAACACTTACCAACATGAACAATAGACATGGTATCCATGTCATGTAGAAGACCAGTAATTGTAACAACACTTACCAACATGAACAATAGACATGGTAGCCATGTCATGTAGAAGACCAGTAATAGTAACAACACTTAACAACATGAACAATAGACATGGTAGCCATGTCATGTAGAAGACCAGTAATAGTAACAACACTTACCAACATGAACAATAGACATGGTAGCCATGTCATGTAGAAGACCAGTAATAGTAACAACACTTACCAACATGAACAATAGACATGGTAGCCATGTCATGTAGAATATCTGTAATAGTAACAACACTTACCAACATGAACAATAGACATGGTAGCCATGTCATGTAGAAGACCAGTAATTGTAACAACACTTACCAACATGAACAATAGACATGGTAGCCATGTCATCTAGAAGACCAGTAATTGTAACAACACTTACCAACATGAACAATAGACATGGTAGCCATGTCATGTAGAATATCTGTGATAGTAACAACACTTACCAACATGAACAATAGACTTGGTAGCCATGTCATGTAGAATATCTGTGATAGTAACAACACTTACCAACATGAACAATAGACATGGTAGCCTTGTCATGTAGAAGACCAGTAATTGTAACAACACTTACCAACATGAACAATAGACATGTTAACCATGTCATGTAGAAGACCAGTAATAGTAGCAACACTTACCAACATGAACAATAGACATGGTAGCCATGTCATGTAGAAGACCAGTAATAGTAACAACACTTACCAACATGAACAATAGACATGGTAGCCATGTCATGTAGAATATCAGTAATAGTAACAACACTTACCAACATGAACAATAGACATGGTAGCCATGTCATGTAGAAGACGAGTAATAGTAACAACACTTACCAACATGAACAATAGACATGGTAGCCATGTCATGTAGAAGACCAGTAATAGTAACAACACTTACCAACATGAACAATAGACATGGTAGCCATGTCATGTAGAAGACCAGTGATAGTAACAACACTTACCAACATGAACAATAGACATGGTAGCCATGTCATGTAGAATATCTGTAATAGTAGCAACACTTACCAACATGAACAATAGACATGGTAGCCATGTCATGTAGAAGACCAGTAATAGTAACAACACTTACCAACATGAACAATAGACATGGTAGCCATGTCATGTAGAAGACCAGTAATAGTAACAACACTTACCAACATGAACAATAGACATGGTAGCCATGTCATGTAGAATATCTGTAATAGTAGCAACACTTACCAACATGAACAATAGACATGGTAGCCATGTCATGTAAAATATCTGTAATAGTAGCAACACTTACCAACATGAACAATAGACATAATAGCCATGTCATGTAGAATATCTGTGATAGTAACAGCACTTACCAACATGAGCAATAGACATGTTAGCCATGTCATGTAGAAGACCAGTAATAGTAACAACACTTACCAACATGAACAATAGACATGGTAGCCATGTCATGTAGAACACCAGTAATAGTAACAACACTTACAAACATGAACAATAGACATGGTAGCCATGTCATGTAGAATATCTGTGATAGTAACAACACTTACCAACATGAACAATAGACATGGTAGCCATGTCATGTAGAAGACCAGTAATAGTAACAACACTTACCAACATGAACAATAGACATGGTAGCCATGTCATGTAGAAGACCAGTAATAGTAACAACACTTACCAATATGAACAATAGACATGGTAGCCATGTCATGTAGAAGACCAGTAATAGTAACAACACTTAGCAACATGAACAATAGACATGGTAGCCATGTCATGTAGAAGACCAGTAATAGTAACAACACTTACCAACATGAACAATAGACATGGTAGCCATGTCATGTAGAAGACCAGTAATAGTAACAACACTTACCAACATGAACAATAGACATGGTAGCCATGTCATGTAGAAGACCAGTAATAGTAACAACACTTACCAACATGAACAATAGACATGGTAGCCATGTCATGTAGAAGACCAGTAATTGTAACAACACTTACCAACATGAACAATAGACATGGTAGCCATGTCATGTAGAAGACCAGTAATAGTAACAACACTTAACAACATGAACAATAGACATGGTAGCCATGTCATGTAGAAGACCAGTAATAGTAACAACACTTACCAACATGAACAATAGACATGGTAGCCATGTCATGTAGAAGACCAGTAATAGTAACAACACTTACCAACATGAACAATAGACATGGTAGCCATGTCATGTAGAATATCTGTAATAGTAACAACACTTACCAACATGAACAATAGACATGGTAGCCATGTCATGTAGAAGACCAGTAATTGTAACAACACTTACCAACATGAACAATAGACATGGTAGCCATGTCATCTAGAAGACCAGTAATTGTAACAACACTTACCAACATGAACAATAGACATGGTAGCCATGTCATGTAGAATATCTGTGATAGTAACAACACTTACCAACATGAACAATAGACTTGGTAGCCATGTCATGTAGAATATCTGTGATAGTAACAACACTTACCAACATGAACAATAGACATGGTAGCCTTGTCATGTAGAAGACCAGTAATTGTAACAACACTTACCAACATGAACAATAGACATGTTAACCATGTCATGTAGAAGACCAGTAATAGTAGCAACACTTACCAACATGAACAATAGACATGGTAGCCATGTCATGTAGAAGACCAGTAATAGTAACAACACTTACCAACATGAACAATAGACATGGTAGCCATGTCATGTAGAATATCACTAATAGTAACAACACTTACCAACATGAACAATAGACATGGTAGCCATGTCATGTAGAAGACGAGTAATAGTAACAACACTTACCAACATGAACAATAGACATGGTAGCCATGTCATGTAGAATATCAGTAATAGTAACAACACTTACCAACATGAACAATAGACATGGTAGCCATGTCATGTAGAAGACCAGTGATAGTAACAACACTTACCAACATGAACAATAGACATGGTAGCCATGTCATGTAGAATATCTGTAATAGTAGCAACACTTACCAACATGAACAATAGACATGGTAGCCATGTCATGTAGAAGACCAGTAATAGTAACAACACTTACCAACATGAACAATAGACATGGTAGCCATGTCATGTAGAAGACCAGTAATAGTAACAACACTTACCAACATGAACAATAGACATGGTAGCCATGTCATGTAGAATATCTGTAATAGTAGCAACACTTACCAACATGAACAATAGACATGGTAGCCATGTCATGTAGAATATGTGTAATAGTAGCAACACTTACCAACATGAACAATAGACATAATAGCCATGTCATGTAGAATATCTGTGATAGTAACAGCACTTACCAACATGAGCAATAGACATGTTAGCCATGTCATGTAGAAGACCAGTAATAGTAACAACACTTACCAACATGAACAATAGACATGGTAGCCATGTCATGTAGAACACCAGTAATAGTAACAACACTTACCAACATGAACAATAGACATGGTAGCCATGTCATGTAGAATATCTGTGATAGTAACAACACTTACCAACATGAACAATAGACATGGTAGCCATGTCATGTAGAAGACCAGTAATAGTAACAACACTTACCAACATGAACAATAGACATGGTAGCCATGTCATGTAGAAGACCAGTAATAGTAACAACACTTACCAACATGAACAATAGACATGGTAGCCATGTCATGTAGAATATCTGTGATAGTAACAACACTTACCAATATGAACAATAGACATGGTAGCCATGTCAGGTAGAAGACCAGTAATAGTAACAACACTTACCAATATGAACAATAGACATGGTAGCCATGTCATGTAGAAGACCAGTAATAGTAACAACACTTACCAACATGAACAATAGACATGGTAGCCATGTCATGTAGAAGACCAGTAATAGTAACAACACTTACCAATATGAACAATAGACATGGTAGCCATGTCATGTAGAAGACCAGTAATGGTAACAACACTTACCAACATGAACAATAGACATGGTAGCCATTTTATGTAGAAGACCAGTAATAGTAACAACACTTACCAACATGAACAATAGACATGGTAGCCATGTCATGTAGAAGACCAGTAATAGTAACAACACTTACCAACATGAACAATAGACATGGTAGCCATGTCATGTAGAAGACCAGTAATTGTAACAACACTTACCAACATGAACAATAGACATGGTAGCCATGTCATGTAGAAGACCAGTAATAGTAACAACACTTAACAACATGAACAATAGACATGGTAGCCATGTCATGTAGAAGACCAGTAATAGTAACAACACTTACCAACATGAACAATAGACATGGTAGCCATGTCATGTAGAAGACCAGTAATAGTAACAACACTTACCAACATGAACAATAGACATGGTAGCCATGTCATGTAGAATATCTGTAATAGTAACAACACTTACCAACATGAACAATAGACATGGTAGCCATGTCATGTAGAAGACCAGTAATTGTAACAACACTTACCAACATGAACAATAGACATGGTAGCCATGTCATGTAGAAGACCAGTAATTGTAACAACACTTACCAACATGAACAATAGACATGGTAGCCATATCATGTAGAATATCTGTGATAGTAACAACACTTACCAACATGAACAATAGACTTGGTAGCCATGTCATGTAGAATATCTGTGATAGTAACAACACTTACCAACATGAACAATAGACATGGTAGCCTTGTCATGTAGAAGACCAGTAATTGTAACAACACTTATCAACATGAACAATAGACATGTTAACCATGTCATGTAGAAGACCAGTAATAGTAGCAACACTTACCAACATGAACAATAGACATGGTAGCCATGTCATGTAGAAGACCAGTAATAGTAACAACACTTACCAACATGAACAATAGACATGGTAGCCATGTCATGTAGAATATCAGTAATAGTAACAACACTTACCCTCATGAACAATAGACATGGTAGCCATGTCATGTAGAAGACGAGTAATAGTAACAACACTTACCAACATGAACAATAGACATGGTAGCCATGTCATGTAGAAGACCAGTAATAGTAACAACACTTACCAACATGAACAATAGACATGGTAGCCATGTCATGTAGAAGACCAGTGATAGTAACAACACTTACCAACATGAACAATAGACATGGTAGCCATGTCATGTAGAATATCTGTAATAGTAGCAACACTTACCAACATGAACAATAGACATGGTAGCCATGTCATGTAGAAGACCAGTAATAGTAATAACACTTACCAACATGAACAATAGACATGGTAGCCATGTCATGTAGAAGACCAGTAATAGTAACAACACTTACCAACATGAACAATAGACATGGTAGCCATGTCATGTAGAATATCTGTAATAGTAGCAACACTTACCAACATGAACAATAGACATGGTAGCCATGTCATGTAGAAGACCAGTAATAGTAACAACACTTACCAACATGAACAATAGACATGGTAGCCATGTCATGTAGAAGACCAGTAATAGTAACAACACTTACCAACCATGAACAATAGACATGGTAGCCATGTCATGTAGAAGACCCAGTAATAGTAACAACACTTACCAACATGAACAATAGACATGGTAGCCATGTCATGTAGAAGACCAGTATAGTAACAACACTTAGCAACATGAACAATAGGACATGGTAGCCATGTCATGTAGAAAGACCAGTAATAGTAACAACACTTACCAACATGAACATAGACATGGTAGCCATGTCATGTAGAAGACCAGTACTAGTAACAACACTTACCAACATGAACAATAGACATGGTAGCCATGTCATGTAGAATATCTGTGATAGTAACAACACTTACCAACATGAACAATAGACATGGTACCCATGTCATGTAGAAGACCAGTAATAGTACAACAACTTACCAACATGCACAATAGACATGTAGCCATGTCATGTAGAAGACCAGTAATAGTAACAAAACTTACCAACATGATGAACAATAGACATGGTAGCCATGTTCATGTAGAAGACCAGTAATAGTAACCAAACACTTCTACCAACATGAACAATAGGACCTGGTTGTAGCCATGTCATGTTAAAAGACCAGTAGTAATAGTAACAACACTTACCAACATGAACATATAGACATGGTAGCCATTCATGTAGAAGACCAGTAATGGTAACAACCACTTACCAACATGAACAATAGACCATGGTAGCCATGTTATGTAGAAGACCAGTACTAGTAACAACACTTACCAACATGAACAATAGACATGGTAGCCATGCCAGGTAGAAGACAGTAATTAGTAACAACACTTACCAATATGAACAATAGACATGGTAGCCATGTCATGTAGAAGACCAGTAATCGTAAACAACACTTACCAACATGAACAATAGACATGGTAGCCATGTCATGTAGAAGACCCAGTAATAGTAACAACACTTACCAATATGAACAATAGACATGGTAGCCATGTCATGTAGAAGACCAGTAATGGTAACAACACTTACCAACATGAACAATAGACATGGTAGCCATGTTATGTAGAAGACCAGTAATAGTAACAACACTTACCCAACATGAACAATAGACATGGTAGCCATGTCATGTAGAAGACCAGTAATAGTAACAACACTTACCAACATGAACAATAGACATGGTAGCCATGTCATGTAGAAGACCAGTAATTGTAACAACACTTACCAACATGAACAATAGACATGGTAGCCATGTCATGTAGAAGACCAGTAATAGTAACAACACTTAACAACATGAACAATAGACATGGTAGCCATGTCATGTAGAAGACCAGTAATAGTAACAACACTTACCAACATGAACAATAGACATGGTAGCCATGTCATGTAGAAGACCAGTAATAGTAACAACCACTTACCAACATGAACAATAGACATGGTAGCCATGTCATGTAGAATATCTGTAATAGTAACAACACTTACCAACATGAACAATAGACATGGTAGCCATGTCATGTAGAAGACCAGTAATTGTAACAACACTTACCAACATGAACAATAGACATGGTAGCCATGTCATCTAGAAGACCAGTAATTGTAACAACACTTACCAACATGAACAATAGACATGGTAGCCATGTCATGTAGAATATCTGTGATAGTAACAACACTTACCAACATGAACAATAGACTTGGTAGCCATGTCATGTAGAATATCTGTGATAGTAACAACACTTACCAACATGAACAATAGACATGGTAGCCTTGTCATGTAGAAGACCAGTAATTGTAACAACACTTACCAACATGAACAATAGACATGTTAACCATGTCATGTAGAAGACCAGTAATAGTAGCAACACTTACCAACATGAACAATAGACATGGTAGCCATGTCATGTAGAAGACCAGTAATAGTAACAACACTTACCAACATGAACATAGACATGGTAGCCATGTCATGTAGAATATCACTAATAGTAACAACACTTACCAACATGAACAATAGACATGGTAGCCATGTCATGTAGAAGACGAGTAATAGTAACAACACTTACCAACATGAACAATAGACATGGTAGCCATGTCATGTAGAAGACCAGTAATAGTAACAACACTTACCAACATGAACAATAGACATGGTAGCCGTGTCATGTAGAAGACCAGTGATAGTAACAACACTTACCAACATGAACAATAGACATGGTAGCCATGTCATGTAGAATATCTGTAATAGTAGCAACACTTACCAACATGAACAATAGACATGGTAGCCATGTCATGTAGAAGACCAGTAATAGTAACAACACTTACCAACATGAACAATAGACATGGTAGCCATGTCATGTAGAAGACCAGTAATAGTAACAACACTTACCAACATGAACAATAGACATGGTAGCCATGTCATGTAGAATATCTGTAATAGTAGCAACACTACCCAACATTGAACAATAGACATGGTAGCCAGTCATGTAGAATATCTGTAATAGTAGCAACACTTACCAACATGAACAATAGACATAATAGCCATGTCATGTAGAATATCTGTGATAGTAACAGCACTTACCAACATGAGCAATAGACATGTTAGCCATGCTCATGTAGAAGACCAGTAATAGTAACAACACTTACCAACATGAACAATAGACATGGTAGCCATGTCATGTAGAAGACCAGTAATAGTAACAACACTTACCAACATGAACAATAGACATGGTAGCCATGTCATGTAGAATATCTGTGATAGTAACAACACTTACCAACATGAACAATAGACATGGTAGCCATGTCATGTAGAAGACCAGTAATAGTAACAACACTTACCAACATGAACAATAGACATGGTAGCCATGTCATGTAGAAGACCAGTAATAGTAACAACACTTACCAACATGAACAATAGACATGGTAGCCATGTCATGTAGAAGACCAGTAATAGTAACAACACTTAGCAACATGAACAATAGACATGGTAGTTATGTCATGTAGAAGACCAGTAATAGTAACAACACTTACCAACATGAACAATAGACATGGTAGCCATGTCATGTAGAAGACCAGTAATAGTAACAACACTTACCAACATGAACAATAGACATGGTAGCCATGTCATGTAGAATATCTGTGATAGTAACAACACTTACCAATATGAACAATAGACATGGTAGCCATGTCAGGTAGAAGACCAGTAATAGTAACAACACTTACCAATATGAACAATAGACATGGTAGCCATGTCATGTAGAAGACCAGTAATAGTAACACCACTTACCAACATGAACAATAGACATGGTAGCCATGTCATGTAGAAGACCAGTAATAGTAACAACACTTACCAATATGAACAATAGACATGGTAGCCATGTCATGTAGAAGACCCAGTAATAGTAACAACACTTACCAACATGAACAATAGACATGGTAGCCATTTTATGTAGAAGACCAGTAATAGTAACAACACTACCAATCTGAAACAATAGACATGGTAGCCATGTCATGTAGAAGACAGTAATAGTAACAACACTTACCAACATGAACCAATAGACATGGTAGCCATGTCATGTAGAAGACCAAGTAATTGTAACAACACTACCAACATGAACAATAGACATGGTAGCCATGTCATGTAGAAGACCAGTAATAGTAACAACACTTAACAACATGAACAATAGACATGGTAGCCATGTCATGTAGAAGACCAGTAATAGTAACAACACTTAACAACATGAACAATAGACATGGTAGCCATGTCATGTAGAAGACCAGTAATAGTAACAACACTTACCAACATGAACAATAGACATGGTAGCCATGTCATGTAGAAGACCAGTAGTAATAGTAACAACACTTACCAACATGAACAATAGACATGGTAGCCATGTCATGTAGAATATCTGTAATAGTAACAACACTTACCAACATGAACAATAGACATGGTAGCCATGTCATGTAGAAGACCAGTAATATGTAACAAACACTTACCAACATGAACAATAGACATGGTAGCCATGTCATGTAGAAGACCAGTAATTGTAACAACACCTTACCAACATGAACAATAGACATGGTAGCCATGTCATATAGAATATCTGTGATAGTAACAACACTTACCAACATGAACAATAGACTTGGTAGCCATGTCATGTAGAATATCTGTGATAGTAACAACACTTACCAACATGAACAATAGACATGGTAGCCTGTCATGTAGAAGACCAGTAATTAGTAACAAACACTTACCAACATGAACAATAGACATGTTAACCATGTCATGTAGAAGACCAGTAATAGTAGCAACACTTACCAACATGAACAATAGACATGGTAGCCATGTCATGTAGAAGACCAGTAATAGTAACAACACTTACCAACATGAACAATAGACATGGTAGCCATGTCATGTAGAATATCAGTAATAGTAACAACACTTACCCTCATGAACAATAGACATGGTAGCCATGTCATGTAGAAGACGAGTAATAGTAACAACACTTACCAACATGAACAATAGACATGGTAGCCATGTCATGTAGAAGACCAGTAATAGTAACAACACTTACCAACATGAACAATAGACATGGTCGCCATGTCATGTAGAAGACCAGCTATAGTAACAACACTTACCAACATGAACAATAGACATGGTAGTTATGTCATGTAGAATATCTGTAATAGTAGCAACACTTACCAACATGAACAATAGACATGGTAGCCATGTCATGTAGAAGACCAGTAATAGTAACAACACTTACCAACATGAACAATAGACATGGTAGCCATGTCATGTAGAAGACCAGTAATAGTAACAACACTTACCAACATGAACAATAGACATGGTAGCCATGTCATGTAGAATATCTGTAATAGTAGCAACACTTACCAACATGAACAATAGACATGGTAGCCATGTCATGTAGAATATCTGTAATAGTAGCAACACTTACCAACATGAACAATAGACATAATAGCCATGTCATGTAGAATATCTGTGATAGTAACAGCACTTACCAACATGAGCAATAGACATGTTAGCCATGTCATGTAGAAGACCAGTAATAGTAACCAACACTTACCAACATGAACAATAGACATGGTAGCCATGTCATGTAGAAGACCAGTAATAGTAACAACACTTACCAACATGAACAATAGACATGGTAGCCATGTCATGTAGAATATCTGTGATAGTAACAACACTTACCAACATGAACAATAGACATGGTAGCCATGTCATGTAGAAGACCAGTAATAGTAACAACACTTACCAACATGAACAATAGACATGGTAGCCATGTCATGTAGAAGACCAGTAATAGTAACAACACTTACCAACATGAACAATAGACATGGTAGCCATGTCATGTAGAAGACCAGTAATAGTAACAACACTTAGCAACATGAACAATAGACATGGTAGCCATGTCATGTAGAAGACCAGTAATAGTAACAACACTTACCAACATGAACAATAGACATGGTAGCCATGTCATGTAGAAGACCAGTAATAGTAACAACACTTACCAACATGAACAATAGACATGGTAGCCATGTCATGTAGAATATCTGTGATAGTAACAACACTTACCAACATGAACAATAGACATGGTAGCCATGTCATGTAGAAGACCAGTAATAGTAACAACACTTACCAACATGAACAATAGACATGGTAGCCATGTCATGTAGAAGACCAGTAATAGTAACAACACTTACCAACATGAACAATAGACATGGTAGCCATGTCAAGTAGAATATCTGTGATAGTAACAACACTTACCAATATGAACAATAGACATGGTAGCCATGTCATGTAGAAGACCAGTAATAGTAACAACACTTACCAATATGAACAATAGACATGGTAGCCATGTCATGTAGAAGACCAATAATGGTAACAACACTTACCAACATGAACAATAGACATGGTAGCCATGTCATGTAGAAGATGATCTATAACTTTGTCTTCTTTATACAATTCGTTCTGACTTATTCCAAGGTGAAAGATCTCCCAGTTAGAAAGGTTTCTTCTTCTGTAAAGAAGAAAGCATTTTGTTTATTATATCAGTATTAACCATTTAGTAAAGTTTTTCTTCTGTTATTAAAAAATATGTTATTTTCTATATGAATATAAACGAGTTGGTAAAGTTTTTTTCTACTATAGAACATTTGGCTTAAAGACTTCAGTCATAGAACTGTTCATGTTAAGAGTAGGAAACTTACAGCTTACCCATTTTGAACTCAAAACTGTTTATGTTAAGAGTAGGAAACTTACAGCTTACCCATTTTGAACTCAAAACTGTTTATGTTAAGAGTAGGAAACTTACAGCTTACCCATTTTGAACTCAGAATCGTGAATAAAGTAAATATGTATTTGCTGTATTTCGCGTGGAATACCAAGTCGTGTATCGTATTCTGCTCTAACAACATTTTGAAGAAGAAAGACTTGATATCCATTTTATTTTTGTGGTCAGAGTATTAGAAGTGAAGAGGTTGTGGTGTGTGAACCACAGATATCTAAACGTGGGTTGTAACTTTTTTAGTCTTTAGATTAGAAGTGAAGAGGTTGTGATGTGTGAACCACAGATATTTAAACGTGGGTTGTAACTTCCTAAGTCTTTAGATTTGTCGCTGAGACATTGCGTTTGAGGTTTGGAATGAGATGGAAAGAGGATCTTGTTTTGGGGCCTAAATTTTGGGAGGGGTTGAGAAATTGCTCAGTGTATGTTTCGGGTTGATTGCCACAAATGTCAAAAACACCAACGCTCAGTGGAGCCACTTTCCGACTTAATTACTAGTTTACTAAAATATGAACCAATCAGCAACAAGCCATATGCGCATTTATCAAAACGTTTCCTGCCCCAGACCCATAGTTTTGATAGTCATGGTGGGCACAGCATAGATAGCCCATTATGTAGCTATGAGCTTACTTCCATATTCATATAGCAAGTGTTACAGAATTTTATATGTTACAGTTACATCGTAGTCAGAGACTATTAACAAACAATACTTAGATGTTTGCCGTCCGTTTTCTTTATTTACCATCAACCAATTATTTCTTCAGTCAGTAGAAAATAAGAAAAAAAAATGAAAAAAAAATCTCACTTGGGATTGATCCCTAGTAACTCCGCCAGTGTGGGATTGGACTTTTGGCGTTTCCCTCTCCTGGTCCATCGTACCTTTGAGGGTATTTTTGTCACTAGGTTTAACAGGTCAGAAAAATCATCTACTTCTTCGTCACGTGGCTTTACTTTCATCTCTTCTGGACCTTTAGATAATCTGATACTTCGGTTGTCATGCGACCTTTCTTCTTTGGTGTTCGTCACGCTCGCGAAAGGACTTTTAGCGGCAGATGCGGCCGTTCCTTCTCTTGAAATATTCACTTCTCCGTCTATGTTGAGGAACCATTTGTTAAAATTTCTAGGGGCTAAGTCGTTAAGTTCATGTGAATAATTAACACTGAGGCTTATCCTAGTTTCCCGCAGGTGAAATTCTATCAATATCACTACCATTGTTACAAGAACCACACCACCGACGAGACGTTGTTTTAACTTCATTTTACTGATGTCAGGAACCTACGGATATTCACACATTATCTTTAGAACCAGTTTTGAGATTGTTTTAAAACCTTGTCACCATCGAAGTGAAGCCAGTCTGTTTAAGAACAGCTTTTGCTGTGAGCAAAGCTCCAGTCTTTACAAGCTGAGCGATAGATATATCATTCTCGCGTGATGGATCTCACAGTAACAAATCTCTACCTCATGGAGACATCATCCGTTCCATCCACTCTTTTCTTACATTCGTGTAGAACGTTTTACAAACTCGAACTGCGCAAGTCTTTCCTCGTGCATCGTGCGTGCTACCAAAAAGTATATAGATTTGTATTGTTAATTCATATTCAGTTTTAATTACACCTTTAACCGTAAGGACACATCAATAGTTTTATTTACATCTTTAACCGTAAAGACACATCAATAGTTTTATTTACATCTTTAACCATAAGGACACATCAATGGTTTTATTTACACCATTAACCGTAAGGACACATCAATAGTTTTATTTACACCATTAACCGTAAGGACACATCAATAGTTTTATTCACACCATTAACAATGAAAATGCATCGTATGAATGTTATTTATACCATTAACCAGAAGAATAAATCACACAGAATTTAACTTATCCGAAAGTAATTTTAGTTTGGTTTGAATTTCGCGCAAAGCTACACGAGGGCTCTCTGCGCTAGCCGTCCCTAATTTAGTGGTGTAAAGTTAGAGGGAAGGCAGCTAGTTATCACCATTCACCGCCAACTCTTGGCTTCTCTTTTACCAACGAATAGTGCAATTGACCGTCACATTATAACGCTCCCATCGTTGAAAGGGCGAGCACGTTTGGTTCGACAAGTATTCGAATGCGTGACCTTCGGATTAAGAGTCTTGTGTCTTAACTATCTGGCCATGCCGGGTCAGTAGTCTTTGTATTTGTAATTATAGTTTTACGATAAACAGATAAATTTGTTCCACCCAGAGCCACAGATAACAACGTTATTAACCAAAAGTACTATCAGGAAGGTGCGATCAAATTTAACTTTAAAATATTCGCCTACATTTTTGTTATAGAAAAACAATTAAAATACAAAACGTTCTACACAAAATCCTTGGTCACAAAACTATTTGATTAAAGCGTTTTTGATCAACAATGATGCGAAACAAAGGGTATAATTACTGTTTGATTTGCTAATTGATTTTTGGCGCGAAACGTTAAGTTTCAAGCAGTCTTCTAAACCGATGTGAAATACTAAAATCATTCGGTTTCCACTTCGTTGTGTTTACAATTTTAAAAATGTCTAAACTTTATTTAATTATGTTGTTAACAATAAATGCTAAAAGCTTAATTAAGAAATTGGGTAAATTTATTATCCTTTCTTTGATTTATTAAACTTAATTTAATGATAGCCTAGTGACAAATATTATCCTAATCTCCCAAGTTTTCGACACGATAGTACCTGAAAAAGACACACATGGTAACAAATTAGTCAACTATGAAGTTAACAAGAATTGCCGGCAACTAACCTAAGGTCTGACTTACAATCACTCACAAAAAGTATTTCAAACACTGGAATTAGTGACTTTATTACGAGTCTTTTGTTTGTTTTTCCCATTACACATAATTTAATCAATATATTTGATCTTCGCCACCAAAGGCGGACGGAGGTTGTTTTCATCTCTTTGTTTCTTTGTGAGTGTGTGCTTCTCAGCAAGATTTCTCAGAAACAGCTGAATGGATTTAGACGAAAATTGGTATTTATTTGAACTATGACCCGACGTAGAAGTGTTTAGTTTTGTAAGGTATTTGACCCATTGGTTTTATACTATATTTGCTCTATTACTTCGTAAAAAAATGATCATATTTTGATGAAAGTTAGCGGATTTATGCAGTATAGTATTCTTAACCGAGCTCCGAAAAAAAGTTCGCATCTGTTGAAAATGACGGGCAAAAGGACTCAATTGGCCCGGCATGGCCGAGCGTGTTAAAGCGTGCAACTCGTAATCCGGGGGTCGCGAGTTCGCATCCCCGTTGCGCTAAACATGCGTGCCCTTTTAGCCGTTGGGGCGTTATAATGTGACGGTCAATCCCACTATTCGTTGCTAAAACAGTAGCCCAAAAGTTGGCGGTGGGTGGTGATGACTAGCTGCCTTCCCTCTAGTCTTACACTGCTAAATTAGGGACGGCTAGCACAGATAGCCCTCAAGTAGCTTTGTGCGAAATTAAAAACACAAACAAACGGACACAATTTCATATTTTATGAGGGCCAAGTATGATCAGTGTTGTGTGGCAGTATATCCCTCTAGTTTAGAACTGTTTGATATTTTCCCATTACAAAAGACTTAATCCAGAGTTTTATTATAGTTGTCTTTTGTTTTATACAATTATAAGTGATTTAATGGATAATTCGATTCGTCCTCAAGAGGGTCAGCGAAAATTTTGCGACCTTACAACGCTAAAGTTGAGGTTTCGATTCTCGTGGACAAAATGCAGGTTATCCCTTGTTTTGTGCTAAAACAAACAAACTGTAATTTCATAATAAGATTTCTTGGTTTCAATTCGTTACAAATAATTTGCACTGTTTGTTGAAAAGCTACATAACAGGTTCTCTGTTTTGTTCTCTGACAGCCATGAGTCTAAAACCCAGTTTCGGATACTACCGAGCTACTGGGGTGCCATTGAAAAAGATTCTCTAACCAATAAATTAACAACAACATTAATTTATCCCATCAAAAAGTACCCCAACGAAATTAAGAGTGAACACAAATACGACGTTTTTAACCTAAACAAATATTGTGGGCACTAGTCTTAAATTAGGTTAATTAACATGTAACATTGTGAACTATTACACTAGTTAGGTTAACTAACTATTGTGGGTACTAGTCCTATTTAGGTTTAAACTAACATTGTGGATACTAACCCTAGTTAGGTTAAACTAACATTGTGGGAACTAGTCCTAGTTAGGTTAACTAACATTGTTTTTAAACTCTTAATATATGGCACAAAGTGCCTGAAACGAAATTACGTCCTCTAAATGCTTTTTTTTTTAATATTAAACGGATCTAACTGATAATTAGAGGAATCTATACTTTGTCAAAGTTTTAAAGATTAATTATTTGTGTGTTTTCCTTATAGCAAAGCCACATTGAGCTATCTGCTCAGCCTACCCAGTGGGATCGAACCCCCGATTTTAGCATTGTAAATCCATAGACTTACTGCTGTATAGCGGGTGTGCTTGATTATTCGTCGCTTGCTTTTATTTTCTCAGAACAAACCAATAACTATCCTGCTCGGTTCACGGCGAGGAATCGAACCCAGGATTTTAGCATTATGAGTCTTTAACCATACTGCTGTTCTAGCAGGTGAACAAATTTAGTAATTGTAAATTTTTAAACCAGAGACAAATATTTCTCTAGAATAAAAAAATTAAAACAAAAATATGAGAAAGTTGCAACATGACACACATTTTTCAAATTTTTCTTTAGCCGAAATCTTGGATCTATTTGTCTGTAAGGCTAAACCATAGGCTAATTGTTCTTTGCTCACTACGGGTATCGAAATCCGATTTCCAGCGATGTGAGTTCTTAAAATATGAGTATGCTACTGGGGGCCCCTACAAAGATTACATCAGAAATATTTATATATTATATGAACAGTGTTTCCCAGACTATCAAATAGTTGTGTTTCATTGGTAAATTATCATTTCATTCCAGGACAGAGCTTGTGTTTCATTGGTAAATTATCATTTCATTCCAGGACAGAGCTCGTGTTTCATTGGATAATTCACAGATTCTCACATCATTCGTATAACATCCAATTTTTTTCACTACAACATTTTATTTGCATGCCATTCGGTTGTTACACATCAAAGTCTCCAATCACTTTGGTTCACATTTTACGTCAAATTCCCGTGAAAATATTTCAGTTGCTTGTAACAAATAACACGATTTTTTTTTTTGTAAATGAAGCCAAAACGGTGTTTTTCGTGTCGCTGACAAGAACCTGTTTCCTTTGTATTGCCAGCCTTTAGTTTAACATATAGTTGCTTTGTTTGCATAACGTACCACAGACCATCTCGGTTTCTTTTTTTTTTCGTAGACCAAGTAGTCACAATAGGGGCGAGTCAAGCAGGAATGAGGCATTCAAAGAGAGCCGAAAGAAATATTCCCAACCAGTCATAAACTGAATTCACATAGACCACTAGACGGCTACACGCTGAGAAAGTTACAATTTGTGACGCTTGTGGCGCCACTGTGGCTCTGTCACACTTCACGTAATTAAGTCTATTGTTGAAGCTGGTGTTGTGAGTGACTGTGAAAATTGTGGTATGTAGTTCGAATCCGTCTGACAGCTCAAACTTCGACAGTGATGTACCCCCGAGATTTACATCAAAGCGAAATGGTGTTCGTTAGATGAGTCTACAGTCAAAAGGGTCGTTTATAATGACAGCTCGGCTCTGAGTTCGCAAGTGTGAAAAAAAACAACCCACAAAAATCTTATTTGTTTTTATAGTAAACTAAAATAAGTGAAGTTATCTAGACAGATGAGTTTCGTTTAACAACTGGACTAGAAGATTTTATAACAAACTAAATTACGATATTTATCAGATAAATACCCGTAACTTAAATACATTTCTAGATTTCGTTGACTGAAATTGTGGTGACAACTGGCTCTGTTTTCGGTTAAGGACTATTCGGTTTGCTGATTGTTTAATTAAAACCGGTTTGACAATCATTGGTTGCCAGATTTATCTAAAACCAGATTTAATATTTCAGGTTTTGGCTCAATTTGTGCAAGTTGATACATAAAAATGACAAAAAACAAACAAACTGTAGCAGTCGTAGAAAGGGTTGAGTTCGTTTATGCATATTAATGTAAGTCGTGAGAAAATCCAGTCGATAGACAGTGTGGTGGAACGGAATGTATCAGAAATACATTTAGACATTATATGGCATTCGTAGTAGTATGATTGAACTGACACTTGATCGCTTTTAAGACATTATGTAACAGCCCCTTTGGACGTGAAATATTCATCGATGGAAATCATGAAAATGTATTTAGGTCGTAGATTTACAATTTCGAAGTAAGTGATTAAAGCTGTCCATGTACTCCAGGCAACAGTACACAACACAATAAAGATGGATCTTTGTCTGGAAACGCGACATATGTCACGTTTACACAAGATCTTTAAACGAATGTTTGCTCCATCCTAGTATTCCATAAATACTAAGAAATAAGTAGGTATTCATGCTATTTATTATAAAGAATGACATATCAAGTCAATGGATACTAAGTCTATGGATTTCTTGTGACTATATTTGATTAATTTAATTTTGTGCAAAAATGCTTGAGGGCTAGCTGGTTCTTATCTTCTAACTGTGAAGTGATAAACCGCGGAGAAGTAAGCCAGTCAAAATCACTCACCACTATAAGCTAGGCTATTTTTGACCAAGGAATAGAGGGATTGACCATCACATTATAAAACTCTCTTGGTTGAGAGGGCGAGCGTGTACGTAATGTTATCCAAATCTACGACCCGCAAATTGCAAACCGAGTATTAGGACATGCCAAATATAGTTGAAACTTGGAAACAATCCATCATTCTTACACACTAAATGACTTATGGAGAGCAACAAGGAGAAGGGGTTCGCTCAGACACGAAAGTCGTACGGTGGATCGTTTTGCAATGGAAACAATGATACACCTTCGAAATTCAACAATAAAAATAAGAGCTTAACTAACAGCGTTAAGTCTGTGGTTTGTTTGTTTGTTTTTGGATTTCGCGCAAAGCTCCATGAGGACTATCTGTACTAGCCGTCCCTCATTTAGCAGTTTAGGACTGGAGAGAAGGCAGCTAGTCATCACCACCCACCGCCAACTCTTTGGCTACTCTTTCACCAACGAATAGTGGGATTTACCGTAACATTATGATGGCCTCATGACTGAAATGGCGCACATGTTTGGTGTGATGGGGATTCGAACCCACGACTCTCAGATTACGAGTCGAGCATCCTAAGTCTATGGATTTACAACGCTAAAGTCCGTGGTTTCATTTCCTTCAGTGGACACAGAAATTAGCCAGGTGTGGCATCACTATAAGAAAAACACACACACAACAGAAAGTTAAGTGATTTGAAAATGAACTAGTGACATATACACAAAGTAAGTTATATGTGTACGAAGTTAACGAAGAAAAAAATTTCAATCAAGTTATAGAGACGTAAATTTTATATGCAAAGACGGCTCGTTTTGGGTTCAGAAAATATTGTTGAAGTATTAAAACCAGTTAAAACAGAACTAAATTTTAAAAGCTCAAGCCCTCGATGTTAAAACTGTTTAGGCTACTTATAAAACTTCGTACTGCGTTAGAACTACTTTCTACCAAACACTTATCAGTGGCTCAGAGACACGTGGTAAAACTTACAACACTAAAGCTCAGCTGTTGATTCTCGTGTTAAGGAAACATGGATAGTCCACTCTAAAGCTATAGTTTAAAAAACAAATCCTCATCAAACTTCTTGTGTAAAAATGTACACTATATCTCATATTTTAACACATTAATATACAGTATATCTCAAGGTTTAACACGTTAATGTACAGTATTTTTCAAGGTTTAAGTCATTAATTTACAGTATTTCTCAAGTTTTAACACATTAATTTACAGTATTTCTCAAGTTTTAACACATTAATTTACAGTATTTCTCAAGTTTTAACACGTTAATGTACAGTACATCTCATATTTTAACACATTAATATACAGTATTTCTCAAGTTTTAACACGTTAATATACAGTATTTTTCAAGGTTTAAGTCATTAATTTACAGTATTTCTCAAGTTTTAACACATTAATTTACAGTATTTCTCAAGTTTTAACACGTTAATGTACAGTACATCTCAAGTTTTAACACGTTGATGTACAGTATTTTTCAAGTTTTAACACGTTAATGTACAGCATTTCTCAAGTTTTAACAAGGTAGTGTACAGTACATCTCAAGTTTTAACACGTTAATGTACAGTATTTCTCAAGTTTTAACACGTTAATATACAGTATTTCTCAAGGTTTAAGTCATTAATTTAAGTATTATTCAAGCTTTAACACGTTAATGTACAGTATTTCTCAAGTTTTAACAAGGTAATGTACAGTACATCTCAAGTTTTAACAAGGTAATGTATTGTAAATTCTTAACCATACCCACTTCCAACATCAGGTGTCAAGGGTTTTAAGATGTCCTAGTGACATGTATAGTCGAAATTTATTGGAATGGATGTTGACGTGTGTCATGACATTCCTGTGTGTAAAAATTAAGGAGAGGGGAGAAATCCTGTATGTCAAGACTAACAGTGAATTTCCAGTTAATAAAAAGACAAAATGGAGGTAATTATAAGAAAAGGTTACGCAAGGAAGGTTGTCTGTACACGATCCGCTAAAACAAGCATGTTATTGGTTAAGAAAAACCACATTAAACACAACCACACACACGTAACAAAAAACTAAACTTATCTGGGATAAACTGAAAACTGAACATATTGCACTACTATTAAGAGTTTAATAAAAACTAAAGAAACAATTGTGTGAGAAATAACTCAACATTTTTCATGGCGTTGTTACATAAACTTGTTAAGTGAAATTTAACAGGAAATGATAAAATATTAAATCTGTGTCCACAGATGAATGCGTTGTGCCGAACAATCAATTTGCAGCCCGAAACGTTAACCACTAGACCACAAGAATGTTACAAAAATATCACAAACAAAGGAAAGCCGTTATCGATCTAAAATACGCCATGAAGTGAAAAAGCTTAGCCATAGACTTTTTACTAACTCTTTTCGGCGACCAGCCATGGCCAAGTGGTTGAGGTACTCGACTTGTAATCTGAAGGTCGCGGGTTCGAATCCTATTCACACCAAACATGCTCGCCCTTTCAGCCGTGGGGGCGTTATACGTAACGGTCAATCGCACTATTCGTTTGTAAAACAGTAGCTCAAGAGTTAGCGTTGGGTGGTGACGACTAGCTGCCTTCCCTCTAGTCTTACACGGTTAACTTAGGGACGGCTAGCGCAGATATCCCTCGTGTAACGTTGCGCGAAATTTAAACGAAACTTCGTTTCGGTTGCAATGACTGATGCTTATTTTCTAAGTACTGTATCATGGTGTCTAACTACCTAAGCAATCTCCAGATGTGTGCATATATTTTTCTGTAATTCAATGTTTCGACCACGTAGTATTTAGTTGTTTATCATTGAATTACGAAGCTATTCCTTATAAGTACAACCGTTAGTTGTATTTAAAATATATCAAGTTAGTTAGATCTTAGTGACTTATCGTTATAATCTAGTGACACAATGTGCTCTCTTCCTCTCAGATCTAAACAAGAACATTGTTGTTATCGCTACTTTAACACATCTGAATATTTTCAGATAATAAAGCCACTTTCTAGCAGCGAAGAATTGTTTCATCGTTCAAGTCTCGAAGAAAATATGATTTTGAAATAAATTCAGTTTTACTTAATTCGGCGAATGCAGTGTTCTTTATACAACAATGAAACTATATACCAAAATATAGTACCAATACTTACGAACCAACTATCAAACAATGGATTACAAGCTATTACCAACCAGCTATTAAACAATGAACTATTTACCAGAGGATAACACCAACACTTACCAGACCTGGTTAGGAAGTACTAACTAGTTTTTATTGGTTACTGGGCCTTGTTAGGAAGTACTAACTGCTTTTTATTGGTTACTAGGTCTTGTTAGGAAATACTAACTAGTTTTTATTGGTTACTGGGCCTTGTTAGGAAGTACTAACTGCTTTTTATTGGTTACTAGAGCTTGTTAGAAAATATTAGCTTGTTTTTATTGGTTTCTAGACTTTGTTAGCTAGTAATAACTGTCTTTTAGTAGTCATTAGACTTTTTAAGAAGGAACTCTAGAGTCTCTAGTTTTTATGTGTCCAATTAAGTAGCGTCATATTTCAGAGTTTCCAAAGTTTGATTCAGAGTATTAGCCATAATGCCGGTTTCTCTATTCTCTGTTCTTTTGTTAAATATAAAGGTTATTATATCCGTATTGATAAAACAGCATATATTATTTGAATGGGTGCATTCCTAGTATTTTTGAAAATATTCCCCGCTATCCAGTTCACGTCAAACAAAAAACAATAGCTGATATATTTTGAAACAGCGCATGCTCTGACGTTGTTGTCCAGAGTATAGTTACTGGTGCGAGGGTTATATTAAAAACATAACGTTCAACTTCTAGTCATCCATCTTCTCAAGTTGCCAAAGTCGGGAACAAATAATAAATTACCTTTTGAGGTTAAAGAAACGAGCTTACAAGTTATAGAAGAATCAAACAGAAAATCTGGTACCTACAAGAGTTGGAACGACTTAGTATCGATTGAGATGATTTTGTAAACTGAAAATTTAATATACCACGTGCTAAGTAAAAAAGTAACAGTCTAACTCTTTACCCGGGTATACACTATTTGACGAATCGAACATAAAATTTATTGGTGACGCGGAAACAGTCCGTAGTATTTATCACCAATGTGCTCGATTCACGGCACAGAAAGCACAATTTAGCACGTGCTCAAAAATTTTCATTTTTGTTTTTTTTACTTTCATGCAAAGCTACACGAGGGCTATCTGTGCTAGCCGTCCCTAATTTAGCAGTGTAAGACTAGAGGAAAGGCAGCTAGTCATTACCACCCACCGTCAAATCTTGGGCTACTCTTTAACCAACGAATAGTGGGATAGATCGTCACATTATAACGCCCCCACACGGCCGAAAGGGTGAGTATGTTTGGCGCGATGGGGATGCAAACTCACTAGTCGCACGCCTTAACGCGCTTGACTATGTCGGGCCCGGAAGATAAGTAAGTCAGAAACATTGTTATAAGTTTTATCCGTGATCGTACTTGTAATATTTGTACATTATGCACTTACACGATTTTTATTCAAACAATATATTGTAATCATTATACGTCATTACACTCATGAAATAAACACATTATGCACTTAATGTGTGCTTACTTAAATTGTTTAATTCAGTTCCTATGTACCATATATATTATAAACTGAAACTGTTTATTTAAGTAATGTAATTTATTCCTTATGTTTCATTAAATGTATAAATGCTAAAACCTGCATATTTAAACTGTGTTTCCTCATTCAGTATTAATTACAACTAAATTATCACTCAAGTTTAATCGTCCACTAATTAAGGAGCGCCACCTGCTTGGCCTCGGAAGAAAGACTACATCATCTATTGATTTCAACACGCTGTATAGAGGGCGAGGTGTCAAGGTAAGCACGGCTTTATTAACAAACCTATAGACTGTGTGATTTGATATCACGTGACACACTTTCATTACCTGGTATTCACACCTATGTGAAAGGTTCTTAAAATTCGACTTTCGTGATGGATGTGAAACAAATGAAATAGAAAAAGATATGTTCCAGTTTGTTTTACCGTTAATGACTCGCATATCTTTATCTTTTCCTTCCAACGTTTTCACACTGAAATAGTTTTATTATCTAGTTATCTTTAAAATACTGTCTCACAGGTCCAACTTACAATATCTTTAGGGACGAGTTTGGACGTTTGTATTAAAATCAAGACTTCCGTCCTTGTCACAATAATTACGTCCGTGTTAGTTTGACAGAACTTTATAATGTGTTTGTTCTGTATTCTTGTGTAACATATGTATCTTTATGTTATTCCTACATAATATATACAAGTGAATACACACAAATAACACATTTAGTCTTCAGGAAACACAGATAACACAGAACTTACAGAAAACATTACAGTGTATTGGAGACACACACAAATACACGTATTTATAACCACGAAGACATGTGGTAAATCTTTAACCAATTTAAATAACAATCTATCGAACTACAGCTAAAAATATAACAAAGAAAGATAACAGTAAAAATCATTAAAACTGTCTATTTTTTAACAAAATAAGAAATGTCAAGATTTTCCCTTTCATCACGTAACTGTTCCTCTTAGCAACGCACGAGGAAAGATAGGATGACATCAATTATTTCTTCAAGCATAATCTGTACATAGTTACCTGCTATGTTATTGCTCAAAAGAATTTGTTTCTTACATACGAATACACCTTTAATAAAACAGTGAACATGAATGGAGTGATTAAACTTTACTGATGGAAATACCTTTAATAAAACAGTGAACATGAATGGAGTGATTAAACTTTACTGATGGAAATACCTTTAATAAAACAGTGAACATAAATGGAGTGATTAAACTTTACTAATAGAAACACCTTTGGTAAAACAGTGAACATGGATGGAGTGATTAAACTTTACTGATGGAAACACCTTTAGTAAAACAGTGAACATGAATGGCGTGATTAAATTTTACTGATAGAAACACCTTTAGTAAAACAGTGAACATGAATGGAGTGATTAAACTTTACTGATGGAAACACCTTTAGTAAAACAGTGAACATGAATGGAGTGATTAAACTTTACTGATGGAAACAACTTTAGTAAAACAGTGAACATGAATGGAGTGATTAAACTTTACTGATAGAAACACCTTCAGTAAAACAGTGAACATGAATGGAGTGATTAAACTTTACTGATGGAAATACCTTTAATAAAACAGTGAACATAAATGGAGTGATTAAACTTTACTAATAGAAACACCTTTGGTAAAACAGTGAACATGGATGGAGTGATTAAACTTTACTGATGGAAACACCTTTAGTAAAACAAACAGTGAACATGAATGGCGTGATTAAACTTTACTGATAGAAACACCTATTGTAAAACAGTGAACATGAATGGAGTGATTAAACTTTACTGATGGAAACACCTTTAGTAAAACAGTGAACATGAATGGCGTGATTAAACTTTACTGATGGAAACACCTTTAGTAAAACAGTGAACATGAATGGAATGATTAAACTTTACTGATAAACACCTTCAGTAAAACAGTGAACATGAATGGAATGATTAAACTTTACTGATGGAAACACCTTTAGTAAAACAATGAACATGAATGGAGTGATTAAACTTTACTGATGGAAACACCTTCAGTAAAACAGTGAACATGAATGGAATGATTAAACTTTACTGATGGAAACACCTTTAGTAAAACAATGAACATGAATGGAGTGATTAAACTTTACTGATGGAAACACCTTTAGTAAAACAGTGAACATGAATGGAGTGATTAAACTTTACTGATAGAAACACCTATTGTAAAACAGTGAACAGGAATGGAGTGATTAAACTTTACTGATGGAAACACCTTTAGCAAAACAGTGAACATGAATGGAGTGATTAAACTTTACTGATGGAAACACCTTTAGTAAAACAGTGAACATGAATGGAGTGATTAAACTTTACTGATAGAAACACCTATTGTAAAACAGTGAACATGAATGGAGTGATTAAACTTTACTGATGGAAACACCTATTGTAAAACAGTGAACATGAATGGAGTGATTAAACTTTACTGATAGAAACACCTATTGTAAAACAGTGAACATGAATGGAGTGATTAAACTTTACTGATAAAAACACCTATTGTAAAACAGTGAACATGAATGGAGTGATTAAACTTTACTGATGGAAACACCTTTAGTAAAACAGTGAACATGAATGGCGTGATTAAACTTTACTGATGGAAACACCTTTAGTAAAACAGTGAACATGAATGGAGTGATTAAACTTTACTGATGGAAACACCTTTAGTAAAACAGTGAACATGAATGGAGTGATTAAACTTTACTGATAGAAACACCTTCAGTAAAACAGTGAACACGAATGGAATGATTAAACTTTACTGATGGAAACACCTTTAGTAAAACAATGAACATGAATGGAGTGATTAAACTTTACTGATGGAAACACCTTCAGTAAAACAGTGAACATGAATGGAGTGATTAAACTTTACTGATGGAAACACCTTTAGTAAAACAATGAACATGAATGGAGTGATTAAACTTTACTGATGGAAACACCTTTAGTAAAACAGTGAACACGAATGGAGTGATTAAACTTTACTGATAGAAACACCTATTGTAAAACAGTGAACAGGAATGGAGTGATTAAACTTTACTGATGGAAACACCTTTAGCAAAACAGTGAACATGAATGGAGTGATTAAACTTTACTGATGGAAACACCTTTAGTAAAACAGTGAACATGAATGGCGTGATTAAATTTTACTGATAGAAACGCCTTTAGCAAAACAGTGAACATGAATGGAGTGATTAAACTTTACTGATGGAAACACCTTTAGTAAAACAGTGAACATGAATGGCGTGATTAAACTTTACTGATGGAAACACCTTTAGTAAAACAGTGAACATTAATGGAGTGATTAAACTTTACTGATGAAACACCTTTAGTAAAACAGTGAACACGAATGGAGTGATTAAACTTTACTGATAGAAACACCTATTGTAAAACAGTGAACATGAATGGAGTGATTAAACTTTACTGATGGAAACACTTTAGCAAAACAGTGAACATGAATGGCGTGATTAAACTTTACTGATGGAAACACCTTTAGTAAAACAGTGAACATGGAGTGATTAAACTTTACTGATGGAAACACCTTTAGTAAAACAGTGAACACGAATGGAGTGATTAAACTTTACTGATAGAAACACCTATTGTAAAACAGTGAACATGAATGGAGTGATTAAACTTTACTGATGGAAACACCTTTGGTAAAACTGTGAACATGAATGGAGTGATTAAAACTCTCCAGGCATTAAAAGTTTTACAACTAGTAGGTCTGGTTAGATATGACTTATAGATGTAGTGATATTTTTAAAGTAATTATTTCGTATATCCTGTGACTGACAGCAATACTTGAATACGTCATTGTTATAATGACACGAATTTCCTTTCGGAAAAAGTACTGAAAGTTAAATTTGTTTTTATATATTTAAGGAAGGATGCAGTATTGAAATGGACATGTGCATTTATTATCTAACCTCATGGAGTGCCAACTATCGGGCGTACACGTAAGTACGGTTCAGAAAATCGGTGTGGAACATATAAAGTATAAATATATTTTTGTGTGTATATGCACGTATATTTCAGAGTACAAGTGGATTAATTAAAAATAACCGTACAATTATTACTACTACAAATAATACAGTAACATCAGTTATTACGTGGAAATGACACATGCAGTATATATACCAACATGTTGGAGTGGAGAACTAAGTTACTACTTAAGTTCTTTACTCAACTACAGCTAAATTGTTGCAAAGTTATAATTTATTTTTTCTAAGCTACAGTATTACTCGTTACTAAGGTACAAATTTAGTTTTTCTAAGCTACAGTATTTCTTGTTGCTAAACTAGAACCTCAGTCTTGCTAAGCTACAAATTTCGTCGTTGCTTAGGTACAACTTTAGTTTTTCTAAGCTACAGTATTACTCGTTACTAAGGTACAAATTTAGTTTTTCTAAGCTACAGTATTACTCGTTGCTAAGCTACAACTTTAGTTTTTCTAAGCTACAGTATTTCTTGTTGCTAAGCTACAACTTTAGTTTTTCTAAGCTACAGTATTTCTTGTCGCTAAGCTAGAATCCACATGTCATGCACAGCACTTCGACTTCACTTTCCAAAAGGAAACATAAATGAAGGTCACCAGAAAAACATAACTCACGTTTGTTTCGTAACTTTCATGAAAGATTCGTCACTTTGCTGGTACTCGCGCATGCGTAAATCATCTTACTAGTTATATATGTCAGCTGTTAGTAAGCATATTTGTAAATAACATGCACAAGCTACACGAAAATTATTTGATTACGTACATCCAGCTGTATATGGGCAGCTGGAACTTAAGTTCCGTTTTAAAACCTGCAATGACTAAATTACATACGATGTATAATTCAGCTGTTCTTCAAATGATTACGTAAACAGAACACACCTGATATACATAAGGTATATGTAGCTTACGAAAGCTAAAATATTTTTTGAATGACCATATCAGGATGTCTAGTGATCTGGGGTTTTGGAGAGACGATTACGTTAAATGTTTTCAGGCCCAGTTTTTTCCATAAAAAATTAGTAATAGCAAATCTAAATTATTTTATGTGTGAGTGTGTATTTATATACACATATGTACATTTTATCAGAGATAGTAACAGGTAGTTGTGGAAAGATTTTATCAGAGATAGTAACAAGTAGTTGTGGAAAGATTTTATCAGAGATAGTGACATCTAGTTGTGGAAACATTTTATCAGAGATAGTAGCAGTTAGTTGTGGAAACATTTTATCAGAGATAGTAACAGGTAGTTGTGGAAACATTTTATCAGAGATAGTAACATCTAGTTGTGGAAACATTTTATCAGAGATAGTAGCAGTTAGTTGTGGAAACATTTTATCAGAGATAGTAACAGGTAGTTGTGGAAACATTTTATCAGAGATAGTAACATCTAGTTGTGGAAACATTTTATCAGAGATAGTAGCAGTTAGTTGTGGAAACATTTTATCAGAGACAGTAACAAGTAGTTGTGGAAAGATTTTATCAGAGATAGTAACAGGTAGTTGTGGAAACATTTTATCAGAGATAGTAACAGGTAGTTGTGGAAACATTTTATCAGAGATAGTAATAGGTAGTTGTGGAAATATTTTATCAGAGATAGTAACAGGTAGTTGTGGAAACATTTTATCAGAGACAGTAACATCTAGTTGTGGAAACATTTTATCAGAGATAGTAACATCTAGTTGTGGAAACATTTTATCAGAGATAGTAGCAGTTAGTTGTGGAAACATATTATCAGAGATAGTAACATCTAGTTGTGGAAACATTTTATCAGAGATAGTAGCAGTTAGTTGTGGAAACATTTTATCAGAAATAGTAACAGGTAGTTGTGGAAACATTTTATCAGAGATAGTAATAGGTAGTTGTGGAAACATTTTATCAGGATAGTAACAGGTAGTTGTGGAAACATTTTCAGAGATAGTAACATCTAGTTGTGGAAACATTATCAGAGATAGTAACAGGTAGTTGTGGAAACATTTTATCAGAGATAGTAACATCTAGTTGTGGAAACATTTTATCAGAGATAGTAGCAGTTAGTTGTGGAAACATTTTATCAGAGATAGTAACAGGTAGTTGTGGAAACATTTTATCAGAGATAGTAACATCTAGTTGTGGAAACATTTTATCAGAGATAGTAGCAGTTAGTTGTGGAAACATTTTATCAGAGACAGTAACAAGTAGATGTGGAAAGATTTTATCAGAGATAGTAACAGGTAGTTGTGGAAACATTTTATCAGAGATAGTAACAGGTAGTTGTGGAAACATTTTATCAGAGATAGTAACAGGTAGTTGTGGAAACATTTTATCAGAGACAGTAACAGGTAGTTGTGGAAACATTTTATCAGAGATAGTAATAGGTAGTTGTGGAAATATTTTATCAGAGATAGTAACAGGTAGTTGTGGAAACATTTTATCAGAGACAGTAACATCTAGTTGTGGAAACATTTTATCAGAGATAGTAACATCTAGTTGTGGAAACATTTTATCAGAGATAGTAGCAGTTAGTTGTGGAAACATATTATCAGAGATAGTAACATCTAGTTGTGGAAACATTTTATCAGAGATAGTAGCAGTTAGTTGTGGAAACATTTTATCAGAGATAGTAACAGGTAGTTGTGGAAACATTTTATCAGAGATAGTAATAGGTAGTTGTGGAAACATTTTATCAGAGATAGTAACAGGTAGTTGTGGAAACATTTTATCAGAGATAGTAACATCTAGTTGTGGAAACATTTTATCAGAGATAGTAACAGGTAGTTGTGGAAACATTTTATCAGAGATAGTAACATCTAGTTGTGGAAACATTTTATCAGAGATAGTAGCAGTTAGTTGTGGAAACATTTTATCAGAGATAGTAACAGGTAGTTGTGGAAACATTTTATCAGAGATAGTAACATCTAGTTGTGGAAACATTTTATCAGAGATAGTACAGTTAGTTGTGGAAACATTTTATCAGAGATAGTAACAGTAGTTGTGGAAACATTTTATCAGAGATAGTAACAGGTAGTTGTGGAAACATTTTATCAGAGATAGTAACAGGTAGTTGTGGAAACATTTTATCAGAGATAGTAACAGGTAGTTGTGGAAACATTTTATCAGAGATAGTAACATCTAGTTGTGGAAACATTTTATCAGAGATAGTAACATCTAGTTGTGGAAACATTTATCAGAGATAGTACAGTTAGTTGTGGAAACATTTATCAGAGATAGTAACATCTAGTTGTGGAAACATTTTATCAGAGGTAGTAGTAGTTAGTTGGGAAACATTTTATCAGAGATAGTAACAGGTAGTTGTGGAAACATTTTATCAGAGACAGTAACATCTAGTTGTGGAAACATTTTATCAGAGATAGTAACATCTAGTTGTGGAAACATTTTATCAGAGATAGTAACAGGTAGTTGTGGAAACATTTTATCAGAGATAGTAACATCTAGTTGTGGAAACATTTTATCAGAGATAGTAGCAGTTAGTTGTGGAAACATTTTATCAGAGATAGTAACAGTAGTTGTGGAAACATTTTATCAGAGATAGTAACATCTAGTTGTGGAAACATTTTATCAGAGATAGTACAGTAGTTGTGGAAACATTTTATCAGAGAGTAACAAGTAGTTGTGGAAAGATTTTATCAGAGATAGTAACAGGTAGTTGTGGAAACATTTTATCAGAGATAGTAACAGTAGTTGTGGAAACATTTTATCAGAGATAGTAATAGGTAGTTGTGGAAACATTTTATCAGAGATAGTAACAGGTAGTTGTGGAAACATTTTATCAGAGACAGTAACATCTAGTTGTGGAAACATTTTATCAGAGACAGTAACATCTAGTTGTGGAAACATTTTATCAGAGATAGTAACATCTAGTTGTGGAAACATTTTATCAGAGATAGTAACAGGTAGTTGTGGAAACATTTATCAGAGATAGTAACATCTAGTTGTGGAAACATTTTATCAGAGATAGTAGCAGTTAGTTGTGGAAACATTTTATCAGAGATAGTAACAGGTAGTTGTGGAAACATTTTATCAGAGATAGTAACATCTAGTTGTGGAAACATTTTATCAGAGATAGTAGCAGTTAGTTGTGGAAACATTTTATCAGAGACAGTAACAAGTAGTTGTGGAAAGATTTTATCAGAGATAGTAACAGGTAGTTGTGGAAACATTTTATCAGAGATAGTAACAGGTAGTTGTGGAAACATTTTATCAGAGATAGTAATAGGTAGTTGTGGAAACATTTTATCAGAGATAGTAACAGGTAGTTGTGGAAACATTTTATCAGAGACAGTAACATCTAGTTGTGGAAACATTTTATCAGAGATAGTAATAGGTAGTTGTGGAAATATTTTATCAGAGATAGTAACATCTAGTTGTGGAAACATTTTATCAGAGATAGTAACATCTAGTTGTGGAAACATTTTATCAGAGATAGTAGCAGTTAGTTGTGGAAACATTTTATCAGAAATAGTAACAGGTAGTTGTGGAAACATTTTATCAGAGATAGTAACATCTAGTTGTGGAAACATTTTATCAGAGATAGTAGCAGTTAGTTGTGGAAACATTTTATCAGAGACAGTAACAAGTAGTTGTGGAAAGATTTTATCAGAGATAGTAACAGGTAGTTGTGGAAACATTTTATCAGAGATAGTAACATCTAGTTGTGGAAACATTTTATCAGAGATAGTAGCAGTTAGTTGTGGAAACATTTTATCAGAGACAGTAACAAGTAGTTGTGGAAAGATTTTATCAGAGATAGTAACAGGTAGTTGTGGAAACATTTTATCAGAGATAGTAACAAGTAGTTGTGGAAACATTTTATCAGAGATAGTAATAGGTAGTTGTGGAAACATTTTATCAGAGATAGTAACAGGTAGTTGTGGAAACATTTTATCAGAGACAGTAACATCTAGTTGTGGAAACATTTTATCAGAGATAGTAATAGGTAGTTGTGGAAATATTTTATCAGAGATAGTAACATCTAGTTGTGGAAACATTTTATCAGAGATAGTAACATCTAGTTGTGGAAACATTTTATCAGAGATAGTAGCAGTTAGTTGTGGAAACATTTTATCAGAAATAGTAACAGGTAGTTGTGGAAACATTTTATCAGAGATAGTAACATCTAGTTGTGGAAACATTTTATCAGAGATAGTAGCAGTTAGTTGTGGAAACATTTTATCAGAGACAGTAACAAGTAGTTGTGGAAAGATTTTATCAGAGATAGTAACAGGTAGTTGTGGAAACATTTTATCAGAGATAGTAACATCTAGTTGTGGAAACATTTTATCAGAGATAGTAACAGGTAGTTGTGGAAACATTTTATCAGAGATAGTAACATCTAGTTGTGGAAACATTTTATCAGAGATAGTAGCAGTTAGTTGTGGAAACATTTTATCAGAGATAGTAACAGGTAGTTGTGGAAACATTTTATCAGAGATAGTAACATCTAGTTGTGGAAACATTTTATCAGAGATAGTAGCAGTTAGTTGTGGAAACATTTTATCAGAGACAGTAACAATAGTTGTGGAAAGATTTTATCAGAGATAGTAACAGGTAGTTGTGGAAACATTTATCAGAGATAGTAACAGGTAGTTGTGGAAACATTTTATCAGAGATAGTAATAGGTAGTTGTGGAAACATTTTATCAGAGATAGTAACAGGTAGTTGTGGAAACATTTTATCAGAGACAGTAACATCTAGTTGTGGAAACATTTTATCAGAGATAGTAATAGGTAGTTGTGGAAATATTTTATCAGAGATAGTAACATCTAGTTGTGGAAACATTTTATCAGAGATAGTAACATCTAGTTGTGGAAACATTTTATCAGAGATAGTAGCAGTTAGTTGTGGAAACATTTTATCAGAAATAGTAACAGGTAGTTGTGGAAACATTTTATCAGAGATAGTAACATAGTTGTGGAAACATTTTATCAGAGATAGTAGCAGTTAGTTGTGGAAACATTTTATCAGAGACAGTAACAAGTAGTTGTGGAAAGATTTTATCAGAGATAGTAACAGGTAGTTGTGGAAACATTTTATCAGAGATAGTAACATCTAGTTGTGGAAACTTTTATCAGAGATAGTAGCAGTTAGTTGTGGAAACATTTTATCAGAGACAGTAACAAGTAGTTGTGGAAAGATTTTATCAGAGATAGTAACAGGTAGTTGTGGAAACATTTTATCAGAGATAGTAACAGGTAGTTGTGGAAACATTTTATCAGAGATAGTAATAGGTAGTTGTGGAAACATTTTATCAGAGATAGTAACAGGTAGTTGTGGAAACATTTTATCAGAGACAGTAACATCTAGTTGTGGAAACATTTTATCAGAGATAGTAATAGGTAGTTGTGGAAATATTTTATCAGAGATAGTAACATCTAGTTGTGGAAACATTTTATCAGAGATAGTAACATCTAGTTGTGGAAACATTTTATCAGAGATAGTAGCAGTTAGTTGTGGAAACATTTTATCAGAAATAGTAACAGGTAGTTGTGGAAACATTTTATCAGAGATAGTAACATCTAGTTGTGGAAACATTTTATCAGAGATAGTAGCAGTTAGTTGTGGAAAAAATTTATCAGAGACAGTAACAAGTAGTTGTGGAAAGATTTTATCAGAGATAGTAACAGGTAGTTGTGGAAACATTTTATCAGAGATAGTAACATCTAGTTGTGGAAACATTTTATCAGAGATAGTAGCAGTTAGTTGTGGAAACATTTTATCAGAGACAGTAACAAGTAGTTGTGGAAAGATTTTATCAGAGATAGTAACAGGTAGTTGTGGAAACATTTTATCAGAGATAGTAACAGGTAGTTGTGGAAACATTTTATCAGAGATAGTAATAGGTAGTTGTGGAAACATTTTATCAGAGATAGTAACAGGTAGTTGTGGAAACATTTTATCAGAGACAGTAACATCTAGTTGTGGAAACATTTTATCAGAGATAGTAGCAGTTAGTTGTGGAAACATTTTATCAGAGATAGTAGCAGTTAGTTGTGGAAACATTTTATCAGAGATAGTAACAGGTAGTTGTGGAAACATTTTATCAAAGATAGTAACATCTAGTTGTGGAAACATTTTATCAGAGATAGTAGCAGTTAGTTGTGGAAACATTTTATCAGAGATAGAACAGGTAGTTGTGGAAACATTTAATCAGAGATAGTGACATCTAGTTGTGGAAACATTTTATCAGAGACAGTAACAGTAGTTGTGGAAACATTTTATCAGAGACAGTAACAGGTAGTTGTGGAATATGTGACAGAGGGATGTAAAGCTAGTTGTGGAATATGTGACCAGAGATGTAACAGCTAGTTGTGGAATATGTGACCAGAGGTTGTAACAGCTAGTTGTGGAAACATATTATGAGAGAAAATAATAGGTGTTTATGAAAATATCTTCTCTTCATACCATCGAGAGTCGAATCTCTGATTTTAGCGTTGTAACTTCATAATATGTCTTCTGTTCCACCGGTGGATAATTTGTTAAGATTAATATAAAGAACACGCCTGTAAGTGCCAATGGATAACGTTGTTTTTTTGTTATTAGCCGTGAATGTACACATAGGTTATTTGTGCTGCTCCCAACCATAAGTTTGAAAATCGTGTTTTTAGCTTTAGATTTACTACTGAGATTATTTTACAATGCAATTAATTTCCAAATGGCTTTACAGGGTGATAGACAAAACAACAACAAAATATCTTGTTTTAAATATTTTAGTGAACTTCAGAAACCTATTCTAAAGATATTTAGCATAACTATGCATCATAAGTGGTCTTGTATTTGGTTGGGGGAAAATGAAGAATTCACTTTCTCCACAAGAAGGCGTTACGTATCGTAAGTTGTACTGCACACACAGGTGAGGTGAATAGACTTTTCTTTAAGTTACAAATAAGTAAAAGAGATAGTTCTGATGTATCTGTTTGCACACACACACAATGGTTTAGAGAGTAATCAAACGTGATTATGCGGTTGGGTTGGAGAGAACTGTACGAGATGCGTTATTATGTTTTGCTTTGTTCATTAAAACTGGTTGTTTTGCTTTTAACAACACTTTTCGACTCGTCTCTCTGAGTCGATTATTCAGTAAACACTTCAGCCGCCCAGCTGACTTCCCATAATGGAGTAACGTGTATAATGGATATCCCCTAATGGAGTAACGTGTGTGATGGATATCCCCTAATGGAGTAACGTATATAATGGATATCCCCTAATGGAGTAACGTGTGTGATGGATATCCCCTAATGGAGTAACGTGTGTGATGGATATCCCCTAATGGAGTAACGTGTATAATGGATATCCCCTAATGGAGTAACGTGTGTGATGGATATCCCCTAATGGAGTAACGTGTATAATGGATATCCCCTAATGGAGTAACGTGTATAATGGATATCCCCTAATGGAGTAACGTGTGTGATGGATATCCCCTAATGGAGTAACGTGTGTGATGGATATCCCCTAATGGAGTAACGTATATAATGGATATCCCCTAATGGAGTAACGTGTATAATGGATATCCCCTAATGGAGTAACGTGTGTGATGGATATCCCCTAATGGAGTAACGTGTATAATGGATATCCCCTAATGGAGTAACGTGTGTGATGGATATCCCCTAATGGAGTAACGTGTATAATGGATATCCCCTAATGGAGTAACGTGTGTGATGGATATCCCCTAATGGAGTAACGTGTGTGATGGATATCCCATAATGGAGTAACGTGTATAATGGATATCCCCTAATGGAGTAACGTGTGTGATGGATATCCCCTAATGGAGTAACGTGTATGATGGATATCCCCTATTACGAAACCAGGGGCTAAACGGCCAAATGAAAGACTCCTAAGGTTACATAACGAAACCAGGGGCTAAACGGACAGCCATATGAAAGACTCCTAAGGTTACATTACGAAACCAGGGGCTAAACGGCCAGGTGAAAGACCTCTAAGGTTACATTACGAAACCAGGGGCTAAACGGCCAAATGAAAGACTCCTAAGGTTACATAACGAAACCAGGGCTAAACGGCCAGGTGAAAGACCCCTAAGGTTACATTACGAAACCAGGGGCTAAACGGCCAAATGAAAGACTCCTAAGGTTACATAACGAAACCAGGGGCTAAACGGCCAGGTAAAAGACTCCTAAGGTTACATTACGAAACCAGGGGCTAAACGGCCAGGTGAAAGACCCCTAAGGTTACATAACGAAACCAGGGCTAAACGGCCAGGTAAAAGACTCCTAAGGTTACATTACGAAACCAGGGGCTAAACGGCCAGGTAAAAGACTCCTAAGGTTACATTATGAAACCAGGGGCTAAACGGCCAGATAAAAGACTCCTAAGGTTACATCATGAAACCAGGGGCTAAACGGACAGCCAGATGAAAGGCTGTTTAGATTACGTTAGCGATGCGAAGTGAATAATGCGGTTGAGCACCGTTGTTAAATATGCCCATAGATCAGTTAAAAGTATTTTCAGTGGCATCGTGGCTCGACACTTCCCCACACTATTTATCAAGCTACTAGCTATGTCAGTGCCAGAATTATGCAGACGTGCAGTCGCACATTTTTAAGCTTTATATGATTTTTCCGAATGTCACGTGGTGCCTCCTGCTGTCAAGTGTCCGTTATCACTTCGACAATAATCAGATTTTGGACTTCTTCTGGTCCTAAAAGGATCAAAAGCCTGTCATTAAAAGTTCCCTGGATTATTTAAAGTAAAGTCTTAGTCGAGTAATCGTTAGGATATCTAACTTGTATGCATCAGGAATTCTGTATGTCTTCCCATTTTCAAACTTTAGACATTTCGCAAGTCCAGAATGACATACTTTAACAAATCCAACCTGAAATTACTTTAGAAAACAGAAGCAGTTGATAACGGTGACCATACATCATAGGAAGAAAACAAAAATTAGTGACAACTTTGTAGAGACATTCAAAACTTTCACTTGTGTTTCTATATCCATTCGTATGGATCACATTACTGACAGCTTTGTAGAGACATACAAAACTTTCACTTGTGTTTCTATATCCATAGTTATAGGTCACATTAGTGACAGCTTTGAAGAGACAAACAAAACTTTCACTTGTGTTTTTATATGCATACGTATGGATCACATTACTGACAGCTTTGTAGAGACATAAACTTTCACTTGTGTTTCTATATCCATACGTATGGATCACATTACTGACAGCTTTGTAGAGACATACAAAACTTTCACTTGTGTTTCTATATACATAGTTATAGGTCACATTAGTGACAGCTTTGAAGAGACATACAAAACTTTTACTTGTGTTTTTTATATCCATACGTATGGATCACGTTACTGACAGCTTTGTAGAGACATACAAAACTTTCACTTGTGTTTCTATATCCATAGTTATAGGTCACATTAGTGACAGCTTTGTAGAGACATACAAAACTTTTACTTGTGTTTTTTATATCCATACGTATGGATCACGTTACTGACAGCTTTGTAGAGACATACAAAACTTTCACTTGTGTTTCTATATCCATACTTATAGGTCACATTAGTGACAGCTTTGAAGAGACATTCAAAACTTTCACTTGTGTTTCTATATCCATTCGTATGGGTCACGTTAGTGACAGCTTTGTAGAGACATACAAAACTTTCACTTGTGTTTTTTATATCCATACGTATGGATCACATTAGTGACAGCTTTGTAGAGACATTCAAAACTTTCACTTGTGTTTCTATATCCATAGTTATAGGTCACATTAGTGACAGCTTTGTAGAGACATACAAAACTTTCACTTGTGTTTTTTATATCCATACGTATGGATCACGTTACTGACAGCTTTGTAGAGACATACAAAACTTTCACTTGTGTTTCTATATCCATACTTATGGATCACGTTACTGACAGCTTTGTAGAGACATACAAAACTTTCACTTGTGTTTTTATATCCATACGTATGGGTCACATTAGTGACAGCTTTGTAGAGACATACAAAACTTTCACTTGTGTTTTTATATCCATACGTATGGGTCACATTACACCGAAATAAAAATTTTCAACGTCAGACAAAAATTTCCAAAGTCACTTTCCTTGTTTTCTCAAAATGTTTTTGACATATACATATATCCATATATATATTTATAATTGCAAAGTGAGATATAGTACAGAGCACTGTTTTTAACAGCCTCAAATAGGTTAATAAATCAATCCATGTCAGATTAGATGGGTTTTACTATCTGGGTAGTGACAACGCACAATCTCTACTCAGAGTGCACTGTGATAAATTTGAGGAATGCCAACAGCTGGCGAAGTCTGCTTATCGGACAAGTGTTATTCTTGTGTTCCTAGAACTTTGTCATCGAGCCTGGCCCACTGCCAACAAAAGAGTCAGATACAGGAAAAATCACGTGCGCATGGAACATGGAAATTCGCCTTTGAGCTGACATCGTGTAAAGTTCACTATGAGAGAGATAGGTTTGTGGAGGAACGAGTGAATCTCGTACAATGAAGCTGAAACAAAAGAAGTTCGTTTGTGACGAATTCACGTGCTTAAAACAGCACGAGGATTGTGTTAGTACTCTGACCAGTCACGAATCATGTTACAATAGTATAACAAATGTAAGTGTTCAACCAATCACCAATGACAATAGATTTATATACGGGAAAACACGGAATTCAGCCAATCGCGTTGTAGATAATATTGAAGAAAAAGTATTTCCTTTCTTCGTCAGGCAGAAAACTCATTGTGATTTGGTAGAAAAGGTGATGTTTTTATATTTTAATTTTCAAAGGTCACTGTGAAGCGTACTTTTTGGTTAGAGTTGTGTGTGTGTTTTCTTATAGCAAAGCCACAAAGGGCTATCTGCTCAGCCCACCGAGGGTAATCAAACCCCTGGTTTTAGCGTTGTAAATCAGGAGACATACCGCTGTACTAGTGGGAGGCCCTGGTTAGAGGATTACAAACAATATCCAACTGTTTAAAATATTCTTAGAAGAAGCAAGTAAAATGAAATGTGTCGATTTGTTCATTACCTGAGAGTTTTATAAGTTGCCATGAAAGGGAGGTAAGAATAAGGAACTACATAGAACTACACTGGTCCTTAGTAGAATTCAATAGAATTCAAAGCAACTGAAACTACGTTGACCCTTTAGATACGAGATGATGGAGAGGTTATCTCTCCAGATATAGAACAAGAGATGGGATAGACCACATTTCAAGGATTGTTTTAGGTCTTTGAAAGGTGTAAAGCTGTTGAGGTTTGTGTAACGAGGTACATACAATACCCCATGGTACACACGATACCCCATGGTACACACAATACCCCATGGTACACACGATACCCCATGGTACATACAATATCCCATGGTACACACGATACCCCATGGTGCACACAATACCCCATGGTACACACGATACCCCATGGTACACACAATACCCCATGGTACACACAATACCCCATGGTACACATACTTCTAGTAAAGCTTTAGTTATACGAGGTATGTTTGATGACGCACGTACCGATAAAATGACTTGAAACTGTATGTATTTTTGTTTTTGTCTTAACTACAAGAAAGAAGAACCACTTTTTTAACTACAAGATAGAGGTACCGCTATTTTAACTACAGGAGAGAGGCACCGCTATTTTAACTACAGGATAGTGGTGCCACTGTTTTAACTAAGGATAGAGGTGCCACTGTTTTAACTACAAGATAGAGGTGCCACTGTTTTAACTACAAGATAGAGGTACCGCTATTTTAACTACAGGAGAGAGGCACCGCTATTTTAACTACAGGATAGTGGTGCCACTGTTTTAACTAAGGATAGAGGTGCCACTGTTTTAACTACAAGATAGAGGTGCCACTGTTTTAACTACAGGATAGTGGTGTCATTGTTTTAAAACTTACCTTATCATTTGCTGCAGCGTCCTTTAGAGTGCCGACTTACGTGATAGGGTCACCTTCGTACTGTCTAATGATAAAACACTTGTATTATGAGGTAAAATCGATCGCCAGTAACGCGCTTCTCTGTTCAAGAGACAAAGTACGCTGGTGTCTCTCGAGTTTTGATTCACACTTTGGAAAAAACTCACACCACATGTGTAATGTAAACTTTAAAACTACTCGCAACATTACGATCCAACAAGTGTCAACAGAGAGTATTAATATTTGTAATAAACAGCGCCCTCATCTTGCTTTTCTTATTCGTCGCTCAAACAGAACGTTGGCACGCGCCGTGTTGCTTGCCAATTTTACTAGAACGCAAGGAAGTGTCTTCTACCGCGTCCTAAAGCTTCCGTTCCAAATCCAAAGGTGAAAGACGTCCCTGCCCTCTAGCGCAGAGCGTGGAAGTTATCTCTAGAGCCGTGGTAGTATCTCATAAATATTAATAATGGTATGTCTCTTAACCCTACTAACTTGCACTTTCTAAGTTTAACAACTGAGCCGTTAAACTGTTCCAAGTCTTTAGGCCCATGATTTAAGCTTTGTTACAGTAATTTCTTTCCTTCTCACGAGCTCTGATCATCCCTTTCTCTTTCATCTTTTATTATTACATCTTAAATCTACGACTTAAAACAGTTGAAATGTTCTCCTTGGCGGGTTAGCGATAACAGTTAAAATTATTGGTTTGTTATTTGCGGTGGGTGTAAATAGTCAATTGGAAAGCTTTAGATTTAATTACAAACAGTGAATCTGGTAATGTAAGAAGGTCACCTCTGTAGAGTGTTTGTTGAAGAAGTCAGCTTGTGTATCTCCGTAAAGATCCAACATCTTCTGAGATGTTTTTAGTTGAGCTTTTGCCAAGTTAACTCCTACCTTAGCCAGTTTGAATTCTTCATAAGTTAGTTAGTTCAACATGTTGTTTCCAAAGCACGCAAAAGTTGTCGAAGCATGTGTGGTCTTATCAACCGGTAGGAAGGGAAATGTATTAACCATGTTACCACCTTATGGTAATTACTAAGCCTTATGAATAGGTTGTGACGAATTATGGTTTCTTTTTATCCGTGTGGTTTCATGCCTAAAGATTAATACCATAGTTGTGAGATGGAAACTAGATACGAGTCAAGAAAATAAAAGATATGACAAAAACACAATACACTAGTCACAAAACAACGCGCATTTTGAGGAAACTATACACGTGTCATTAAAATCGTACAAGACTCAAAAAATAAATAAAAGAGTCGACAGAACAAATGAGTAAAAAAAAATGAATGACACACGAGTCAGGAAAACAACAGACAAGGGAAAAGAGGAAGACCCGAGCCAATAAAAAAACATACATATGAAACAACTTACGTATTTGATTGTTAAAACATATATCCAATTCGTGTTGTGAGTCAGTGATGTTTTTCAGGCCACAATAATCAGAATTTTAAACAACCTTCGACTGTTTTGCCCTGAGTGACCCATGGCATAAGAGATAATGTCAGTGACTGCTTCTTATATGGCTACTTCCGGTTGCCAGTCAGACGCAAAACGACAGCATCGACCTTCTGCAAGGCTATTTTAAACCAAGTAGCAAAATTTACTGTCGCTTTTATAACGTGCGAAGCGAGTTTAACGATACATCGCGGCTCCAACCATGCATCTTCTGACCCGACTGACTGACTGGGAGGATGAATTATCTTATTGGTTGATGCGTAGCAACTGTCCACCAATGACTACCTCTTGATGTACCTTTCAGACAATCACTGCTTCTTCTATTATATATCGTGGTAAATATTTAGTTTTACAAAAGAATATTATCCAGTGCTATTTAAAACGACAAACTGAAACGTTTACTCCTGGCATTTGGAGAATTCGAGTTCTGAACTTTACACTTTGTACTTGTTAAACATTAACCTGCTGCACAGCACGAGACTGTTTGTTTACTTCTTTATCAAAACACAGAATCAGCGAAAACACCTGCCAACGTATAATGCAAAAGGTAATTATGATGATAAAACCGAAACTGTGGTAATGGTTGAACTTTGTAGCAACAGAAAACACCTCCTGGAATATTATGTTAAATTTAAATGGATTTCATTTATATGCTTGAAGGCACGTAAGTGATAAGGATATTTAAGGTCACAAAAGTTACCATATTTGAGGGATCTAGACAATGGTTGAGGGATCTGGTAATAATTTGGGGAATACATTCCCAAAATTTTTCCTTCCCAACAAAAGAAAAAGAAAGAAAGACAAGAGGGAAGAGCAAATACAATTTTGTTCATCGTTTGTGTTCGAGCATATCGTTTGTGTTCAGGCATATCGTTTGTGTTCGAGCATATCGTTTGTGTTCAGACATATCGTTCACATGTAGTGCAATTTCCAAGTTTGTAAATTATACTCACATTGACAAAATATTGTAGTTTTCTAATGGGGCTGCTCCACATTGACATTTATGAAAGGCCATAACTCATTTCTTCACAAACGGAATCCATCCAGATGTTAAATATAGGCAAAACGGAGTTATGGGACATGTCCCTCTAATCCTCAAACAGAAATTCTGGTTGTGACATTGACTTTGCTTTTTTTATTTTATGTTTCAAATAAAGCAAGAAATGACAATCAGTGATGTCGAGAAACCCACTTGTTGAGAACTTTTATATGCAAAAACGGCTGTTCTGGGCCCAGAAAACACTTCAAATAGAAGAGCGAACAACGTTTCGACCTTCTTCGGTCATCGTCAGGTTCACAAAGAAAGGGTTACTGGTCGGAAGCTGACCACATGTTTGGGAGGGGTTGTATAATTGAGTGTTGCAATGTAGAGGGCGCGGTTTGAAACAAGTAGAAAAATGGAAACCAGATTCAAAGAACATAAAAAGTCACCTTCACACGTTTTCGAACACTGCAAGTCAAATGGACACAACATAACCATAGAAAACACTAAAATACTAAATAAAGAAACAAACATAAACAAACGAAAAATTAAAGAAGCCTTACTTATACAACAACTCAAACCCAAAATAAACCAATATAAAGGAACACCATTATACCTATATTAATATTATAGACAAAATTATATATTCAAACCGCGCCCTCTACATTGCAACACTCAATTATACAACCCCTCCCAAACATGTGGTCAGCTTCCGACCAGTAACCCTTTCTTTGTGAACCTGACGATGACCGAAGAAGGTCGAAACGTTGTTCGCTCTTCTATTTGAAGTGTTTTCTGGGCCCAGAACAGCCGTTTTTGCATATAAAAGCAAGAAATGATTAAGAAACTGTGTTTTGTGTTAAACACAAACTCACACAAAAGAAATGCACGAAACTGGGACCGACCTAAAGGTAAGAATAAAACTGACAATAGACAACACCACGATTATCTGTTATATTGAAATGTGAATATTCAGCAAATTTATCTTTTGGCTGCTTCTAGTTTTAACAATAAAACGATGGAAAAACATTTCTAATTCAGTTCTGTTTCTAGCCTCACATTACCTCTTGGTTTGGACACTCGAATAACATTTTTGTTTCCACCACTGCCCAGTCTCTATATTTTTTTTTTCTGAAACGATTCTTAGAGATTGAAACGATATTAAATATTTGTTTTATGTAGGAAAATCTGAGATCTGATGGAGGATGAATTACCTTATTGGTTGATGCATAGCAACTGTCCACCAATGAATTGTCTTATTGGTTGATGCATAGCAACTGTCCACCAATGAATTATCTTATTGGTTGATGCATAGCAACTGTCCACCAATGAATTGTCTTATTGGTTGATGCATAGCAACTGTCCACCAATGACTACCTCTTGATGTACCTCTCAGACAATCACTGCTTCTTCTATTATATATCGTGGTAAATATTTAGTTTTCCAAAAGAACTTTTCTCAGCTGGAGGGATCGGGGATATTTGTATCCCCTTCGCACACGAGTTAGTCTTGTATCTGGGCAAACGTATAAAACTATTATTGTAAGAAGAGAGGTGTTGGTTTGTTTTGTATCTCAGTGAGAGTACAAACTGTTCACCAGTAATTTAAACTTAACGTTTTACTACATCTTCTGAAAACATTGGTAATAAACAACGTTTTAAGATTCTTAGGTAACAGTGAACTGTATTTGAAAAGACGTCTGCTGAAAATAAAGACGGTGTACTTTGACAAATGAAAATACCAGATTGGTCAATTCGAGATCAAATGAAAGAATGACTACATTTTTATTTACATTCTTTTAATACCTAAAATATCAGACATTACGATCATTATTATTAAATAACATATCTAACCTTTAGAGATAACTCTTTATGTTCTTCAAACGTTTATCATTAAGACGTGAAACACCAAAAAATTACTTCCTTTGCTGGGACCTAGAGTTTAAAGGCACGTGCAGAGAACCATTGTTCAATCAAATTGTCACATGAAACACCCACTTCGTGATGGATACCAGAGAATGGTCCTCGTTTTCCTGAGGATTTTACGGTTGAGATCTTTTGGATGCTACACGTCAAACAGATAACATTTTCCCTGTCAGCCTTTTATCTGGATGAATGATGGCCAAGTCTGGTTGGGTAAATGTTCGAATTTTATTTTATTTCTTTATGTTTGAGATTATAGATGTCGCTATTTTCCAGTATCATAATTTTCTTCATTGATTAGGGATCTCAAAATAAACATTTCAAGTTATGTAACCAGACTAAACTGTGTTAACCGATAAGTAAACTATGGTACTTACAGAGACAGAGTAACACCCATAAGTTATGTAACCATCAGACTAAACTGTGTTAACCGATTAGTAAACTGTGGTACTTAAAGAGATAGAGTAACACCCATAAGTTATGTAACCACCAGACTAAACTGTGTTAACTAATAAGTAAACTATGGTACTTAGAGAGATAGAGTAACACCCATAAGTTATGTAACCACCAGACTAAACTGTGTTAACTAATAAGTAAACTATGGTACTTAGAGAGATGTTGTAACACTCATGAGGGGAATAAAGTTTATGTAGCTCCAGGTTTCTAAGTCATTTTAATCTTTCATGAAACCAGTGTTTTTCAGTCTTACATAAACTTATCTTTCGGATCTCTGTTAACATCAAATTCTTGACTGATCAGATATATGACTAATATATTAAACACACAGGACCTTTGTTTGTCGATTTCACTGCATTATCCGTTTCCTCAAAAACATCTCGTCGGATAAAGCGTTCATATTACTTGATGACGAGAAATCTACTTGAAGAAAAATGTATCTCAAGACGGCTGATACGGATATTAAAACTTTCATCAAAATAAGGTATAAAACAACACTTTGACCTTACGTAATTTTCAGGTCCAAACGTTATTCTCTACTTTATTTTAATAAAAGTTTTAATATCCGTATCAGCCGTCTTAAGAGGCAGCGTTCGTATTACTTAGAGTTTCAGTAACTCTAAATTAATACCTTCAAAGATAGCTGAACTACACTTGTATAGTGGATTCGGGTCGCCAGGAGGTGTGCTTAACTATATGGTTTAGCCTCCTAAAATGGGGGGGGGGGGTTTCAAGGCGCGAGATAAAGATTTACTTTAGAGTCAGTATTTAGGTTCTCTGAATCACTTGCCATTGAAGATTAGAACCATGGTCATTATCCGGATCTGGGGTTTAAGACTAATCAGCGGAACCTAGGTTTTTGAAAGTGCCGAGGTAACAAGAGCTGAAGTAACAAGAGATGATGAGATAACAGGTGCTGAAGTAACAAGTGCTGAGATAACAAGAGCTGAAGTAGCAAGTACTCAAGTAACAAGAGCTGAAGTAACAAGAGCTGAGCTAACAAGTGCTGAAGTATCAAGTGTTGAAGTAACAGGAGCTTAAATAACAAATGCTGAGGTAACAAGAGCAGAAGTAGCAAGTACTCAGGTAACAAGAGCTCAAATAACAAGTGCTGAGGTAACAAGAGCTGAGCTAACAAGTGCTGAAGTATCAAGAGCTAAAGTAACCAGAGCTGAAGAAACAAGAGATGAAATAACAGGTGCTAAAGAAACAAGAGCTTTGGTAACAAGTGCTGAAGTAACACGAGCTGGAGTAACAAGTACTGAAATAACAACAGCAGAGGTAACAAGTGTTGAAGTAACATAAGCTGGGGCAACAAGACCTGAAGTAACAAATTCTGAGGTTACAAGTGATGAGGTAAGAAATGCTGAGGTAACAAAAGCTGGGGTAACATGTTGCTGACGTAACAAGTACTGACGTAACAAGAGCTGGGGTATCAAGAACAAAAATAACAGTTGCTGAAGCAACAAGAGCTGAGATAACCAGTGCTGAAGTAACAGAGGTGAGGTAACAAGACCTAAAGTAACAAGTGTTGAGGTAACAAGTGCTGAAGTAACGAGAGCTGAAATAACAAGTGCTGAGGTAACAAGAGCTGAAATAACAAAAGTTGGGTAACAAGAGCTGAGGTGAAAAGAGTCAAAGTAACAAGTGCTGAAATAATAGGAGAAGATGAGGTAACAGGTGCTGATGTAACAAGTGTTGAAGTAACAAGATCTGAGGTAACAAGTGTTGAAGTAACAAGAACTGCTGTAACAAGAGCTGAAGTCTAAACGGTAAGTTAATTTGGATACTTGACTCCTTGTAGTAGGTAAATTAAATAGTGATCGTGAATAGAACTTATTTGGTATACAGAGACCTGTTTAAATCAAAAGTCTGTTCTGATATTTTATGCTAGATTTTATAATCAGTAATTCATTCATATATATCTAAAATAAGAAGGGTTAGAACATCTGCATACACTGAATGTTTGAATGGAATATGTTTAGTTGTTCTGAATTTCACACAAAGCTACTCGAGGGCTATCTGTGCTAGCCGTCCCTAATTTAGCAGTGCAAGACTAGAGGGAAAGCAGCTAGTCATCACCACCCAGCGCCATCTCTTGGGCTACTCTTTTATCAACAAATAGTGGGATTGACCGTCACATTATAACGCCCCCACGGCTGAGAAAACACACATGTTTAAGTTGAAATGATATAAACGTATCCCAACATTAAACATGATTACAGATTAGTAACTGTATACATCATCATTTCTAATTGTACCCTTGCTTATCCGACAATTTTCTAGCGCTATAAAAAAGTCAAATCGTGACGTATTGTTAACTAATCGCAAATATCGCGACGTGATACTCTTTGAGTTTATTTGAGTATATGATAGCAGATACAAGTGCTGAGTCAAACATAAAATGTTTGGATCAAATTAGTGATTCTAGTTTGAAGCGTGAGCGATCCGGTTTCCGATGTTATTAAAACAAAAACTTACAAAACAGTTGGTAAACTGTGACCCAGTCTACTTGTGTTTTTACACTCAAAGTAGCTTCCAGTCGTGAGTTCTAACTTGTAGTCTCCCATGTTATTCAAACTTAAACCAATAACGTATAGGTGCTAGTGTGCACTGTTACCTAAGTCTTCTATGTTATTAAAACTAAAACGAACAAAAATATTCTTGTGTTAAGTCTAACCTAGTTCCACTATGATATTCAAACTTAAAACAAAACGTATAGGTGCTAGTGTGCACTGTTACCCAAGTCTTCTATGTTATTAAAACTAAAACCAACAAAAATATTCTTGTGTTAAGTCTAACCTAGCTCCACTATGATATTCAAACTTAAAACAAAACGTATAGGTGCTAGTGTGCACTGTTACCTAAGTCTTCTATGTTATTAAAACTAAAACCAACAAAAATATTCTTGTGTTAAGTCTAACCTAGTTCCACTATGATATTCAAACTTAAAACAAAACGTAGCTTCTGGAGTAAACAGTAACCCAAGTCTCCTAGACCATTCAAATTTACATCAATAAAATTTTCCTTTCACACATAAAACCCAGTTTCCTTATGTCATTGAAATTTAAAGCACCGAAACGTAGCTTATAAAATTAAACTGTGGACTAATATATCTTATATCATTCAAACTTACGTATTAAAATGTTTTTTTTGACATATACCCGGGTACTTCGTGTTATTTAAATTTAAAGAAACTAAACGTACCTTATAAAGTGACCTGTTGACGAATACGATCACTTAAACGTAAAATGTTCCTTTCACAGATACAAGTGATCACATAATCTGTATAGCACATTATTCCTGTTGGTAATAGTGTATGATCGTTACCTTGGAGATGTTTATTAACTGATAATTCAACTGAGCTGTATGTGAATCAGTAACGTTTAAAGTCAATGACAGAAGGATGTATAAGCATAAATAGTGACACACAGAAGCGTGGACATTTTAAAACTAATGTGTCACAACTTGTATCGAAAGACTGATAATTTCAAACTGGAAAATGTTTTAAAAATTAATTCATATCGTGATGACTGTTCGTACTTAATAAAGGATGTGACCGTAGTTCATGATAACCCTAGTGACTGTTTCGTATTCAAAAAGCGTTTGCTTCGTAATCTGAGGGTCGCGGGTTCGCGCCAAACATGCTCGCTCTCCCAGCCGTGGGGGCATTAAAATGTAACAGTCAATCCCACTTTTCGTTGGTAAAGAGTAGCCCAAGAGTTGCCGGTGTGGTGTGATGACCTAGCTGCCTTCCCTCTAGTCTTACACTGCTAAATTACGGACGGCTAGCACAGATAGCACTCGAGTAGCTTTGTGCGAAATTCCAAAACAAACAAACAAACTAGTTCATGATAACCCAAGTGACTGTGACGTAGTTCATGATTACAATATCTTAAGACTTGTTTAATTCCAGTCAAATGTTTGCAATACTCTAATTTCGAAATTATATTTATTTTCACGACTCAACAATGAAAATAACTTCTAGTTATAAAGGAATCGAGCGTTACGCACTGTGAATTGTTTGACTGTTTAAACTGAAATGAAAATAATCACTCATTATCCCCAGACAAAGATGAAATCCTCTTGACAATAAGGAACAATAAAACGGTCGTTGAATCCAGTTCCTTAGAGGGAAAATACAATCTCTGATCGGAAGAAAAGTTTCATCCATAGAGATTATTTCAGTTTTACGATTTGAATTATATTGTATGATATTAGTCGTCAGTGTCTACGTTTTTTAATTTGCCTTCAGTTTCAAGAAAACATAGGATTGCCTTAGCATATCCATATTGTGTCTGTAGACACAACCTTGAACGTGATATTTTTGAAATATTAAATACTCTTTTACCCATACTGAATATAAAACAACGATAGACCGAAGTGCCCCGCATGAAAGTAACTTAACATCATCCAAGAAAGTCGTACAGAAAAACAGCTGTAGATTTTGTTGGAAAATAAAAACAACTTCATTTAAAACTGATGCCAGACGATCAAAAAATCTCTCAGATTTTTAACTTTCTATAAACCTCAGCTGACAGGAATGTTACGACGTAAAGGATTCTGGCTTCCCTTAGGCTTATTAGCTCACATAAATTAGTTATCTTTGATTATCGCATGAGACCTATCGACTCGTATTACTGTCAGACAGATGTTTTATTTGTTCAGTTACTCGAGAGCTATCTGTACTTGTAGTTTAAATACAGGATGACAGACTATATTGTATTATTATTGTATTAATGGATAATGTGATATTATTAACTTATTATATAATGTATTATTATCACATTAATTGGTAATATGATGTCATCACTTTATTATATATTGTGTTATTATCGTATTAATGGGAAATGTGATATTATTACCTTATTATATATATTGTAGTATTATCATATTAATGGATAATGTTATTACTTTATTATAGATTGTATTATTATTATTTTAACAGATAATGTGATATTATTACCTCATTAAATATTGTATTATAACCATATTAACAGGTAATATGGTATTATTACTTTATTATACATTGTATTATTATCATATTAACAGGTGATGTGATATTATTACTTTACTATACATTGTATTATTATCATATTAACAGGTAATGTGGTATTATTACTTTATTATACATTGTATTATTATCATATTAACAGGTAATGTGGTATTATTACTTTATTATATATTGTATTATTGTCATATGAACAGGTAACGTACTTGCGTTGCTATGGTGAATGTTTGTACCTAAGTTGATAATTACACATCTTTTATGATTAGAATTATTTTTATTCATCGAGAACATTACATATTGAATCAACTCATACAACAAATCATAACTGTTGCCATATTTATGTAAAGCCTTTATTTGTTGATTTAGACTCAAAACATTGTTGTGGACTTTGTGAGGGTTTATTTACTTATCGGGGGAGTAGTTTGTAAGAGACGACATAAACGTTTGTTTCTTGTCATTAAATTTTATACCACTGTAGAGATAACAGTAAACTATTAAAACATTCTAGTTTATTCAACTACAAAAAAATAAATTGACAACAAGTAACAACAGTAAACAGAAATGTCACTGAAACAACGAATTTGCAAAATGCTACTGATATTGGAGACAAAGATAAGATTCTAAAAACTTAGCTAAATCTGGATATGTCAATATAGTCTACAGAACACAGTGGAAACTACTGTTTAAAATTCTAAAAACTCATCTAAATCTGGATATGTCAGTGTATAGTCTACAAAACCCAGTGGAAACCACTGTTTAAAATTCTAAAAACTCAGCTAAATCTGGATATGTCAGTATAGTCTACAGAACCCAGTGGAAACTACTGTTAACATTCTAAAAACTCATCTAAATCTGGATATGTCAGTATAGTCTACAGAACCCAGTGGAAACTACTGTTTAAAATTCTAAAAACTCATCTAAATCTGGATATGTCAGTATAGTCTACAGAACCCAGTGGAAACTACTGTTTAAAATTATAAAAACTCATCTAAATATGGATATGTCAGTATAGTCTACAGAACCCAGTGGAAACTACTGTTTAAAATTCTAAAAACTCAGCTAAATCTGGATATGTCAGTATAGTCTACAGAACCCATTGGAAACTACTGTTTAAAATTCTAAAAACTCAGCTAAATCTGAATATGTCAGTATAGTCTACAGAACACAGTGGAAACTACTGTTTAAAATTCTAAAAACTCGGCTAAATCTGGATATGTCAATATAGTCTACAGAACCCAATGGAAACTACTGTTTAAAATTCTAAAAACTCAGCTAAATCTGGATATGTCAGTATAGTCTACAGAACCCAGTGGAAACTACTGTTTAAAATTATAAAAACTCAGCTAAATCTGGATACGTCAGTATAGTCTACAGAACCCAGTGGAAACTACTGTTTAAAATTCTAAAAACTCAGCTAAATCTGGATATGTCAGTATAATCTACAGAACCCAGTGGAAATTTTCACGTTTCACCTGTATAACAATACACTGTTTGTGTATTGTGATTAAAGTATCATATATTTACTGTTTGTGTATTGTGATTAAAGTATCATAGTTTTACTGTTTGTGTATTGTGATTAAAGTACCATATATTTACTGTTTGTGTATTTTGATTAAAGTACCATATATTTACTGTTTGTGTATTTTGATTAAAGTAACATATATTTACTGTTTGTGTATTTTGATTAAAGTATCATATATTTACTGTTTGTGTATTGTGATTAAAGTGTCATAGTTTTACTGTTCGTGTATTGTGATCAAAGTGTCACAGTTTTACTGTTCGTGTATTGTGATTAAAGTGTCACAGTTTTTACTTTTATTTGAGTGAAGTATCATGGTTCTACTGGTGATATGATGTGATTAAAGTATCATAGTTTTACTATTTGTGTATTATGAAGGAATTATCATAGTTTTACTGTTTATGTATTGTGATTAAAGTATCATATATTTACTGTTTGTGTATTGTGATTAAAGTATCATAGTTTTATTGTTTGTGCATTGTGATTAAAGTATCATAGTTTTTATTTTTATTTGAGTGAAGTATCATGGTTCTACTGGTGATATGATGTGATTAAAGTATTATAGTTTTACTATTTGTGTATTATGAAGGAATTATCATAGTTTTACTGTTTATGTATTTTGATTAAAGTACCATATATTTACTGTTTGTGTATTTTGATTAAAGTATCATATATTTACTGTTTGTGTATTGTGATTAAAGTGTCATAGTTTTACTGTTCGTGTATTGTGATTAAAGTGTCACAGTTTTACTGTTCGTGTATTGTGATTAAAGTATCATAGTTTTACTGTTTGAGTATTGTGATTAAAGTGTCACAGTTTTTACTTTTATTTGAGTGAAGTATCATGGTTCTACTGGTGATATGATGTGATTAAAGTATTATAGTTTTACTATTTGTGTATTATGAAGGAATTATCATAGTTTTACTGTTTGTGTATTGTGATTAAAGTATCATAGTTTTACTATTTGTGTATTATGAAGGAATTATCATAGTTTTACTGTTTATGTATTTTGATTAAAGTACCATATATTTACTGTTTGTGTATTTTGATTAAAGTATCATATATTTACTGTTTGTGTATTGTGATTAAAGTGTCATAGTTTTACTGTTCGTGTATTGTGATTAAAGTGTCACAGTTTTACTGTTCGTGTATTGTGATTAAAGTATCATAGTTTTACTATTTGTGTATTATGAAGGAATTATCATAGTTTTACTGTTTATGTATTGTGATTAAAGTATCATATATTTACTGTTTGTGTATTGTGATTAAAGTATCATAGTTTTATTGTTTGTGCATTGTGATTAAAGTATCATAGTTTTTATTTTTATTTGAGTGAAGTATCATGGTTCTACTGGTGATATGATGTGATTAAAGTATTATAGTTTTACTATTTGTGTATTATGAAGGAATTATCATAGTTTTACTGTTTGTGTATTGTGATTAAAGTATCATAGTTTTACTATTTGTGTATTATGAAGGAATTATCATAGTTTTACTGTTTATGTATTGTGATTAAAGTATCATAGTGTTACTGTTTGTGTATTGTGATTATAGTATCGTTATTTTACTATTTGTGTATTGTGATAAAAACGTCATAGCTTTACTGTTTTTGTATTGTGATTAAAGTATCATAGTTTTACTTTTTGTGTATTGTGATTAACGTATCATGGTTTTACTCTTTGTGTATTGTGAATAAAGTATCATAGTTTTACTGTTTGTGTATTATGATTATAGTATCGTAGTTTTACTGTTTGTGTATTATGATTATAGTATCGTAGTTTTACTGTTTGTGTATTGTGATTAAAGTATCATAGTTTTAGTGTTTGTGTATTGTGATTAAAGTATCATAGTTTTACTGTTTGTGTATATTGATTATAGTATAATTGTTTTATTGTTTATGTATTGTGATTAAAGTATCATAGTTTTACTATTTGTGTATTGTGATTCAAGTGTGATAGTATTGATGTTTGTGTATTGTGAGTGATCTGTCATAGTTTTACTGTTTGTGTTTATTGATTATAGTATAATTGTTTTACTGTTTCTATATTGTGATTAAAGTGTCATAGTTTTACTGTTTGTGTATTGTGAGTGAAGTATCATAGTTTTACTTTTTGTGTGTTGTGATAAAAGTATCATAGTTTTACTGTTTGTGTATTGTGAGTGAAGTATCATAGTTTTACTGTTTGTGTATTGTGATTCAAGTGTGATAGTATTAATGTTTGTGTATTGTGAGTGATCTGTCATAGTTTTACTGTTTGTGTTTATTGATTATATTATAATTGTTTTACTGTTTGTGTTTATTAATTATAGTATAATTGTTTTACTGTTTCTATATTGTGATTAAAGTGTCATAGTTTTACTGTTTGTGTATTGTGAGTGAAGTATCATAGTTTTACTTTTTGTGTGTTGTGATAAAAGTATCATAGTTTTACTGTTTGTGTATTGTGAGTGAAGTATCATAGTTTTACTGTTTGTGTATTGTGATTCAAGTGTGATAGTATTAATGTTTGTGTATTGTGAGTGATCTGTCATAGTTTTACTGTTTGTGTTTATTGATTATATTATAATTGTTTTACTGTTTGTGTTTATTAATTATAGTATAATTGTTTTACTGTTTCTATATTGTGATTAAAGTGTCATAGTTTTACTGTTTGTGTATTGTGAGTGAAGTATCATAGTTTTACTGTTTGTGTATTGTGATTAAAGTATCATTGTTTTACTGTTTGTGTATTGTGAGTGATGTGTTACAGTTTTACTGTTTTTGTATTGTGAGTGATGTATCATATTTTTACTGTTTGTGTTTTTATTTATCTTTCATTCGTATTAAACGAATTTCGTAATTTTTTGAAATGAATTTGAAAAATGTTTCTTCCAACTTCCATTCGAACATTAGTCACAGTTTAGGTTACATTATCCACATCTTGGTATATTTAGTTTTTAAACCTATATTTACAATATTATTAGATACAAATTTAACAGCAAGAAAGTCAAAATAGAACACTGTGGGCATCAAACTCAGTAGTCATTGTATTATTTATTACTTATCCAATTTCATAATTTCAACTCCATTACTCAAATAATTCTGGACGAACAATATAACTTTCAACTCGTAACCATGTTTAGTTTATCTAGTATGTTGTTTTACAGTTAATGTGTTAAATTTTGTACATAACTCAAAAAATAACACAAGCATTTTTCAATTTTATGTAAATGGAATTGTAACTCATTTGAGAGTTTAATAATACAGTAATATGGTAATTTTATCTTAATAAATCCAAAGCGTTAATTACGTTATTTTGTTCAGTACACGTTTGTAATTATTGTTTTAACCTGCAGGTAGAATAGGGTTCATCAGGTATTTTCTCTTCTTCACAGATTAAAATTAATTGGTATTTGATACTTTCCATAATACGTGGTTTTATGTGTGTTAAAAGTACATCAGGGTCTGTGATATCCATCAGATTTATTAATGATTTCTTCTTCTCTTACTCTGTTATTGGTCTGTGAGATGACACTGTAAAGACAATGTTTTGTTTTCTATTTATAAAATTGTCATTAATACAATTAATGTTTTAGTTCTTGTATTTCTCTGATAACATTTAACTTTATTTTTTCTTAAAGTAATTTGTCCCCGACGTGATGTTTATTGATGCATTTCCAGGTTTATTTTGTTTTGCCATGAAGGTCAGAACATTCTGTCATAATTCATTTTGTCTTTCTTATTAAACACATTATAAGATTTATACTTCCTTTGTGGAATGAATTATTTGTTTTATTCCTTGGATATTTATGTTAGTACATTTTACTGTGTAACATCTTTACTATAGAAAAAGGGTGTTGTCACATATTTACTCTAGTAGGGTGTTGTCACATATTTACTCTAGTAGGGTGTTGTCACATATTTACTGTAGTAGGGTGGCGTAACATATTTACTATAGTAGGGTGGTGTGACTTCTTTACTGCAGAAGAAGGGTGGTGTAACATATTTATTATAGAAGTAAGATGGTTTAACTTCTTTACTACAAAAGTAAGGTGGTTTAACTTCTTTGCTATAGAAGATAGGTGGTTTAACTTTGCTATAAAAGAAGCGTGGTGTAGCTTCTTTACTATAGAAGAAGGCACGTGTTGTAACATTTTTGAGGAATGTTTTCAAAACCAATACGGATGTGGGTAACGCTGAGTGTCTTATTTCTGACCAATAGTCCAGAATGAAGATAAGGTCGAAAATATAAATTTCTGCTGAAAACTATAGAATAATAAATAAATACAAATTATTTGTTCTCACTAATTAGACAAGGACAACTTTAGTCGGCAATGTTTATTTCATGAAAACGTAAAAAAAATCTATAAAGTTGATTTTTATTAGCCAAGCTAAATTCATAATAACACATTCATCCAACTTTAGACAATGCAGCTGTTTGTTGTCGTTTCTCTGTATATCCAGATGTCTTAAGACACTTTTATCGTGAAACAGTTCGATACTTTCCTTCAAGTAACGTTACAGCCATTCGTAAAGCTCCATCTGGTGAAACAATTCTGGGTAAAAAATTATAGAAAAATAAATTGTACTATATGCCTCTCTTAAAATCGAGTCGTCATTGTTATAACATATATATATATATATATATATTGATATATTTAAAAACTGGAAAGAAATATCGATTAACTATAATACGAATCATTTGTCTTCGTTTTACTACTGCCATTAAACGAAGCAAAAACTCAATAAACCAACTAAAAAATTGAGGACACCTTGTGGACAAAACTTCAGAACCAAATTTATCGACCTGAAACTGTTCTAGGGACCTTAATGAAAACGAGATAACGAAGGAATTAGAGTTGTTATAGAAAATATAAAATAAAAACATGATTCATACAGGTCAACACAATCTGGGTAGGAACATAAATACCATCAAAATAACCTGATAAAAGATAACATGACACCTAGTGGCGTTAATAGGTGTCACACATAACAGTCTTCAATTCAAAAGATTTCTCTCGACGTCACAATTGGTCAACAGTTATTTCATTTCGAAAAAAAAC
>CM022397.1:6759406-7091210 GCA_011833715.1 Carcinoscorpius rotundicauda | reverse complement strand
TCTAAAATCCAAGGTTAGATTCGCGCAGAGAACAAGACAACTAATTGCGCAGCTTTAAATTGGAACACTACAAAGAACCAGATAAATCAACCAAATCTGTTGATTACACTTTGGTTGTATTGGTAATAAAATAGAAAATTCTGGTGCGAAAAATTATTCCACTGCTTGTTCAAACTGAAGTAACAAAAACTGTCTGTGTAATCATAGCGCGAATATGTTTCATATAAAGCCACCTGCTGGTGTTCTCCGGAAACACTGCCACGTATATCAGCACCTTTTTCGTCGAGATAACTTTTATCACTATCTGCCATCTCACTGTTAATTAAGATGTACGACTAGCAATTAATCTTGTCTTTAGAAACATTACAATGATCGTAAGTTACTAACTCAAATAAATGTAAGATTTTTTAGAAGATACAGAAAACAAGAAAAAATATTTTGTTTTGTTTTTAAATTTTGCACAAAGCTACTTGAGGGATATCTGCGCTAGCCGCCCCTAATTTATCAGTGTAAGACTAGAGGTAAGGTAGCTAGTCATCACCACCCACCGCCAACTCTTGGTCTACTCTTTTACCAACGAATAGTGGGATTGACCGTCACATTATAACGCCCCCACGGCTGAAATGGCGAGCATGTTTGGCGCGACTCGGGGATGCAAACCCGCGACTCTCGAATTACGAGTCACACCCTTTAACACGCTTGACCATTCAGGTCCCCAAAAACAACTAAAAGCACCAATTTCATAATTCAACACGACTGTTGTTAGAATTTTCCCATACAGACCAGCTCTCCTAAAATTAGACGTTGCTTGTCAACGCAAAGCAGTCTGGGTATCACGTTTACCTTTAGCACGTGTTTTCTGACGGCTGATTTTAATCGGCTATTCTGATTTGGAATTATTTGTTTACTAACATGTTTGTTTGTATTAATTACCTGTAAAACTGGAATTTTATTAGAAATACCAAAGGGTTTGGGATTTGTTTGCTTTTAGCTCAGTGCAAATCAACACAATGGACTATGTGCGCTCTACCCACAAGGAATATCAGAATTCGATTTCTAGCGTTGTAAGCCAACAGAAGGGCAAGATTTGGTCACTCTTTGTAAAAATGCTCCCCCTACCACACGCACACACGCAGTAGTTCAGTGGGGAATTGACAGACTTACAATATTAAGATTCCAGGTTTAAGTTACGTGGTCAGAAAAGCATAGATAGTTTCGTGCTAAACAATAATTGAAACAAAGACTTTGTAAACGTCCAATCTCACAAGATAAATCTAAAATCTAATTTTATAAGTAACTACGCGAAGCCATCTTGGAATTGTTGTCTTTGTTTTAACAGAGCTCTAACATGTGGATTCTATTCCCCGTGGTTAACGAACCGTAAATTTTATAGTAAATCCTCGAGCTTATCGCTGAGGTATAGAGGAACGAATAGGATACTCAAAATTTATGGATAATTCAGTTGTTTCTCTTTGAAATAACGCATATTGTCCACAGTGTAGTCCTAACAAACAACAGGACAAATGTTAAAGCCACATGTACGATCCCCCACTAAATATGATAGAAATGCCCTCCATGACCACCGCAATATGGCTGCGGACATACAAAACTAGAAGCCAAGTTTTGATAACTCTGGTGGGCAGAACGCATATAACCCATATTTTTGCTTAATTTAAACAAACAAAAATCATCTCTTGGGTAAATTTAACCGAACAGTAGCATTTCACAGTCACACTTATAACGCCTCTACAACCATATTTATTTTATCTTGGGTCAAATGTGCTGACAAATAAAGATATAGATTTATTCAAACATCAGCGTTTGAACATTGTATGGGGACAAGAAGGTATTTCTATCTCTGAAATTGTTTCATTGGATTAACTTCATGTCGATAGATGGCAGCACAGATCTCTCTATGCTGAAGTTTGGTTGTTGTTTTGAATTAAGCACAAAGCTACACAATGGGCTATCTGTGCTCTACCCACCTCGGGTTTCGAAACCCGGATTTTAGCGTGTAAGTCCGCAGACATACCGTTGAGCTACTGGGGGGCACTGAAGTTTGGAAAGTATCTTGGTCCAGGAGAGGCAGGTATTGTGTTGTTTCCAAAATTTCGCGACAAGCTACGCAGATATGTGAATTAGCCGTCAATGATTTTGAAGTTATAGACCCTCAGGAAGTCTAGTTAATTCTTCCCACCGCCATCAATTGGAGGCACAGCAGTGTGTCTGAGGATCCACGCCGTATAAAAACAGGGTTTTGATACCCGTGGTGGGCAGAGTATAGATAGCCCTTTGCGTAGCTGTGTGTTTAATTTCGACCAAGCCTAACACCTAAATTTAACCGAATACTGGGATTTGACAGTCACTCCTATAAAGCTTTTACGATCATAAAGTGTAGCGCACGATTTCTGTTTTTTCTTTTGGGGGTTGACAAAACGCGAACGATGGAACTTCAGTTCCATGGTCTCATACGCTAACCAATGGGCTGCGTTCAGTCTATCCTGGAGGATGCCAAGCGTTATAAGTGTGAACGTTAGTGTATAAATTTGTTGCAAGTTCGTATAAATGTAAGGCTTTGACGTGAGAAGAGTATAAGCCTGAACTTTAAAAGGTTTTATATGACTGAAGATTGATTTTGTAACTGGTAAACGAGATTCTAATCACATGCGTGAGGTGTATAGTTTAAGCCTAATCCTCAGACAGTAATATGTACTTCACGTTCTACATATATTATGACAACACATTTAGTGTAACCCATTTTACCCATTACACACGCTCGTGAATATCTGAGTGCTAGTTTAAATCCGGATGTTATTTTGTGTAAATTTTCATGTGGTTCTGGTTTGTTTATGTCTAAGTTTTCATTTGGTTCTGGTTGGGGTATCTAAGTCTTCACATTAATTTGGTTGTGTGTTGAAGTTTTCATGTGAACCAGGATGGCGAAGTTTCTATCACATGTGAACATTGTTCTAAACGTTATAAAATATATGAAATGGTTATAATAATTTATGTCGTCTTTTAATTAAAAATTGAAAAATAAACAACCAGTTCGTAGAGAGTAGAATATTTAATGCTCGTGTGATTGTAAAAAAAAAAAAAAGTTATTTAGTGAGCAAACCAGAAGATCAAACGTCAAAGTTGTATTTAGAAACTAACAGTGATTTTGTTACAGGCGTGTAAAAGTAATAATTTATTTCAGGTACGACTTATTTTATTTATACAAACTTCTTGTTTTCTTTAACACTGAGGCCCGGTATGTGTGTGTGTGTGTTGTCCTCATAACACATCAGGTTATCTGCTGAGTACACAGAAGAGAGTTGAACCTCCGATTTTAGCGTTGTAATTCCGTAAATTTGCCACTGTATCAGTGGGGTCTGCTCGGTATGGCTACATGACTAGGACACTAAATTGTGAGTCGTCGGTTTGAATCTCGTTTCACACCAAATACGTTCCCCCTTTCAGCGATGGGAGCATTATAATGTAACAGTCAATTACACTATTTGTTAGTTAAAGAGTAGCCAAGAGTTGACGGTGGATAGTAATGACATTCTCTCCAGTCTTGAACTGCAAAATTAGGGACGGCTAGCGCAGATAGTCCTCGTGTAGCTTTGCGCAAAATTCAAAACAAACTAATTCTTTCCCACATTTCATGGTTGTCATAGCATCAAAAAAAAAATAACGTTCTTTCTTTAGATCTTCTACACTTTGTAAGAACGCAGACAAAACTAACTATCCTTCTTTTAACCAGGTAAAGAAATTCACCAATAATTCACACAACGTGAGGGGAATTCAAAGTTACTTAATTAACTGCGTTAGCTTCTTATATGAAAAAGATGTTTTGTCGTTCGGTTAATAAATTTAGAAAACAACAACAAAGCTTACTAGAGTAGCTTGTTAAATAGGTCAGATGTTACATTGTCAACTGAACAGAATAAGTTCATACAGCCAGATGATCAAAGTATAAGAGACAAGGTTATTAGGTTGTCTGCAAAATGTGAAGAAAAAGTAATTATTTTTTTGCGTATAGATGGCGCTATAATAACAGTTCAACAGTAAATTTTGCAGTCCGAAAGCAACCACACAAAAAATAAAACCAAAAAATTAAAAGAAAACAAATAAAAAATCGGGAAATTTGAGATATATAAATGTGTTGACATTTGGTCTGACTGAGAACAAATGGCTCGTATAATGCTTTATTTTAAAATTCGGTAAGCAAGAAAATATTTCACCTCAAAATGTTATTTCACGTATAGAAATAACTTTAAATAAGGAGACAGAATAGACGAGTGACTGAGAAAGTGACACGTGAAAAATAATAAAACAATTCTTATGCTGATATACGCGCGCGTTCGAAACCCTACCACACCAAATATGCTCGCACTATGAGCCGGTCAGTCCCACTATTCATCAGTAAAAGAGTAGCCCAGTATTTGGTGGTGATTAGTGATGTCTAATTTCTCTTCCTTCTAGTCTTACACTGTTAAATTAAGGATGGCTAGCGCAGATAGCCCTCATGTAGCTTTGTGCGAAATTAAAAATAAAGTGACTTTTATTATGGGTAACTTTATAAACATTGAAAAAGACAGTTGGGCACTGTTAAGCCTTAAACAAAATTTTAATTCTACAATCTTCCATTATTCCTCTGCGTGTTTCTTATAAGAGGTTTAATTTATTTAAGATATACAAGAAAGAAGAATTTATCTGAGTTTATATGAAGGTGAAGGTAAACAAAATATTATTACTTCCACTTGAATTTGGATAACGCTTAGTTTGTAGCTGTGTATTTGTCATCAGAGGGTGCAAAATCCAGATTGTTAATAACTAATATATTGTTATTACCAGTTATCAGATGCTAATAACAATCATCGTACAATATTGATTAGGCAAAACTCTCCTTAAGTTGTATACAATTGAGAATCATTAATAAATCAGTTCGTTTAGCTGACGCAAGGGCGAAATATTAACACTTATTTGAGTGATTAATTGGATTAACGTATGGAAAGACGAAGCTTAAGAAATAAGTTAACACATTTGTTATGGATTAATCCATTATTACATGACCCAACAAGCCGCTAGAATTAAAACTATATGAAGTAGAAATCCGTTTTAAAGACCGTTCATTGCAATGCGCGTGACATTAAAAGCCGCAGTCTTAGGCCTCATTTCGCTTATAATTAAAATTCTTTGTACTTGTCCAGGTTTCTTCGAGTTCTGTTCGTATGACGGGTGATTAAAGCTCGCAATAATAAAGGAAACTTTGTAAATAACGCGTTATATGAAAGTCGTTACTTGAAAAGTTTCTATGTGTGTGTCCGCCGGTGTAAGGTATTACACTGATATCACGAAGACGAACGGTGTTATAAACAGTGAAAAGAGAACAAAGAAACATAAGTTGTTTGTTTACAGTATCTTGGAAATCTCATTTAGTTAGCAGCTGTCAACACGTTTTACTGTGTTCACTTCAACACACCGTTATGAAAACAATATTTTACTGAATTTACTTCAACACACCGTTATGAAAACCATGTTTTACTGTGTTCACTTCAACACACCGTTGTGAAAACCATGTTTTACTGTGTTCAGTTCAACACACCGTTATGAAAACCATGTTTTACTGTGTTCACTTCAACACACCGTTATGAAAACCATGTTTTACTGTGTTCACTTCAACACACCGTTGTGAAAATAATGTTTTACTGTGTTCACTTCAACACACCGTTATAAAAATAATGTTTTACTGAATTTACTTCAACACACAGTTATGAAAACAATGTTTTACTGTGTTTACTTCAACACACAGTTATGAAAACCATGTTTTACTGTGTTCACTTCAACACACCGTTATGAAAACCATGTTTTACTGTGTTCACTTCAACACACCGTTATGAAAACCATGTTTTACTGTGTTCACTTCAACACACCGTTGTGAAAATAATGTTTTACTGTGTTCACTTCAACACACCGTTATGAAAACCATGTTTTACTGTGTTCACTTCAACACACCGTTGTGAAAATAATGTTCTACTGTGTTCACTTCAACACACCGTTATGAAAACCATGTTTTACTGTGTTCACTTCAACACACCGTTATGAAAACCATGTTTTACTGTGTTCACTTCAACACACCGTTATGAAAACCATGTTTTACTGTGTTCACTTCAACACACCGTTGTGAAAATAATGTTTTACTGTGTTCACTTCAACACACCGTTATGAAAACCATGTTTTACTGTGTTCACTTCAACACACCGTTGTGAAAATAATGTTCTACTGTGTTCACTTCAACACACCGTTATAAAAATAATGTTTTACTGAATTTACTTCAACACACAGTTATGAAAACAATGTTTTACTGTGTTTACTTCAACACACAGTTATGAAAACCATGTTTTACTGTGTTCACTTCAACACACCGTTATAAAAATAATGTTTTACTGAATTTACTTCAACACACACTTATGAAAACAATGTTTTACTGTGTTTACTTCAACACACAGTTATGAAAACCATGTTTTACTGTGTTCACTTCAACACACCGTTATAAAAATAATGTTTTACTGAATTTACTTCAACACACCGTTGTGAAAACAATTTTTTACTAAATTTACCTCGATATGTCATTATGAAAACAATGTTTCACTGAATTTACCTCAATATGTCATTATGAAAACAGTGTTTTACTGAATTTACTTTAACATGCCGTTATAAAAACAATGTTTTACTGAATTTACTTCAATATGCCGGTGGGATAACAATGTTTTACTGAATTTACTTCAATATGCCGGTGGGATAACAATGTTTTACTGAATTTCTTCAATATGTTATTGTGAGAATAAAGCTAAAACTATCCGGACTCCACTGAGAAAAGTGATTTTCGCTCATTTTTCGATAAATAAAATGCTGTTATTTATACCATATTCCGGTTATTTCAGCTAAATATCATGATAAAGAAACAAAAACCAATAAAAAAAACAGTTTTATACTGAACAAAGTTGTAAAAATTAGTTTAATATCAAACGAAATACTTTATTAGTTTCCATTTTTTTCCTATTGGTGGATTTTTTACGATTCAGACCAACTTAAATAAACAAATCACTTTTTTATTAGTCGCAGCTTAGCGCTAAGTCTCACAACTTATACGTTACAAATCGTAATTCGTTATTCCCAATAAACAGATAGCCTTCTGCATATTTTTGGGCTTGACAATAAACAAATACCGTCTTTAAAAACTAAAGAAAACAAAAAACACATGTTCATGGGCCACGTAAAACTGTATGTTACATGAAACCGTATGTTATACGAAAAGTGTTTGTTACATAACACTGTATGTTACAAACGTGTTGTTAGATAAACTGTCCGTTACGCAAAAATGTTTGTGATATGAAACTGTATGTTACACGAAAAGAATGTGATATATAACACTATATGTTACATAAAACTGTTTGTTATCTGAAAATGAATGTGACACAAAGAGTGTATATTACATTAAAGTTGTATGTTGTATAAAACAATTTTTCACGAAACTGTTTGTTACATAAAACTGTAGGTCACACAAAAAGTTTTGTTGCATAAAACTGCTTGTGACATGAAACTATATGTTACATAAAATTGCATTATATTTAAACTGTTTGTTACAGATAACTTTATGTTACACAAACAGTGTTGTTACATAAATGGTTTGACACATAAAACTGTATGTGATATAAAACTGTTTGTTACATGAAACTGTATGTTGCATAAAATTGAGTGTCAACAAAAGTATATGTGAAATTCACTGTTTGTTACATGAAATTGTATGTTGCAAAAGTCTATTTGTTACATAAAACTGTAGGTTACATGAAACTGTACACTACATCAATTAAACTGTGTATAACATAAAAGTGTATGTTACACAAAAAGTGATTGTTATATAAACCTGTATGTTACACAAAAAGTGATTGTTATATAAACCTGTATGTTACATAAAAGTGTATGTTGCATGAAATGTTTATTACATAAAACTGTACGTTGCACAGAAAGTGTTTGTTACATAAAACTGTATGTTATACAAAACGTGTTGTTAGATAAACTGTCTGTTACCCAAAAAGTGTTTGTTACATTAAAACTTTATGTTACACAAAAAGTGTTTGTCACACAAAACTTTCTGTAACACAAACTTTATGTTACATAACACTGAATGTTACATGAATCTCTTTGTTTCATGAAATATTCTGTTACAGAAAACTGTATGTTACAAAATTTGTATGTAACATAAAAGTGTTTCTTACATATAATTAACTTTATGTTAAATGAAACTGTATGTTACATAAAAATGTATGTTACTTAAAACTGTATGTTGCACAAAACTCTAATTACCATAAAACCTTTTGTTATGTAAAACTGTTTCTTACAGAAAACTGTATTTAATTTAAAATTGTATGTTACATAAAACTGTTTGTTAGATGTAAATGCATGTTACATAAAACTGTAAACATCTTCATCTTTCACGAAACGTCAGCTTACTAATGATTAATTATTACAATACAGACAAGTAAGTGTTACCCTCTGACCAAAATATTATTACAATAGAGACAAGTAAGTGTTACCCTCTGACCAAAATATTATTACAATAGAGACAAGTAAGTGTTACCCTCTGACCAAAATATTATTACAATAGAGACAAGTAAGTGTTACCCTCTGACCAAAATATTATTACAATAGAGACAAGTAAGTGTTACCCTCTGACCAAAATATTATTACAATAGAGACAAGTAAGTGTTACCCTCTGACCAAAATATTATTACAATAGAGACAAGTAAGTGTTACCCTCTGACCAAAATATTATTACAATAGAGACAAGTAAGTGTTACCCTCTGACCAAAATATTATTACAATAGAGACAAGTAAGTGTTACCCTCTGACCAAATATTATTACAATACAGACAAGTAAGTGTTACCCTCTGACCAAAATATTATTACAATAGAGACAAGTAAGTGTTACCCTCTGACCAAAATATTATTACAATAGAGACAAGTAAGTGTTACCCTCTGACCAAAATATTATTACAATAGAGACAAGTAAATGACACCCTCTGACCAAAATATTATTACAATAGAGACAAGTAAATGACACCCTCTGACCAAAATATTATTACAATAGAGACAAGTAAATGACACCCTCTGACTAAAATATTATTACAATAGAGACAAGTAAATCTTACCCTCTGATCAAAGTATTATTACAATAGAGACAAGTAAATCTTACCCTCTGACCAAAATATTATTACAATAGAGACAAGTAAGTGTTACCCTCTGACCAAAATATTATTACAATAAAGACAAGTAAGTGTTACCCTCTGACCAAAATATTATTACAATAGAGACAAGTAAGTGTTACCCTCTGACCAAAATATTATTACAATAGAGACAAGTAAATGACACCCTCTGACCAAAATATTATTACAATAGAGACAAGTAAATGACACCCTCTGACCAAAATATTATTACAATAGAGACAAGTAAATCTTACCCTCTGACCAAAGTATTATTACAATAGAGACAAGTAAATCTTACCCTCTGACCAAAATACTATTACAATAGAGACAAGTAAATGACACCCTCTGACCCAAATATTATTATAACAGAGACAAGTGAATGTTATCCTCTGATCAAAGTATTATTACAATAGAGACAAGTAAATAACCAAAATATTTTTAGCTCATCATTACGTTGTTTATGAAGTAACCATAGACTGACGATTATAATTGTAATTATCTTGTGAGCATATGAATTGTTAGACTGATGTAGCAAGCAACGTTTCCAAGTAAAATTAGCATATTTTATCTCATAGCCGTGTATAACAAAGAAAATAAACAACTAAACTACAATAGTTCATTATTAATCATAGAGAAGTTTCAGACTCTGAGCCAGCTACGTGATGCAATTTTGGCTGTAGTGCGTTATAAAAGTAACAGTTAGTTTTTATTCATTTATGAGCAACGTTTTATTAGCCAATGCCAATTATATGTTACACCACCCCATCCTTAAAAATTGGAACATTTAAGCCCGAACTTTGTCTGTTGTGGTTGCTTTATCAATGGATCTCATAACCCTTAAAAACTGAAACAGTTAAGCTCAAACCTTGGACTCTCTCTGTCCTGGTTGCTTTAGCAATGGACTTCATAACCCTTAAAACTGAAACAGTTAAGCTTTGCCCTTGGACTCTCCCTGTCCTGGTTGCTTTAGCAACGGACCTCATAACCATTAAAAACTGAAACAGTTAAGCTCAAACCTTGGACTCTCTCTGTCCTGGTTGCTTTAGCAATGGATCTTATAACCCTTAAAACTGAAACAATTAAGCAAACCTTGGACTCTCTCTGTTCTGGTTGCTTTAGCAATGGATCTCATAACCCTTAAAAACTGAAACAGTTAAGCTCAAACCTTGGACTCTCTCTGTTCTGGTTGCTTTAGCAATGGATCTTATCAGGATTCAATTGAAAATTACGCAAATAATGAATTATATTTTACTTTTCTTCAAAAACCTTGCATTATTCATGTATCTAAATATTTTCAGACAATGACTAATTAGATATTTTCTAGAAAAAGTTGTACGAACGTTTGTTCCATGAAGTAAGATTACAGTAATCCCATCTTATTCTTTATAGTAATGTCAAGTTAGTTACGTGTTGATCGACATTCTGATCTAGAAATGTCCTCTGTGCTCCAACGTATTATCCGCACAAATGTTGGATAAGATACGAACGAGAAAATGTTATAAAGTTTACCTTGTTTTATTATTAGTTTCATGTTTGTGCAATACATTATTATTTTTGTAGTGCACACACACACACACATTCTCGCTGATGTAACGGATTGCAGCAAACATTCTTTTCGGAACTTTGATAAACTATCAAGATCTCATTTCCTACCATTAGACCTCTGGTCATCAGGAAAATAGTTGAAATCAAGTAACCGAAGACGCTGTCACAATAACGTTTCTTAAAGAAGGAAATCAAAAGCATTGCACCAGTTACTGGAAGACAATACGATGACCTGTGATGACTTCGTCCTTAATAGGAATAGAAGAAACCAATTTCAAGAGTTTCTCAACCAAGAAAAAGTACCTCGAGAGGCCTACTATCGTATCATTAAGAAGACAAATATAATTTGCTCGGTAGGAGGTGAAAGTCGGACTTCAAATTAGCACCTCGTTACTGTTTTTTTCGTTCCCAGAACTTTCGAGGAACTGCTGGAAAACGAAAACGAAAGAAGACACAGACTCGTTCACGCGAAAGGAATGTTCGAAACTCATTAAAAGGCTGTCAATTGGTTTGTTTCAGAAATCTAAGTAAACTAATTGTTTAATCTTAAGTTTAAGTCAATACAGAGGAAAAAAGGGGGACACGCCATCTGGTGGTCGATCCTGCTATTATTTCTAGAAAATGAATTAAAAGTATAAACGTTTCGATGAGCCATTAAACATGTATCAGCGATTGGTTCAATATATATTCACGGTTTTCGTTTCTAAGATAAACATATATATGCAGATGTGATATGTTTAACAATCTTTGTAGCAGTAGTACTCTTTACATATTCTTTGTAACGTCATATGGTCTCTGTAAGCACTATGTAGTCTCTATCTAGTCAGTGTAACAATTACATAGACACTGTATATCGCCATCATATAGTAAGAGTATTCATAATATCTTCATTGTAACTATTGTTTTGTCATTGTATAGTTTCTGTAGTCATCATATTATCAATGCATTCATTATGTAGTCACTGTAGCAATAATGTATTCACTGTAATAATTATGTAGTCACTCTAACAGTTATGTATTCACTGTAATATTTATGTTGTTACTGTAACAGTTATGTATTCACTGTAATAATTATGTAGTCACTCTAACAATTATGTATTCACTGTAATATTTATGTTGTTGCTGTAACAGTTATGCACTCAGTGTAATAATTATGTAGTCACTCTAACAATTATGTATTCACTGTAATATTTATGTTGTTGCTGTAACAGTTATGCACTCAGTGTAATAATTATGTAGTCACTCTAACAATTACGTATTCACTGTAATATTTATGTTGTTGCTGTAACAGTTATGCATTCAGTGTAATAATTATGTAATCACTCTAACAATTATGTATTCACTGTAATATTTATGTTGTTACTGTAATAATTATATATTCACTGTAGTCATCATGTAGTTAATTTAATCATTATAAGAACACTGTAATCAATTTCTAGTGACAAAAAGAACTATGTGACCACTCTAAACAATTTGTAGTCACTACATTTATCATGTGGTCACTGCAACAGTTATGTAGTCATTGTAAACAATGTATAGTCACAGAACTAATTATACATTTCCTGTAATCAATTTATAGTTCCTACAATAACTGTATGGTCACCATAATAAATTTGTAGTACATACAATAATTATGTGGTCACTATAATTAATTTCTAGTTCCTACAGTAATTATGTTTTCACTGTAATCAGTTTGTGTAAAAATTGGTAAGATGGAACCTCTCTTTCAACAGTATGGATTTCTAATTAGACAAAGTGTTAATTTGATACAGAAAACACGAAATCCTCGTCTCATGAATGTTGTTAAACGTCTTAACTCAAATAGACAAACACCTTACAGATGATTGATTTTTAATTTACAAGAGGGCTCCCCATAAGCTAACAACAGTTTTCCAGAGATACGTTAATATCGAAAATATATTTGTACCCAGTAGAATTAATATTTAATTTCCCATGTGGTACTTTAACTCCATCAAAAGATGTCGCTGTATTTCGTAAGTCATTTATCTTTAGAACTTGTATAAACTCACACTAATCCAAATGATTATGTGTATTTACATCTCGTTGGTTAATAAAAATAAAAAATAACAGAATAAAACACTACATAACACAATATACGACACCTTAGCATGGTATCCGATATCATATTGTTCCTTTTGAAATGTTGATAATTAAAATACGTAATCATAGTCTGTGAATGTGACAAATCTTTTTTTGTTCAAAAGCACGTTTAAAACTGAAGCGTTATTAATTTAAACCAACTGTTTTACTGAATGATAGAAATACTCCATCTGTAAACCACATCTTAAAGCAACGACTGGTCACTAGTAATTTAATTTCATGGTTTATTAGGCAAGAAACTGGTCTTTACAATAAAAAAATATTGTAATATAATACAATAACGTTTTCTAAGTAACGAAGATAAATACTCTTTCACATTGTATTTTATTTTCGCGTCATATGATTGCCAGAGAAGAGACATCTATTTGTGCAAATTAATACCGCTAAGAAAGAAAAAGTCAGAACGCAGAAATTAATTCACGTAAGTTAATTCGTATCTTACGTAGTTAGATAAAGAACCAACACCAGTTGAATATTCATGAAGAGACGTCGGAAAGTGAACAGGGTTGACCGATGTTCGTTGAGGGTTCTCACTAAGAACAGCAGACATTTAATGTATTTCTAATATCAAAACACACTTGTCAGCATTCAATGCTTCGTATGGTGTCGTTCCAAACGTGAGGACATGAAATCCCAACAGACGTACATTTCCAAAAGTTTAATCACGAAACAGAATTCATTAAACGGTAGAAACTTCGATATTTACAAATCAATACAAGTTTTTTTCTGATTTCTAAAGATTTGTTTGACAGTTAACTTTAATAAGGAAGTACAGCAACGTAACACAGGGGTTTTGCAACATAACACAGGGGTTTTGCAACACAACACAGAGGTTTTGCAACATAACACAGGGGTTTTGCAACGTAACACAGGGGTTTTGCAAACGTAACAGAGGGGTTTTGCAACGTAACACAGGGGTTTGCAACATAACACAGGGGTTTTGCAACGTAACACAGGGGTTTTGTTTTTCCTGATTCATACTTTGTTTTATACAAGCTCCACACTAAACACTACACATAATTAACACAATGCTTTATGAAAACCAATATTTATAACTAATTATCTTTCTGATATGTACGTGACTCCCTCTGTTACGGACAATTTCTGTTCTGAATATTGAAATTTTATGATGTGTTATTAAATCTGTCAAATGACACAGGAAGCTAGTTTGCCGGACACAGGGGTTTCTGAGAGACATAACTTCTATATTTATATAGACATAACATAACACATAGTGTGCAGTAGATCATGATTGTAGTGAAGGTTGAAACTATAACACATAGTGTGCAGTAGATCATGATTGTAGTGAAGGTTGAATATATAACACATAGTGTGCAGTAGATCATGATTGTAGTGAAGGTTGAATATATAACACATAGTGTGCAGTAGATCACGATTGTAGTGAAGGTTGAATATATAACACATAGTGTGCAGTAGATCATGATTGTAGTGAAGGTTGAATATATAATACATAGTGTGCAGTAGATCATGATTGTAGTGAAGGTTGAATATATAACACATAGTGTGCAGTAGATCATGATTGTAGTGAAGGTTGAAACTATAACACATAGTGTGCAGTAGATCATGATTGTAGTGAAGGTTGAATATATAACACATAGTGTGCAGTAGATCATGATTGTAGTGAAGGTTGAATATATAACACATAGTGTGCAGTAGATCATGATTGTAGTGAAGGTTGAAACTATAACACATAGTGTGCAGTAGATCATGATTGTAGTGAAGGTTGAATATATAACACATAGTGTGCAGTAGATCATGATTGTAGTGTAGGTTGAATATATAACACATAGTGTGCAGTAGATCATAATTGTAGTGAAGGTTGAAACTATAACACATAGTGTGCAGTAGATCATAATTGTAGTGAAGGTTGAAAATATAACACATAGTGTGCAGTAGATCATGATTGTAGTGTAGGTTGAATATATAACACATAGTGTGCAGTAGATCATGATTGTAGTGAAGGTTGAATATATAACACATAATGTACGGTATATCATGATTACAGTAGAGGTTGAATAAATAATATTTAGTGTACGGTAGATCATGATTGTAGTGAAGGTTGAAAATATAACACATAGTGTGCAGTAGATCATGATTGTAGTGAAGGTTGAAACTATAACACATAGTGTGCAGTAGATCATGATTGTAGTGAAGGTTGAAACTATAACACATAGTGTGCAGTAGATCATGATTGTAGTGAAGGTTGAATATATAACACATAGTGTGCAGTAGATCATGATTGTAGTGAAGGTTGAAAATATAACAAATAGTGTGCATTAGATCATGATTGTAGTGAAGGTTGAAACTATAACACATAGTGTGCAGTAGATCATGATTGTAGTGAAGGTTGAAACTATAACACATAGTGTGCAGTAGATCATGATTGTAGTGAAGGTTGAAACTATAACACATAGTGTGCAGTAGATCATGATTGTAGTGAAGGTTGAAACTATAACACATAGTGTGCAGTAGATCATGATTGTAGTGAAGGTTGAATATATAACACATAGTGTGTAGTAGATCATGATTGTAGTGAAGGTTGAATATATAACACATAGTGTGCAGTAGATCATGATTGTAGTGAAGGTTGAAACTATAACACATAGTGTGCAGTAGATCATGATTGTAGTGAAGGTTGAATATATAACACATAGTGTGCAGTAGATCATGATTGTAGTGTAGGTTGAATATATAACACATAGTGTGCAGTAGATCGTGATTGTAGTGTAGGTTGAATATATAACACATAGTGTGCAGTAGATCATGATTGTAGTGAAGGTTGAAACTATAACACATAGTGTGCAGTAGATCATGATTGTAGTGAAGGTTGAAACTATAACACATAGTGTGCAGTAGATCATGATTGTAGTGAAGGTTGAAACTATAACACATAGTGTGCAGTAGATCATGATTGTAGTGAAGGTTGAATATATAACACATAGTGTGCAGTAGATCATGATTGTAGTGAAGGTTGAATATATAACACATAGTGTGCAGTAGATCATGATTGTAGTGAAGGTTGAAACTATAACACATAGTGTGCAGTAGATCATGATTGTAGTGTAGGTTGAATATATAACACATAGTGTGCAGTAGATCATGATTGTAGTGAAGGTTGAAAATATAACACATAATGTACGGTATATCATGATTACAGTGTAGGTTGAATAAATAATATTTAGTGTACGGTAGATCATGATTGTAGTGAAGGTTGAAAATATAACAAATAGTGTGCAGTAGATCATGATTGTAGTGAAGGTTGAATATATAACACATAATGTGCAGTAGATCATGATTGTAGTGAAGGTTGAAACTATAACACATAGTGTGCAGTAGATCATGATTGTAGTGTAGGTTGAAACTATAACACATAGTGTGCAGTAGATCATGATTGTAGTGAAGGTTCAATATATAACACATAGTGTGCAGTAGATCATGATTGTAGTGAAGGTTGAATATATAACACATAGTGTGCAGTAGATCATAATTGTAGTGAAGGTTGAAACTATAACACATAGTGTGCAGTAGATCATGATTGTAGTGAAGGTTGAAACTATAACACATAGTGAACAGTAGATCATGATTGTAGTGTAGATTGAATATATAACACATAGTGTGCGGTAAATCATGATTGTAGTGAAGGTTCAATATATAACACATAATGTACGGTAAATCATGATTGTAGTGAAGGTTCAATATATAACACATAGTGTACGGTAGATCATCATTGTAGTGAAGGTTCAATATATAACATGTAGTGTACGGTAAATCATGATTGTAGTGAAGGTTCAATATATAACACATAGTGTACGGTAAATCATGATTGTAGTGAAGGTTCAATATATAACACATAGTGTACGGTAGATCATGATTGTAGTGAAGGTTCAATATATAACACATAGTGTACGGTAAATCATGATTGTAGAGAAGGTTCAATATATAACACATAGTGTACGGTAAATCATGATTGTAGTGAAGGTTCAATATATAACACATAGTGTACGGTAAATCATGATTGTAGTGAAGGTTCAATATATAACACGTAGTGTACGGTAAATCATGATTGTAGTGAAGGTTCAATATATAACATGTAGTGTACGGTAAATCATGATTGTAGTGAAGGTTCAATATATAACACATAGTGTACGGTAAATCATGATTGTAGTGAAGGTTCAATATATAACACATAGTGTACGGTAGATCATGATTGTAGTGAAGGTTCAATATATAACACATAGTGTACGGTAAATCATGATTGTAGAGAAGGTTCAATATATAACACATAGTGTACGGTAAATCATGATTGTAGTGAAGGTTCAATATATAACATGTAGTGTACGGTAAATCATGATTGTAGTGAAGGTTCAATATATAACACATAGTGTACGGTAAATCATGATTGTAGAGAAGATTCAATATATAACACATAGTGTACGGTAAATCATGATTGTAGTGAAGGTTCAATATATAACACATAGTGTATGGTAAATCATGATTGTAGAGAAGGTTCAATATATAACACATAGTGTACGGTAGATCATCATTGTAGTGAAGGTTCAATATATAACATGTAGTGTACGGTAAATCATGATTGTAGTGAAGGTTCAATATATAACATGTAGTGTACGGTAAATCATGATTGTAGTGAAGGTTCAATATATAACACATAGTGTACGGTAGATCATGATTGTAGTGAAGGTTCAATATATAACATGTAGTGTACGGTAAATCATGATTGTAGTGAAGGTTCAATATATAACACATAGTGTACGGTAAATCATGATTGTAGTGAAGGTTCAATATATAACACATAGTGTACGGTAGATCATGATTGTAGTGAAGGTTCAATATATAACACATAGTGTACGGTAAATCATGATTGTAGAGAAGGTTCAATATATAACACATAGTGTACGGTAAATCATGATTGTAGTGAAGGTTCAATATATAACATGTAGTGTACGGTAAATCATGATTGTAGTGAAGGTTCAATATATAACACATTGTGTACGGTAAATCATGATTGTAGAGAAGGTTCAATATATAACACATAGTGTACGGTAAATCATGATTGTAGTGAAGGTTCAATATATAACACATAGTGTACGGTAAATCATGATTGTAGTGAAGGTTCAATATATAACACATAGTGTACGGTAAATCATGATTGTAGAGAAGGTTCAATATATAACACATAGTGTACGGTAGATCATGATTGTAGTGAAGGTTCAATATATAACACATAGTGTACGGTAAATCATGATTGTAGTGAAGGTTCAATATATAACATGTAGTGTACGGTAAATCATGATTGTAGTGAAGGTTCAATATATAACACATAGTGTACGGTAAATCATGATTGTAGAGAAGGTTCAATATATAACACATAGTGTACGGTAAATCATGATTGTAGTGAAGGTTCAATATATAACACATAGTGTACGGTAAATCATGATTGTAGAGAAGGTTCAATATATAACACATAGTGTACGGTGAATCATGATTGTAGTGAAGGTTCAATATATAACATGTAGTGTACGGTAAATCATGATTGTAGTGAAGGTTCAATATATAACACATAGTGTACGGTAAATCATGATTGTAGTGAAGGTTCAATATATAACACATAGTGTACGGTAAATCATGATTGTAGAGAAGTTTCAATATATAACTTGTATGAAGTTTTACGTCTCTCTTAAAGGTGCAGAAAAATCTGGTACTTTATTCAGGACACGTCATAGTGACGTAACGAATATAAGGAAATATTCGAGAATTATTTTCTGTTTTTGTTGAGCAAGTAAGATAAGACTTACTATGACATTTTATGTAACGTTTAATTGTGTAAGTTCTGTAGTCGCAACTCCAAGTGGAAACCAAAACTACAGTAACAAGAAACAGACTAAAGGTCTTAGTTTGAAGCGAACTGTAAGTAAATACGATATCACTATCCATGTATGTTTTATTTAGCCTAATGGAACGAAGACAATATGAATATCTGTAAACAAGTCAGCAGATGAATGAAATAGGAGAGATAAAGTACATAAATCCCAGAGATCCCACGGGGATCAAGATACAGAATGTGTGTTGTTTCTCTAATCATAGAATAAAATAGATATATTAGAATTCCTAGCCTGGAGTTTCTGAGGTATTTTAAATTCGACTTTAGTTTGACAACAATTAACATTTAAATTTGTACCAGGCTGTAAAGTTTCCAGCTTCTTCGAAGTTGTTAACAAATTTCACAGCATTTTAAAGTTTTTGTTTGTTTGAATTTCGCGCAAAGCTACTCGAGTGCTATCTGTGCTAACCGTCCCTAATTTACCAGTGTAACACTAGAGGAAAGGGAGCTAGTCATCATCACCCACCGCCAACTCTTGGACTACTCTTTTACCAACGAATAGTGGGATTGACATAACACCCCCACTGCTGTAAGAGCTTACATGCTCGGTGCAACAGAGATTCGAATCCACAACTCTCAGATAACGAGTCAAATGCCTTAATTCACCTGGTCATGCAGGGCCTAGCGTTTCTATAATATTAAGAAGCAACAGGTGAATGGTCAATGTCAGTTGAACTCCACATTTCACTCTAAATGGCCCGGCATGGCCAAGGGTGTTAAGGCGTGCGACTGTTCATCTCAGGGTCGCGGGTTCGAACACCCGTCGTGCCAAACATGCTCGCCCTTTGAGCCGTGGAGGCTCAAAGTGGGATGATCAACTACTTACTATACAAGTATAAACAGTTCTTTACCTCGTGACAACTTGCTATACAAGTATTAACAGTTCTTTACCTCGTAACTACTTACTACACAAGTATAAACAGTTGTATACCTTGTAAGTACTTATAACACCACTGGAAACACATCTACACATTTTATTTTCTTAATGCAGAAGTGAAAACAGTTGTACAGATTGTAACTCAATGTGTGAAAATAAGTTACATTTAAATATCTCAATGTTTGAAGTAGGAACGGTGTGGCCTTTATATGTGTTCATAGTTAGAAGGTTACAGGCTCGTGGCCAATTTGTAACATATTGGTGGCTGGCTGAGAAAAAAACATTTTACTCCAGTTTTGTAATTCTACCTGACTGTGTAGTGGTTACCTATGCTTACTTGTTAAGTGTAGTGGTTACCTGTGTCTACTTGTTAAGTGTACTGGTTACCAATGTTTACTCGTTATGTGTAGTGGTTACCTATGTTTACTCGTTGGGTGTAGTGGTTACATATGTTTACTTGTTAAGTGTAGTGGTTACCTATGCTTACTTGTTAAATGTAGTGGTTTCCTATGTTTACTTGTTAAATGTAGTGGTTACCTATGTTTACTTGTTAAGTGTAGTAGTTACATATGTTTACTTGTTAAGTGTAGTGGTTACTTATGTTTACTTGTTAAGTGTAGTGGTTAGTTATGTTTACTTGTTAAGTGTAGTGGTTACTTATGTTTACTTGTTAAGTGTAGTAGTTACATATGTTTACTTGTTAAGTGTAGTGGTTACTTATGTTTACTTGTTAAGTGTAGTGGTTACCTATGTTTACTTGTTAAGTGTAGTGGTTACCTATGTTTACTTGTTAAGTGTAGTGGTTACTTATGTTTACTTGTTAAGTGTAGTGGTTAGTTATGTTTACTTGTTAAGTGTAGTGGTTACCTATGCTTACTTGTTAAATGTAGTGGTTTCCTATGTTTACTTGTTAAATGTAGTGGTTACCTATGTTTACTTGTTAAGTGTAGTAGTTACATATGTTTACTTGTTAAGTGTAGTGGTTACTTATGTTTACTTGTTAAGTGTAGTGGTTAGTTATGTTTACTTGTTAAGTGTAGTGGTTACTTATGTTTACTTGTTAAGTGTAGTAGTTACATATGTTTACTTGTTAAGTGTAGTGGTTACTTATGTTTACTTGTTAAATGTAGTGGTTTCCTATGTTAAATTGTTAAATGTAGTGGTTACCTATGTTTACTTGTTAAGTGTAGTGGTTACCTATGTTTACTTGTTAAGTGTAGTGGTTACTTATGTTTACTTGTTAAGTGTAGTGGTTAGTTATGTTTACTTGTTAAGTGTAGTGGTTACCTATGCTTACTTGTTAAATGTAGTGGTTTCCTATGTTTACTTGTTAAATGTAGTGGTTACCTATGTTTACTTGTTAAGTGTAGTAGTTACATATGTTTACTTGTTAAGTGTAGTGGTTACTTATGTTTACTTGTTAAGTGTAGTGGTTAGTTATGTTTACTTGTTAAGTGTAGTGGTTACTTATGTTTACTTGTTAAGTGTAGTAGTTACATATGTTTACTTGTTAAGTGTAGTGGTTACTTATGTTTACTTGTTAAATGTAGTGGTTTCCTATGTTAAATTGTTAAATGTAGTGGTTACCTTTGTTTACTTGTTAAGCGTAGTAGTTACATATGTTTACTTGTTAAGTGTAGTGGTTACTTATGTTTACTTGTTAAATGTAGTGGTTTCCTATGTTTAATTGTTAAATGTAGTGGTTACCTTTGTTTACTTGTTAAGCGTAGTAGTTACATATGTTTACTTGTTAAGTGTAGTGGTTTCTTATGTTTACTTGTTAAGTGTAGTGGTTACCTATGTTTACTTGATAAGTGTAGTGGTTACCTATGTTTACTTGTCAAGCTACACAATGGGATATTCGTGTTGTAACCAACACATTTATAAGAACCGTATATTAATCTTTATAGAATCGTGGACGTACTGTAGCCACTGGGGTACATCATGGTTCTGATCGCACATATTAAATGAGTTTGCTTAAAAAACGATCCATATGCACGCCATTTCAGAGAAGCTAACTTATAGGGCGTTTTTTGAGTTGTGCGTTCATTTGCATGAATGAAGAATTTATTTAAATCATTAGAAAAATAAATAAAATACGATAAGTTGTTAGGTTTTTATAACTTTATGATTTCTTATTTCAACTAGTGAGTCAAATATTGTAAAAAAGTGAACAGCAGTTAAACAAATAGGGAAAAATATGTTACAAATATACAACGTTTCGTCAGGACTATGCCATGACTGGTTTCTTTCACTGAGCATTACAAACGTTTCATATTTTGTTTTTTAAAAAGCGGGTTCCTTCTATCAAGATTTAAAGCCAATAGTTGTGTTTGTAAACAGAACTGACTTTATCTGATTAGTTCAGTGTAGAATTAAAGTTTTCTGTTTTGTTATGTTTCTTCATTGTTGTACACTTGTTTATTACATCTCTTTGTCCAATTCTTTAAAATAAACGTGTCAATATTAAATGCCCCCTAGTGGCACCGCGGTGTGTCTGCTAACTTACACGCTAAAATCCGGTTTTCGACACCCGTGGTGAGCAGAGCACAGATAGTCCATTGTGTAATTTTGTGCTTAGTTATAAACAAACAAGCCATATTAAATGGCATGTTTCTAATAAGTTCTCCGTTTTTAAGCACCAGTAACTTTTGCACTTTGTAGTTTTTGTTTAAAGTTAATTTCAATTGTAATTTTTTACTCCCCTTTAATAATGTTTTAGGTTTTTGACCTGTTTTTTGTTTACCTGTGTACGATTAGATATCTTTCTAAAGTAAGAAGTTGCTGTCACTGAGATTTTCGAAACATATTAGAAATACTGAAGAGTTATATTACCTAAGCCTTTTTATTTCTGCAATCAGAACTTCATGTTTCATTTCAACCTGTTTTACTGAAGCGTTGATAAAATAAACAGTTATTCTGGTAGAGAGTAAACCGAAACGTTGGAAAATAAACATCTCGCTCGTACAATAAACAGTCATTTAGGTAAAGCGTGAACCCAGAATCTAGTAAAATAAATATAACCTTTATTAGAGGGTAAACAAACACGTTATTGAAAAAAACCAATTTGTCTGGATGGTACGCCTTTATACTCATAAAAATTAGCGCCGTTTCGCTTTGTTTTGTATCTCATTATTACCACGAATGGTGTTTGATCCTCTTTCTTTCCTAGTCAATAAGAATATTTATCTTATCTCTGAATGAAGGCATCGTACTTTTCGGAAATAATTATTTGTTGTTTTTTTATAACATATTTAACGTCTTATTATTCCAATCGTCAGTCTCGTGCTCTTCAAAGTGACGAGATGAGAAACGTGTGACGTGTTTCATGATGAGTCCTCATTCATGTTATCACTTTCTTAAGTAAAACTTATGACGTGACACTTGATAAGAATGGATTTTTACACATGATTTTAAATGTTCGTTCATGTTTTTGTACTTCTCCTTATTAATCACGTTTTTCACGACGACCTTCATCTGACCTTCTGTTGGAATAAGCCTGGTGTTGTCTGATGGTTAGGGTGCTCTACTTGCAATCTGCGGGTGGCGAGTTCGAATCCCGTCACTCAACTTGTTCGTCCTGTTAGCAATGGGGGCGTTATAAGTAAGTGAATCTCGTTGTTCGATTAGTTTGGTTCAAGAGGTGGCGGTGGGTGTTATTGATTAACAGTCTTTGCTCTAATCTGTAACTTCTAAATCAGGATATAATGACTTAAAGAAAAGAATTAAAAATGAGTAAGCAAATCGTTGAAATGTATATAAATATAAAGCATAAACTTTTACTTGTCTATCTGTTTGTCTGTTATCTAACTACTCCTAAATCGCTGGGCCAGTCCTAACCAAATTTTGAGGAATGATTACTGAACAGTTACTATCTCCGACGTAAGTTAATATTACTTACATTCATACGTGACGCAACGTCCCTACACCGAAAAAATAAAAACTTTATTTCATTTTATACAACACAACATACGTAAAGTCTGGGTTAGAGCACACACATATCTTATATATCTCCATGGATGAGTTCAATGAAATAAGTGGCCCGGCATGGCCAAGCGCGTATAGGCGTGCGACTCATAATCTGAGGGTCGCGATTTCGCATCCCCGTCGCGCCAAACATGCTCGCCCTCCCAGCCGTGGGGGCGTTATAATGTGACGGTCAATCCCACTATTCGTTGGTAAAAAAGTAGCCCAAGAGTTGGCGGTGGGTGGTGATGACTAACTGCCTTCCCTCTAGTCTTACGTCGCTAAGTTAGGGACAGCCAGCACAAATAGCCCTCGAGTAGCTTTGTGCGAAATTCCAAAAACAAACAAACAAACAATCAATGAAATAAGAATGCATCTGATATTGCAATAACTTAAATTCAGTTGAGATTTCTATTCCAACGACCATCATCAGCTGATCTGAAGAGCCGCTTAATGAGTTATACCAGCATCCTACTTTGACCCAAGACCTTTAAACTTCCGTCCGCAAAACATTTCTGCGGTAAATACCCTTAAATTAATTAAAAACGTGAAACAACAGGTAAGGGCATTAAGAGGTGAATGTTGAAAGCGGGTAACAGAAAGCACCCCTACTGCCACCATTCCCTCTGCTTCCTCCTCCTACAAAGATTCTTTGATCATCGCACAGTGTATACCGCGTTTCAGGTATATTCATACTTTGTTCTTATAGCTTTTCGAAAAACTTTGGGTAAGATAATAACGAATACTTAAATAACACGTTTTGATATTAATCTCCTCCCGAGGCGCAGAGGTACGTCTGTGAACTTACAACGATATAATCCGGGTTTCGATATCCGTGGTGGGCAAAGCACAGATTGCCCACACTGTAGCTTTGCGCTTGATTATAAACTACTGTAAATAAACGATGTGAACATTATGATTTGTGTGTTATATACCATAACATCCATTCCCACTGTTTACTCACCAGGATAACAGCTTGTATATGATAAGAACTCAGAGAGCTGTTATCTCAACTCAGATAATTACACAAGACTTACAATTGAAGATATTTTTGGATTTTTGGAGAATAATAACAACGTTCAGATAAATCAGTTAATTACAGTTTTGAATAATACAAATAACACGATCTTTGGATTAGTTTTCTGTGTCGTTTTATCTCTTCTTGTTTTAAAAACTCTTTGATCCAGATGAAGATAAGATAATGTTTGTATTAAGTGGGCAAACAGTTTGACACCAAGCTTTTCCCTGCTGTCAAAAATCTGGCAGAGCCGCGTGAGGGTTTCGTCTAGATTACTAAATTACCAGGGAAAAAGATTACAATGTTGCCAAGCGCGTGCATACATTTTACGTGTGCCATGTTTGACTGACGTAACCCTTTACTTACTGCGTCATCAAAGAAAAGCAGCTTTCTTTTTTCAAAGTGATTTAATTACTCAGTTTAGTCTATGTAGAATTTTGTTCACTTTGTTGTGTACTCGTATATTTGTATTTATAGCTCTCTGAAGGAATTTTCGAGAAACCTGTAAAAACCAGCGGACTTTTATTTATTACTTCGTAATATTTGAATAATGATTCTCATTTGTAATTCCACAATTAACGTTAAATCGACAATGACTTACCTCTTGATGACGAAAAGCCCACTTAAAATAAAAACGTATTTCAAAACGACTGTTATGGGTATCAACACTTTTATTAATAAGGAGAGACAACGTTTCGATCTTCTTAGGTCATCTTTGTTAAGCTGAAGATGACCTAGAAAGGTCAAAAGGTTGTTCTCTCCTTATTAATAAAAGTGTTAATACCATATCAGACGTTATGCTTTTGTTTTTTTATTTAATTTCTTGCAAAGCTACATGAGGGCTATCTGCATATATGCCGTCATTAATTTAGCAGCATAAGATTAGAAACAAGATAGCTAGTTATCACCACCCACCGCCAACTCTTGAGCTACTCTTTTACCAAACAAATAGTGGGATTGACCGTCATATTATAACGCTCCCACGGCTGAAAGGGCGAGCATGTTTCGTGTGACGGGAATTCGAACTCGTGACCCTTGAATTACGAGTCCAGTACCTTAAACACCTGACCATGCCGGGTCTCAGCCGTTTGGAGATGCATTTCGACAATAACTTACTTATTTCTAAGGTTGCGATATAACATGCAACAGATAACCAAGAATTTAAGACTTTTACAACGCGCACGTTGCTTGAAAACACTTCCTTTCCTACGTGTATCAATTTCGATGAATTTGCATCACTTACACAGCAAGAGAACTTTGTTTTTCTTTGAGACGTCTGATCCGAAAGGTTAATAGAGGTTTACTGACGTGTATTTGTTTTAATGCTGATGTTTGATTTAATTAAATATATATTTAGAAATCTAACTAACTTATATTGTTAAATGTGAATTGTTAAAGTTCTCTAAACGTGTAGATACTCACGTACTGTGAGTAAGAAAAATAATGTTTCCAACAGAAGTTTGGAAAACCTCGCGTAAGTTTTGTAAATCGACGCTGAGGGACACTTTAATGTTGCTGGTTTGCTACAGTCAGTACATTATAAACCTTGGAAGCCATAGTTGTGATAAAAACAATAGAAAACTGCAGATGTTTGACCAGAGACCATTATAGCTTTCCAGCATTACAAACTTCGGACTTTAATACGACGATATTAAATATCTCTTTCTTATCCATATAACAAAATCTCGTTGAATTAAAATCATAAGTTTCCACATATAAAACAAAATCACACACCCATAACAGCAATCTTTTTAACTTAAAATTAGCGACAGTGCTGTAATCTACATTTTCCTGGCAATCAATCTTCGCCTATGTTCTCGTATATATTGTCCAATCGCCATCCATAATGTTGTATGTTGCAAAGTGAGAGTTATTACAGTCACGATATACAAGGAACAGACGTTCAAACTCCTAAAGATGAATTTTCCTTCGTGTTATAAGAATGTATATCCTATACAGCCTCAACCAATTCATCAGCGAACCGTCATTTTTGTTGTTATCACTTACTCTCGATCGAGCTCGCCAAGTGAAGTTATTTCAGTTACACTTGAACGAAACGCTGAGAATAAATCAGTTTTATGATACTAAAAAAAAAAAAGTGTTTTCAAGCTGTTATTCAAAAGGCTTCTACAGTCTCATTATGCTTGCTTTCTCTGTGCAGTAAATACTGGATTAAAATATTATATTTTTATTTCTGTTGTATTTCAAATGGCACGAGTTAGATATGCCAGGCTTAACTCCATCCACACAACGACGAGTCACGGGGCATTAAGATAATTAAATTCAAAGTACTTAGCCAGTGTAAATGATAGATATACAATTAATCGATTCATTTATTAATAATTTTATCGATTTTATAATAATGATTGATGATCATTGACGGTTATTTGTCTTTTAAATCAGTGTACGTTTTGTGACAGAGGGGAAACTTCAGTTTGTGTCTATATTTTACAAATTGCTTAACGTCTTACTTAATTTATTCTACAGTTTATTTGTTTCATGGCCGGGCATGGCCAGATGTCTCAAGGCGTTCGACTCGTAATCCTAGGATCGCGGGTTCGAATTCCCGTCGACCAAACATGCTTGCCCTTACGGTTAATCCCACTATTCGTTGGTAAAAGAGTAGCCTAAGAGTTGGCGGTGGGTGGTGATGACTAGCTGCCTTCCCTCTAGTCTTACACTGCTAAATTAGGACGGCTAGCGTAGATAACGCGATATTAAAAAACAAAACAAAACTGTTTCATGAATCACTGTAGTAATTCATAATAGAGATCGCTCAAATTTTTCTTCTTTATTACACATACCTGAGACGTTACACTTTATAAAAGTCACTTTGACTTTAATAACGGGTCTCACATAATTTTAAAATGTTCACTATGATAAACGAACTAGTAATTTTATCTGTGTAAAATATTTTCTCCAATTTGTAAAAAAATCCTGATGTGACAGACAAAAAGCAGTATTATTTTCGATATCTTCGTAGTTAAATTTTGGTTTTAGAAAATTGATAAGGCTCTAGAGATTTTTCTAGGGAAATCTATAGCTATTCATTGTCAATATTTTGCGTACAACAAAAAGTGACCAAATTCCATTGAAAATAATTCATTTATGTAAAGGTACACGCGGCGTTTCGTGAAACGTGTGAATATGATGAACAAAAATGGATTCATGTTCGGATTAAGGAATTTCTGTAAGAAGATGTTACATTTCAAGACAATAAAACCATCCCAGGTATTTGTTGTTTTTAAATATTGTTCCGCCATCCTACGTCAATAATGTCTGTGAGTATTGTAATAAAACCACAACAGTATTACTAAGTGCATCATTGCACATTGTGTAGGGTAGCTTTAAAGTTTATTTAACCACGTAGCATTGAAAAGTGGCGAGATAACAACTGGCAACTAATAATAGTAATGTAGTCTGTTAGTTCATGTGGAGTCTGATAATCTAGTTCATGCATACATATATAGCAGTATGCAGGCCATAAATGTAAGTGTTCATATGGCAGGCGTGGTACATGCAACATAGGGATTATTAATTTATTGTTGCATCTGTATTGGTGTAGTGCATCATTTATACGGATATAGGTTTCCTACTCTTTCAGACACGACACTACAAATAGGATCGCGTTTTATTTCTACCAATGGATGATCAATTTCAGCCATGTTACTTGGACGTCTGAAACGATATCCAAAAATCTAGTCTGTCTTTAAGTCGTAGTTTAAAATACAGTACCAAACTTAGTTTTGAGCATCAGATAGACTGTTATTTAGATGACTGATGCGAAATGTTAAACTATACACGAGCAAGCTCCATAGATACCACAAATAGAGTAGCCATCCTTGAAGGTGTGACAAGAATGTTGCAAGGAGAAGATGGCAAAAATAATCGTGATTCTAGGCAGATGAGAAACACACGTTTTGTAGCTATTTATTCTATTCAAAAATATTTAATTTAAATAAAGTATGCAGTAGTGACGGCCCACTAGTCTAGGGTCACTGAAATGTTACGACCTAAACTCCATCAGAAATGTAGAAGGAAAAGTATATTAATATAAACAATTTATAATTGTTGATTAACACGTTTTAGACTTTGTACAGAATATCATACTAATAGTAAAAGTGGCCAAGAAAAACCTTGACCAACTTTACTATGGCCAACGAAGAGAAGGAACAGGAAATATAAAAACTACACATCTTTATACTCTATCAAAATTAGGAAAGGCTAGTGAAAATACCTTATCAATAGTTTTGTGTGAACTTTAATAAAAACAGTATATATTATTGAAAGTACTTTAAACATGGTCAGTAATCATATTGATAAAGTAATCATATTGCTGTGTGTAGATATTTTTATCAATTTAATTATTAGACAGTGAATTAAATTGTAGTGTAAATTATGGATAGCAAGATTACTGACTATTCCAATCTATAATAATGAAAGGGCGTGATTGTGTGCATGTGGCTGTTAAAGCTCTAAGAGGAAAGAACCTAGAAACTTGAAATTTTGCACCATACTAAGTGGACCCAGAGGGTGTGCATCTAGGTATTATTGATTATCTTGTCCACATTTATGCACGCACGCGTGCCCCATAGTATACTCTGTAGTATATCATTCAGATTAAAAAACTTCTTATAAATGGAAAAATACAATGCGTTTTGATAAGGATGCGTTGCAACACTGGTTTTCATGTCATGTTGCTTAGCAACAAAAGTATCTACATGAATATAATCGTACTGTCTATTGCGTGTCCATGTTACTATTTTGTATGGTGTAAATTTAACAAATTTCATGTGAAGGCTGATTAGGTTAATGAGAAAATACGTGAAAATTTGCAATTTCACATTTTTTGACTTTTTTATCTTTCACAATTACATATAAGGTAAGCAGCTTTTCATATTCCAAGATAACCTTTCATTAATCATAAACTTATATAAGTACTCAAACTAATATTGTTATTGATCTTTGTACCGAAACTGTCAAATGAAAGGTATAGACTAGAAATATATTTGTAGAATTCCAATTTATTTTCTCCATTTATTAAAGAGGTTTGCTTTATTTATTAAGAACGTTGGTGATGTAGCTGAAAATAGATTAATTGATTCCGGTTTACACTTCTAAACTGTATCGACGTGATAACACGTGCGAAACCAAGTACATTCGCTTGTATATAAATAGAAACAGTAACAATTATTTATTGCCTGTACATTGATGTACAAAATACAGTACACGCACTATACCAGTATAGTTCAGTTGTACTTACAATCCTAGTGTTTACCGTATATAACACTGTATAAACACTGAGGGTCTATATGTTTTATATAGTATGTGGCATATTGATCAACACGTATCAGTGACCGTACACTCAATTCTATTATCAATGATAACATTGTAACAATGATACAGAAGTAATAGCCATCCAATCTGTACAAAGCCAATACACGGATTGACATTATCTCCAGACAGAGCATCACACACCAGCTGTGTATTACGTTAAACTAAACTGTTTCATATAGGACAGCGATGTTATTATAGACAGAAACAGATAAATAAAAGTTGATAATTTAAGGAGGGTAACAGACAGGGGTCTTTGAAACATTACAGAAATAGCAAACAAACAAGCTGAAGGTGTAAAACATGGTTCTGACACCACATTTTCTAGTTACATCTTCCCATTTTAATTCCATTTCTAAAAGCTTAAATATTTAAAACAAAGTTAAAAAAGGGATTTCTAAAACAATGTCAGAACGATGTTATCAAACCTTAAGCGTGTTTGTTTAATCTTCATGGTTACATGTTCACTTTAAGCTACCTTCATTGTTTCTGTTTAATCTTCATGGTTACATGTTCACTTTAAGCTACCTTCAATGTTTCTGTTTAATCTTCATGGTTACATGTTCACTTTAAGCTACCTCAATGTTTCTGTTTAATCTTCATGGTTACATGTTCACTTTAAGCTACCTCAATGTTTCTGTTTAATCTTCATGGTTACATGTTCACTTTGAGCTACCTTCATTATTTGTTGAATTTTCATGGTTACATGTTCACTTTGAGCTACCTTCAATGTTTCTGTTTAATCTTCATGGTTACATGTTCACTTTAAGCTACCTTCAATGTTTCTGTTTAATCTTCATGGTTACATGTTCACTTTAAGCTACCTTCATTATTTGTTGAATTTTCATGGTTACATGTTCACTTTGAGCTACCTTCATTGTTCCTGTTTAATCTTCATGGTTACATGTTCACTTTAAGCTACCTTCATTGTTTCTGTTTAATCTTCATGGTTACATGTTCACTTTAAGCTACCTTCAATGTTCTGTTTAATCTTCATGGTTACATGTTCACTTTAAGCTACCTCAATGTTTCTGTTTAATCTTCATGGTTACATGTTCACTTTAAGCTACCTCAATGTTTCTGTTTAATCTTCATGGTTACATGTTCACTTTAAGCTACCTCAATGTTTCTGTTTAATCTTCATGGTTACATGTTCACTTTAAGCTACCTTCAATGTTTCTGTTTAATCTTCATGGTTACATGTTCACTTTAAGCTACCTTCAATGTTTCTGTTTAATCTTCATGGTTACATGTTCACTTTAAGCTACCTTCATTATTTGTTGAATTTTCATGGTTACATGTTCACTTTGAGCTACCTTCATTGTTCCTGTTTAATCTTCATGGTTACATGTTCACTTTAAGCTACCTTCATTGTTTCTGTTTAATCTTCATGGTTACATGTTCACTTTAAGCTACCTTCAATGTTTCTGTTTAATCTTCATGGTTACATGTTCACTTTAAGCTACCTCAATGTTTCTGTTTAATCTTCATGGTTACATGTTCACTTTAAGCTACCTCAATGTTTCTGTTTAATCTTCATGGTTACATGTTCACTTTGAGCTACCTTCATTATTTGTTGAATTTTCATGGTTACATGTTCACTTTGAGCTACCTTCAATGTTTCTGTTTAATCTTCATGGTTACATGTTCACTTTAAGCTACCTTCAATGTTTCTGTTTAATCTTCATGGTTACATGTTCACTTTAAGCTACCTTCAATGTTTCTGTTTAATCTTCATGGTTACATGTTCACTTTAAGCTACCTCAATGTTTTCTGTTTAATCTTCATGGTTACATGTTCACTTTAAGCTACCTCAATGTTTCTGTTTAATCTTCATGGTTACATGTTCACTTTGAGCTACCTTCATTATTTGTTGAATTTTCATGGTTACATGTTCACTTGAGCTACCTTCAATGTTTCTGTTTAATCTTCATGGTTACATGTTCACTTTAAGCTACCTTCAATGTTTCTGTTTAATCTTCATGGTTACATGTTCACTTTAAGCTACCTTCATTATTTGTGAATTTTCATGGTTACATGTTCACTTGAGCTACCTTCATTGTTCCTGTTTAATCTTCATGGTTACATGTTCACTTTAAGCTACCTTCATTATTTGTTGAATTTTCATGGTTACATGTTCACTTTGAGCTACCTTCAATGTTTCTGTTTAATCTTCATGGTTACATGTTCACTTTAAGCTACCTTCATTATTTGTTGAATTTTCATGGTTACATGTTCACTTTGAGCTACCTTCATTGTTCCTGTTTAATCTTCATGGTTACATGTTCACTTGAAGCTACCTTCATTGTTCCTGTTAATCTATCATGGTTACATGTTCACTTTAAGCTACCTTCATTGTTTCTGTTTAATCTTCATGGTTACATGTTCACTTTAAGCTACCTTCATTATTTGTTGAATTTTCATGGTTACATGTTCACTTTGAGCTACCTTCAATGTTTCTGTTTAATCTTCATGGTTACATGTTCACTTTAAGCTACCTTCATTGTTCCTGTTTAATCTTCATGGTTACATGTTCACTTTAAGCTACCTTCATTGTTCCTGTTTAATCTTCATGGTTACATGTTCACTTTAAGCTACCTTCATTGTTTCTGTTTAATCTTCATGGTTACATGTTCACTTTAAGCTACCTTCATTATTTGTTGAATTTTCATGGTTACATGTTCACTTTGAGCTACCTTCAATGTTTCTGTTTAATCTTCATGGTTACATGTTCACTTTAAGCTACCTTCATTGTTCCTGTTTAAGGTTTGGATGATGCCTGTTCTCCTTTTCAAAATGGACAACCTAATCATGTTATTATTTAACAATTTTGTAAGAATTTCCTTTAAACTGTATGGTTAAAATATATATCATTAACTCCAAGTACAACAACACAGAATTGTTAAAATATTCTATTACTTGTATTCGCCCACAAAAGCACGAGATGTGTATACGGACTTATACTGCTAGAAATCGAGTTTCGATACCCGTGGTTGGGAGAATAGAGATAACTCTTTGTGCTTTAAACCAAAATAAGCAAATAATTTATCTCATTTCTGTCTAACTATGATTAATAATTAGGAGAACAACAATGTCACAATAATAATTGTATGTTATTGTTTGTTTTGTTTTTCAATTTCGCACAAAGCTACTCGAGGGCTATCTGCTCTAGCCGTCCCTAATTTAGCAGTGTGAGACAAGAGGGAAGGCAGCTAGTCATCATCACCCGCCGCCAACTCTTGGGCTAGTCTTTTACCAACGAATAGCGGGACTGAGCGCACATAATAACGCCCCCACGGCTGAAAGGGCGAGTATGTTTATGCGACCGAAATTCGAACCCGCGACCCTTATACTTTATATTAAATTAAATAAATATTTCTACTTGTCAAAGATGTTTGAAACTTTCTATTTCACTTCCCCCCAAAAAATATACTAATAGTTTTAGCTATGTTATTAAAATGTTCAATTTTTGTTTTGTCACAGTATATTCCTGAAGGGCATTTTGTTCGTGGATATTAATTGGTATAAATTTTTACCCTGAAGATTTATTCGCTTATAAATCTCATAAAAAATAAATAAACAGAAAATATGACCACGAAAACCAAGAAAGTGACTGTAGGGTTGTCGTTTTCCCAACCTTACAAAGTGCTGAATCTAATGATTTGAAGGTTGTAACTGAAGTTGGTTTGAATGGCTACTTGTATGTGTCACACGTTATACACAAGGACAGCATCTATTGTGTCATCACACAATAAAAAACGTAAATAAAAGAAATATATTTTTGTGTTGCATTTGGTTACCTTACTATAAAAACCAGTATGAGACGCGAGCGTTTAATTAATGAAACGTTATGTCCTTGTAGAAACAAAAGCCAATTATTTGTCTTCCTATTTACTCTCAACGGTAAAACGTCCCTTCGTAAACTTGTGTTTTATTACACGAAGTTAAAGAAACCCGGATGTAATAAGTCAGCATTTTTAATCAAATGACTCCCACAAGTAGCTGTGTTATATAGAAATTCCGGGTTTTTCGCTATGCAGTTACAATCAGCGATCGTTTCTTTTTCCACGAAACTCGTCTCTACAGTTCCGTTTGTTCTCTGACTAAATCTTGCACATATATTTACGTGTTGAGATTCCCACGAGTCTTGACCTCTTTCCAGACGTTCACTACAACCAGAAATAGTCCAGAATTTTTCACTCTGTACCAAAGCTGTTTCTTCAATAAATAACAATTATTACTCGTGACTCGTGCTTTATTACTTCTGGTATAAGAATAAAATCTTGACTTTCTGAAAAATTCACTGCTGGTTCGCATAAAAACAACACAACAACCGTGAATTAGAGATGTAGAAGCAAAGAAACTATTCAATGAGAAGAATAAATTACACAAAGAGAAGACGTCGGACATATTTGTTTCCTCAGCCGAACAGTATGAAACTGTTGAAGCAAGACCAGTCAAACTTTGATGGACCTTATTATAGGACCTTATTATAAAGACCAGTCAAACTTTGATGGCACACTAAAGTATGGTCAAAATATCGGCATAGGACCTGATTATAAAGACTAGTCAAACTTTGATGGCACACTAAAGTATGGTCAAAATATCGGCATAGGACCTTATTATAAAGACTAGTCAAACTTTGATGGCACACTAAAGTATGGTCAAAATATCGGCATAGGACCTTATTATAAAGACTAGTCAAACTTTGATGGCACACTAAAGTATGGTCAAAAATATCGGCATAGGACCTTATTATAAAGACCAGTCAAACTTTGATGGCACACTAAAGTATGGTCAAAATATCGGCATAGGACCTTATTATAAAGACTAGTCAAACTTTGATGGCACACTAAAGTATGGTCAAAATATCGGCATAGGACCTTATTATAAAGACCAGTCAAACTTTGATGGCACACTAAAGTATGGTCAAAATATCGGCATAGGACCTTATTATAAAGACCAGTCAAACTTTGATGGCACACTAAAGTATGGTCAAAATATCGGCATGGGACCTTATTATAAAGACCAGTCAAACTTTGATGGCACACTAAAGTATGGTCAAAATATCGGCATGGGACCTTATTATAAAAACCAGTCAAACTTTGATGGCACACTAAAGTATGGTCAAAATATCGGCATAGGACCTGATTATAAAGACTAGTCAAACTTTGATGGCACACTAAAGTATGGTCAAAATATCGGCATGGGACCTTATTATAAAGACCAGTCAAACTTTGATGGCACACTAAAGTATGGTCAAAATATCGGCATAGGACCTGATTATAAAGACTAGTCAAACTTTGATGGCACACTAAAGTATGGTCAAAATATCGGCATAGGACCTTATTATAAAGACTAGTCAAACTTTGATGGCACACTAAAGTATGGTCAAAATATCGGCATAGGACCTTATTATAAAGACTAGTCAAACTTTGATGGCACACTAAAGTATGGTCAAAATATCGGCATAGGACCTTATTATAAAGACTAGTCAAACTTTGATGGCACACTAAAGTATGGTCAAAATATCGGCATAGGACCTTATTATAAAGACCAGTCAAACTTTGATGGCACACTAAAGTATGGTCAAAATATCGGCATAGGACCTTATTATAAAGACTAGTCAAACTTTGATGGCACACTAAAGTATGGTCAAAATATCGGCATAGGACCTGATTATAAGACTAGTCAACTTTGATGGCACACTAAAGTATGGTCAAAATATCGGCATAGGACCTTATTATAAAGACTAGTCAAACTTTGATGGCACACTAAAGTATGGTCAAAAATATCGGCATAGGACCTTATTATAAAGACTAGTCAAACTTTGATGGCACACTAAAGTATGGTCAAAATATCGGCATAGGACCTTATTATAAGACTAGTCAAACTTTGATGGCACACTAAAGTATGGTCAAAATATCGGCATGGGACCTTATTATAAAGACCAGTCAAACTTTGATGGCACACTAAAGTATGGTCAAAATATCGGCATAGGACCTTATTATAAAGACCAGTCAAACTTTAATGGCACACTAAAGTATGGCCAAAATATCGGCATAGGACCTTATTATAAAGACTAGTCAAACTTTGATGGCACACTAAAGTATGGTCAAAATATCGGCATAGGACCTGATTATAAAGACTAGTCAAACTTTGATGGCACACTAAAGTATGGTCAAAATATCGACATAGGACCTTATTATAAAGACCATCAAACTTTGATGGCACACTAAAGTATGGTCAAAATATCGGCATAGGACCTTATTATAAAGACTAGTCAAACTTTGATGGCACACTAAAGTATGGTCAAAATATCGGCATAGGACCTTATTATAAAGACTAGTCAAACTTTGATGGCACACTAAAGTATGGTCAAAATATCGGCATAGGACCTTATTAGAAAAGACTAGTCAAACTTTGATGGCACACTAAAGTATGGTCAAAATATCGGCATAGGACCTTATTATAAAGACCAGTCAAACTTTGATGGCACACTAAAGTATGGTCAAAATATCGGCATAGGACCTTATTAAAATTGCTGAACAATACAATAGTAAAAATTCAATTGTTCAATGTCAAAAAAAAACAATAATAAAAGTTAGGGTTTAATTGGTCAACTTCTAAACAGTATGGGGTCCGGCATGGCCTAGCACATTAAGGCGTGCGCTTCGTAATCTGAGGGTCGCGGGTTCGAGCCCGATTTGCGCTAAACATGCTCGTCCTCTCAGCCGTGGGGGCGTTATAACGTTACGATCAATCCCACTATTCGTTGGTAAAAGAATAGCCCAAGAGTTGGCGGTTTGTGGTGATGACTGGCTGCCTTCCCTCTAGTCTTACACTGCTAAATTAGGGACGGCTAGCACAGATAGCCCTCGAGTAGCTTTGTGCTACAGTACAATAATAAAAGTTAGAGTTTAACTGTTCAACTTCTAGACAGTGTAATAATAATAGTTAAAGTTTTAGACAGTACAATAATAATAGTTAAAGTTTTAGACAGTATAATAATAATAGTTAAAGTTTTAGACAGTATAATAATAATAGTTAAAGTTTTAGACAGTATAATAATAATAGTTAAAGTTTTAGACAGTATAATAATAATAGTTAAAGTTTTAGACAGTATAATAATAGTTAAAGTTTTAGACAGTATAATAATAATAGTTAAAGTTTTAGACAGTATAATAATAATAGTTAAAGTTTTAGACAGTATAATAATAGTTAAAGTTTTAGACAGTATAATAATAATAGTTAAAGTTTTAGACAGTATAATAATAATAGTTAAAGTTTTAGACAGTATAATAATAATAGTTAAAGTTTTAGACAGTACAATAATAATAGTTAAAGTTTTAGACAGTATAATAATAATAGTTAAAGTTTTAGACAGTACAATAATAATAGTTAAAGTTTAACAATTCAACTTTTAGACAATACAATAATAATAGTTAGAATTTAAATGTATCAGAGAGACGTCGTTTTCGTGGTTGAATATTATAGATTGTTTTGATTTTTAATTTCTCCCATAATTTATTATTACCCAAGAACCTTTCTTAACACGAAACTTAACACTTACTGGTGATTCTTTTGAGACATGTGTAATTAATCTAGGGGTAATTTAATTATATTCTAAGTAAGTTGCCTGTAGTAAAAGTTTAAGAACTTTTAAATTAAGGAAATGAAACAAATTATGCTTTAAACCAGGAATTATTCTAAGTTCCTTGATACAATTACATTTTCAAGTGTTTAATATTCACAGGATGACTGTTTGAGTGTTCGCTGTTGTTTGAAGGACCTGTGAACTGTGTACATTTCATTATGTATTCTATTCGCTAATTCAGGTATTACGGGTCTCGGACATTAAAATACAACCTCATATATGTGAGGGAATTTCGAACAGTTACCTTTGTGTTCTCAGGGAATTTTTACATTTACATCTAATTTTTATCTCATTAAGGGAACACCGAACGTTTATCTCAACTACTTGAAGATGGTTTTGAAAGGTTAAGTTACTTTAAAGATGTTTGCAGGTTTTGTCACAAAAGTGAAATATTTTCATGTTTCATCTCGTTGTCAAATATATATATATGTGAGCAAATACTTTGATTCTTCACGTGTGTTCGCGTAAATGACAATTACTTTTAACACAAGAATCGATTTTAAAGGACAGCAAACCTCGAAATCATGTCTGTCAAGCGAACTCTCCGAAAAACAAAATATTCGTAAATAGAACAGATTACTTGTGAAGTTTCGCCTTTAGAAAAGCTGTCTTCGTTTCTTATTAAATGTAAAGTTACAGTAAGGATCTTGTTTCCTGGAAGTTTTATCTTGTGTGTTAAAATTACGTTTGTTTCCTGCTGGTTCAGCGATATGCTTAAACCCAGGTATCGATTTCTAGGTGGGTTCAACACTGAGAACCAACTGTTCAGCATTGCGTTTAAGAACAAACAAACAAAACTGAAATCTGTCTTACGAAAAATGAAGTGGTTAACATAAACCTGATGAGATAAACTTCCTCGTTTTAGGGTTTGATTTAAATTTCGTGCAAAGCTACACGAGGGCTATCTGCACTAGCTGTCCCTAGTTTAGTAATGAGAGACTGAAGGGATTGGGTTTATGGCTTCATTTAAATTTCGTGCAAAGCTACTCGAGGACTATCTGCACTATCTTTTACCAACGAATAGTGGGACTGACCGCATATTATAACGCCCCCACGGCTGAAAGGGCGAGCATGTTTGGCGCAACAAGGATTCGAACCAGCGACCCTCGAATTACGAGTCGAACGCCTTAACACGCTTGGGCGAACAGGAAACAAATACGGTTACGAACCAGTATAAACTCCAGAAAGTTCGTATGAACATATTTAGACGTCAAGAAACTTTTACTGGAATAAAACGTATTACAAAATGCTGGGTCTTTGCAGTCACCAAACACTATAGCTTAATGGGGCACTTGGCGTGAATATAAAACTTTCCTTGTATAAATTTAATTTGAAGTGAACAAAGACGTCTATTGAATAACACGTTTGAAAAGTCGTGTTTCTATTTCTGAGATTTGAGGATTATTTATCTTTGTTCAAGACCCCACCAGGGGGTGTCTGTGTTGCGTGTCAACATCGCCAATTTTCCCGAATGTTTTCATTCAGGATATATCCTTTCGTTCAAAGGGATTAGTTTAACAACATAAGTCTTTCGAAATTCATCCAGTTTCATTTCTCATGAATAACCATCGTTTAGGTGCGTTTCTTTTTTTGTTTAAATTAATTTAATTAGATATCAGGATAGTCGGTTTAGGGATTTATCCGCATGAACCACATTCCACCTGGTGTACATTTCAGTATTTAACAGCTTTTCCGTAATTTTCGGTGTATTTTCTAAAAAAATGCCTGCAAGATGTCGCCACTGTGCAGGCGGTAATTTTGTGACCACTTCCTCTCGGTTTACTGTGAAACATTTTCGAGAATTTCACGTAGCAAGACAGTAAGCAGCGTTTCCTCGGTTTGAGTACCGTTAACGGTTTTATCTTCAAGCAAAATTTAACCACGCAAGCAGAAAATAAATTAATACATGTATATAAACCTTTATAACACTTTTTGACGGTTGTTAATCTAAGTGGTGTTCCAACGATTCATTACAAACGCTATTTAAACAGCATCGAAAAACTTACGAAAAAAAAACCAATTACGATAAAAAAAAATTTACCCATGATGGCGAAGATAAATTAATCTAAATATTTAATATTACTTTGTTTCATCGTTAATGAGAATGAGGGACAGAGTGTGGTTGAAATACTAATCTTGAAAGTCCCTAAAGGTCAATAACTTATAGTTATAAGAAACTGCTTGTCACACATCAGAAGGAACTAAGCCTAAAGTATTCATCTTTTATTGCTTCATTGTATGCTAAATGAATTTCTTTATGCATAAAAATACATAGAAGAAAAATTAATTCTGATATTGTTGCATAGTGTTCAAAGTCACGTTGTAAGGGATTTTCAACACTGTTCTTTGAGTTCGTGGTTTCTCTCTCATATTTGCATACCTGGAATATGTTATGTTGATCCGTATTCCTTTTGTTTTACTTTTTTAAATGGCAGTAAATAGAATAGTTAATCCGTTCATGAACATTTTAACTCTTGGATCTAAACACAACTTGAGTGTACGAACTTTTTGCTGATCCAAATCCCAAATGAGATCCGGTTTTATTGAGACCACATTACCTACAAACACCAAACAGTGTCGACATTGAATACTTATACACTCCGTTCCACAACAGCTTATATTAATTATTGTTATCACTTAGTTCACTGTTTTATCTATCTAAAATACTTGAAACATAACGTACTAAACACTTCGTGCAAAGAAACAACTTAGATTTAGGATTATTGGATTAGATTTAGGTTTTATTAAAATGCTTTAATTTAATAGGACATCTCGAAATTTCTTTGTTTTGGGAGCTTTAGGTTAATCATAAATACATCTATCAGATGATCTGATAGTACAAATAAACTTTCACAAGTGTAAAGAAAAATATACTTGAAGCCTGACTTATACAACAACTTAAACCCAAATTAAACCAATATAAAGGAACGCCTTTATACCTGTATTAATATAATAAAATAAATAAAATTATATATTCTAACATCAAAAACCGCCCTCTACATTCCGACACTCAGTTACACAACCCCTTCCAAACATGTGGTCAGCTACCGGTCAGTTACCTCTTTCTTTGTGAACCTGACGATGACCGAAGAAGGTCGAAACGTTGTTCGCTCTTCTATGTAAAATATTTTCTCAACCCAAATGAACCGTTTTTGCATATATATTTCATATATTGCATACATACTTAAAATAATATTATTCGCAAACATTTCAAAGATTATAAACAATAAATTATATGAAAGCTTAAAGAGAAAAACAAGAGGATGTTATTAATAAAACTGTTTCCATGACACAAAGGTTATTTAGACGGGAAACATGAATATAAATGTTCATGTAACGAAAGATGTTCGAAAGTCTGGAAACAATAAACTAAAGGACCCCAGTTGTCTTAATAACGAACCGACATTCTGACATGTATACCACTAAAAGCAAAACCCTCCTAATTTTTCAGGATGTATGAAGAGCGACCAAAGAAAGTCATTTTGACATCACAGATAAATGGCTGTCAATACATATTACTATTTACTTACATGGCCCGGCATGGCCAGGTGGGTTACGGAGTTCGAATCGTAATCTGAAGGTCGCGAATTTGAATCCCCGTCGCACCTAACATGGTCGCTCTTTAAGCCGTGGGGGCGTTATAACGTTACGGTAAATCCCACTATTCCTTGGTAAAAGAGTAGTCCAAGAGTTGGCGGTTTGTGGTGATGACTAGGTGCCTTCCCTCTCGTCTTATACTGGTAAATTAGGGACGGCTAGGGTAGATAGCTCTTGCATAGCTTTGCGCGAAATTAAAAAACAAACAAAAAAATTACCTACACAGAATTTGTTGTATGAAGCTCATTACTGTGTTAAAAATATGATATTAAAAATACACAAAGGAACAATATAAACAACAAATTACTAACCGTAACAATATAAACAACAAATTATTAACCTAAAATGTACGATAATGAGCAAATAAAAACACAATTACTTAATTTAAATATATTAACAGATTGTCAGTCAAATCTTTTACTCACATACATTGATATAACCGACACTTAAATGGTTATAAATTTTCCTTCCTTAGGATTATTTTTCAGTTCAAACAAACTAAACAGAAAACGTATCATTCTTACGTTTAATGATATAGACGATTCTTTGGACATTCTGTTCCTCTAGAATTGCCAGCGCCTTAGAGAGAAAACTGTCTAGATCCAATTATAATGAATCAGAGTCGGTTTTCATCATATTAACTGGAAATGCTACAACATTATACATTAGATAATTAAGCTGAGGTAGAAAAGGACATGTGTTGTGTGTTGTTGTACCATTAAGTAGAAAAGGACAACGTGTTGTGTGTTGTTGTACCATTAAGTAGAAAAGGAAATGTGTTGTGTGTTGTTGTACCATTAAGTAGAAAAGGACAATGTGTTGTGTGTTGTTGTACCATTAAGTAAAAAGACAGTGTGTGTGTGTGTTGTTGTACCATTAAGTAGAAAAGGTCAATGTGTTGTGTGTTGTTGTACCATTAAGTAGAAAAGGACAACGTGTTGTGTTGTTGTACCATTAAGTAGAAAAGAACGTGTTGTGTGTTGTTGTACCATTAAGTAGAAAAGGACAATGTGTTGTGTGTGTTGTACCATTAAGTAGAAAAGGACAATGTGTTGTGTGTTGTTGTACCATTAAGTAGAAAAGGACATGTGTTGTGTGTTGTTGTACCATTAAGTAGAAAAGGAATGTGTGTGTGTTGTTTGTACATTAAGTAAAAAGGACAATGTGTTGTGTGTTGTTGTACCATTAAGTAGAAAAGGACAATGTGTTGTGTGTTGTTGTACCATTAAGTAGAAAAGGAAAGTGTTGTGTTGTTGTACCATTAAGTAGAAAAGAACAGTGTTGTGTGTGTTGTACCATTAAGTAGAAAAGGACAGTGTGTTGTGTGTTGTTGTACCTTAAGTAAAAAGGACAAGTGTGTTGTGTGTTGTTGTACCATTAAGTAGAAAAGGACAACGTGTTGTGTGTTGTTGTACCATTAAGTAGAAAAGGACAACGTGTTGTGTGTTGTTGTACCATTAAGTAGAAAAGGACAACGTGTTGTGTGTTGTTGTACCATTAAGTAGAAAAGGAAAATGTGTTGTGTGTTGTTGTACCATTAAGTAGAAAAGGACAACGTGTTGTGTGTTGTTGTACCATTAAGTAGAAAAGGAAAGTGTGTTGTGTGTTGTTGTACCATTAAGTAAAAAGGACAATGTGTTGTGTGTTGTTGTACCATTAAGTAGAAAAGGAAATTGTTGGTGTTGTTGTACCATTAAGTAGAAAAGGACATGTGTGTTGTTGTTGTACCATTAAGTAGAAAAACATGTGTTGTGTGTGTTGTACCATTAAGTAGAAAAGGACATGTGTTTTGTGTTGTTGTACCATTAAGTAAAAAGACAAATGTTTTTGTTGTTGTACCATTAAGTAAAAAGAAACGTGTTTTGTTGTTGACATTAAGTAGAAAAGGACATGTGTTTGTGTTGTTGTACCATTAAGTAGAAAAGGAATGTGTTGTGTGTTGTTGTACCATTAAGTAAAAAGGACAAGTGTGTGTGTGTTGTACCATTAAGTAGAAAAGGACAACGTGTTTGCGTTGTTGTACCATTAAGTAGAAAAGGATAACGTTGTTGTGTTGTTGTACCATTAAGTAGAAAAGGACAATGTGTTTGTTGTTGTACCATTAAGTAGAAAAGGACAGTGTTTTGCGTTGTACCATTAAGTAGAAAGGAAAGTGTTTTTGTGTGTTGTACCATTAAGTAAAAAGGACAATGTGTTTGTTGTTGTACCATTAAGTAAAAGGACAATGTGTTTTGTTGTTGTACCATTAAGTAGAAAAGGACAATGTGTTTTCTGTTGTTGTACCATTAAGTAGAAAAGGACAATGTGTTTTCTGTTGTTGTACCATTAAGTAGAAAAGGATAATGTGTTTTCTGTTGTTGTACCATTAAGTAGAAAAGGACAATGTGTTTTCTGTTGTTGTACCATTAAGTAGAAAAGGACAATGTGTTGTGTGTTTTTCTGTCATGAGGTAGAAAAAGACAGTGTGACGTGTTTGTACAATCAGATATAAAAGAACAGCATCTTTTGTGTTTTTATAGCAAAAGAAAGGAAAGGACAAAGTGTGTCATATGTGTTTGAGCTTTCTTTAGTCTCGTCTAAACATCTGAGATATAAATAATTATCACAAGGACACATTAACCCTACATTTACTACAATTTCAGATTGTACTATCATAGAGGTGTCAAACTTTAATGCCCCCCAGTTGCTCAGCGGTATGTCTGCGGACTTACACGCTAAAATCCGGGTTTCGATACCCGTGGTGGGCAGAGCACAGATAGCCCATTGTGTAGCTTTGTGCTTAATTCAAACAACAACAACAACAACAAACTTTAATTTTCTTAATACACTACATTGTATACTCATAAAAGACCCATATTTTACTTTTTCTAAAATAAACGAATGTACTTTCATAGAAGTGACATAGATTAATTTTCCTAGTACACAAAAATGTACTCTCATACTGATGCCATATTTTACTTCTTCCTGTATACTAGATTGTACTCTCACAGATGTTCAATATTTTACACTTCCTACTATACTACATTGTACTCTCACAGATGCTCAATATTTTACACTTCCTACTATACTAGATTGTACTCTCATAGATGTTCAATATTTTACACTTCCTACTATACTAGATTGTACTCTCACAGATGTTCAATATTTTACACTTCCTACTATACTAGATTGTACTCTCACAGATGTTCAATATTTTACACTTCCTACTATACTAGATTGTACTCTCATATAAGTGCCATATATTATTGTTTCCAGCATACTAGATTTTACTGTCATGTCAGTGCCATATTTTATTTATTCCAGTACAACAGAAGGCGCTCTCGTTAAATTTCCATACTTCATTTTTCCTAGTATACTTGATTGTACTCTCAAACAGGTGCCAAATTTTGTTTTTCCTAGAATATCAGACTTACTCTCATGACGAGTATGCTTTGACTCACAAAGATTTCTCATACAAAAGCAAAACAAATCACACAGCAAAGAAACCCAATAACTCATTCAAATATTATGCAAATGTCGACAGAGACAAAAAAGAGCAAACTTCTAATTCTAAAATGAAGACTCCGTCTTATTCTCAAAGCTCGTCATCTACCCAAAACGTGTTATTCTCATCCAAAACATGTGCTTATTGTAGGATACCTGGCCATCTGATTTCTGAGTGCTATAAGCTCAAAAACAAGCCATCACCCAATAGTTTCATTTCGCCCTTGTTTGATACATCATTGGTTCCCAATGATTTTGACCCTGTCCAGTCCACTGTGGATTCTAAGCCCAATATTATTGATGTACCTGAAAATCTTGTTGAGGACAAATTTAAGCCTCTAATCACTGAAGGTTTTGTTTCTTTTGTTGGCGATCCACGTCTACAACCAATTAAAATCCTGTGGGATATTGGAGCTTTTCAGAGTTTGATTTTGGAAAGTGTACTTCCGTTTTCTGAAAAGTCATCCGTTGGGGCCAGTGTGCTCATTTCTGGTGTAGAAGGTGGCGTCGTTTCTATTCCTCTTTATAGATTAGATTTACATTCGGACTTAGTTTCAGGCCCAGTGACTGTGAGTATTAAAGCTTCATTGCCTGTTGAAGGTGTGTCTATGCTTTTGGGGAATGATTTGGCTGGTAGTAAGGTGGTACCAGAGGTTCGTGTTGTTGAAGCACCTGTTATTAACCCCAGTACAGAGCAACTCGTTGAAGAGTTTCCTGATGTTTTTCCCGCCTGTGCTGTTACTCGTTCTCGGACACGTTCTCAGGAGTCCAAAGAGGATTTCTCTTTATCTGATACATTCGTGTCTCACATTGATGAGATTTCTGACTCAACTTTAAATTCTACTGATGACTCTAAGTCATTTTTCAACTCTCTTCATCGAAACAAACTTGTTGAGGAACAGGACAATGATCCTGAAACTCATTCTCTTCTACAACTGGCCGTTGATGAAAATGAAATAGGAACTATCCCTATTTGTTACTACAAGAAATCAGGTGTGCTAATGAGAAAATACAGACCTCCTGACGTTGCTGCTGATGAAGAGTGGAATGTTATTCACCAAATCGTCATTCCAAAATGCTATCGGAATGATATTCTTAGTCTGGCTCATGACCATGTATTGTCGGGACACTTTGGTGTAAGAAAGACCCTAGATCGTATCCGACGACATTTCTATTGGCCAAAGATGCGCCAAGATGTTGTTGACTTTTGTAAGACATGCCATTCTTGCCAAATGACTGGAAAATCAAATCAGGGGATTCCAAAAGTACCACTGCAGCCTATTCCTGCCTTTGAAGAACCGTTCTCAAGGGTCATTATCGACTGTGTTGGCCCAATGCCAAAAATCAAAGCAGGTAATGAATACCTCTTGACCATCATGTGTGCTTCTACACGTTTCCCTGAGGCAATTCCTTTGAGAAAAATCACTGCTCCCAACATTGTCAAGGTTCTTGTCAAATTCTTTACCATGTTCGAGATTCCAAAAGTTGTGCAATCAGATCAAGGCTTAAATTTTATGTACAAGCTATTTCAACAAGCCATGCATGATCTAAACCTCCATCAAGTTTCATCCAGTGCATACCATCCTGAATCACAATGTATTTTTGATCTTTTCCACCAAATTACTGCCTCTAACACTCAAAGAACTGGGTTGAGGGTGTTCCCTTGTTATTGTTTGCAGTTCGTGAAGGTATTAAAGAATCCACTGGATTTAACCCTTTTAAGTTGGTTTAAAAAACAAATAAACACACACACACAAAAAAGTTTTCACAAGTTCAAACTTTTTTTTTACTTTTAAAGGGGAGAGTGTTATGTGAATGTCGTGTAAATATTTTGTAAACGACAAAATGTCGTGTTGTGTTTAAGTTTTCATTTCTATTTATTATATTTTCATATTTATATTATTGTTTCGAAGTTTAAACTAATAAAATATGTTGTTATTCATTTAGGGTAACATTTAGAATTTTCTTGAATTAAGTAGACAAATCATATGTTTGTAAATGAAGTGCTGGCGACTACGTGTCTAGACGTGTAGTCTCGTGCAAGAACGGACATGCGCGGATTGCTCTGGAGACCTGTAGAAATTTCGCGGTTATTCGAGGCGTCTAGGCCTACAATATATAAACAGACGAAGATGCGAGAGAGACAGGAGAGTCAGACATTAGTTTTATTTCAAAAGAAGAGAGTCAGTTATTTGAGAAAGATTAAGTGTTTGCTGTGATTATTCAACTTGGATTTGTGACTGAAGTTAGATCTACGGAAGCTGTGATTTTATTTCGTCAATCTTTACGATTCATCTGAATTAGAGTTCCATATTTTACTTTTCCTAGTATACTACTTTGTACTCTTTACGAGTTTCCATATTTTACTTTTTTGAATACTACTTTGTACTCTTTACGAGTTTCCTTATTTTACTTATTTCTATACTACTTCGTACTCTTTACGAATTTCCACATTTTACTTTTACTAGTGTACTAATTTACACTCTCTAAGAGGTGCCATATTTTACATTTAGGAGTTTATACATTTTACTTTTCCTAGTATACTACTTTGTACTCTTTTAGAGTTTTTATATTTTACTTTTCATAGCATATTACTTTGTACTCTTTAGGACTTTCCACATTTTAGTTTTTCTAGTATACTTCTTTGTACTTTTTACGAGTTTCCGCATTTAACTTTTACTAGTATACTACTTTGTACTATCTTATAGTTTCCATATTTTGATTCTACTAGTACATAACTTTGTACTCTTTACGAGTTTCCATATTTTACTTTTTCTGTATACTTCTTTGTACTTTTTACGAGTTTTTGCATTTAACTTTTCCTAGTATCTTTCTATTCTCTTGGGGGGCCATATTTTACTTTTTCTGGTATACTACTTCGTACTCTCATAGAGTTTCTCTATTTTACTTTTCTAGTATACTAATTTGTACTTTTTACGAGTTTCCATTTTTACTTTTCGTACTGTACTACTTTGTACTCTTTACGAGTTTTAAAATTTTACTTTTCCTGGTATACTACTTTCTACTTCTTAGGAGTTTCCATATTTTACTTTTATTTTACTAGTATACTACTTTGTACTGTTTAGGAGTTTCCAAATTTTACTTTTTTGTATACTACTTTGTACTCTTTACGAATTTCCACATTTTACTTTTTCTAGTATACTTCTTTGAACTCTCTTAGAGTTTCCATATTTTGCCTTTGCCAGTATACTACTTTTTACTCTTAACGAGTTACATATTTTACATTTTCTTGTATACTACTTTGTACTCTCTTATAGTTTCCATATTTTGATTCTACTAGTACACAACTTTGTACTTTTTACGAGTTTCCATATTTTACTTTTTCTGTATACTTCTTTGTACTTTTTACGAGTTTTCGCATTTAACTTTTTCTGGTATCTTTCTACTGTCTTAGAGGTGCCCCATTTTACTTTTCCTAGTATACTAGATTGTACTTTAGGAGTTTCCATATTTTACTTTTCATAGCATATTACTTTGTACTCTTTACCAATTTTCATATTTTACTTTTCCTACTATGCTACTTTGTACTCTTTACGAGTTTTAAAATTTTACTATTTCTAGTACAGTACTTTCTATTTTTTAGGAGTTTCCAAATTTCACTTTTATTTTACAAGCATATTACTTTTTACTCTTTACGAGTTTCTATATTTAATTTTCCCTAGTATACTGTTTTGTACTCTCTTAGAGTTTCCATTTTATTTTTTAATACACTACTTTGTACTCTCTTAGAGGTGTCATATTTTACTTTTCTCAGTTTACTACATTGCACTTTTAGGAGATTCCATATTTTACTTTTATTTTTAATAATATACTACTTTGTAATCTTTACAAGTTTCACAATTTTACTTTTTCTAGTATACTACTTTGTATTCTTTTAGAGATTCTATATTTTACTCTTCCTGGTATACCACTTCGTACTCTCTTAGAGTTTCAATATTTTACTTTTCTAGTATACTAATTTGTACTTTTTACGATTTTCCATATTTTACTTTTCTCACTGTACTACTTTGTACTCTTTACGAGTTTTAACATTTTACTTCTCCTTGTATACTACTTTCTACTTTTTAGGAGTTTCCATATTTTACTTTTATTTTACTAGTATACTACTTTGTACTGTTTAGAAGTTTTCAAATTTGACTTTTTTGTATACTACTTTGTACTCTTTACGAATTTCCACATTTTACTTTTCCTAGTATATTTCTTTGCACTCCCTCAGAGTTTCCATATTTTGCTTTTGCCAGTATACTACTTTTAACTCTTAATGAGTTACATATTTTACTTTTTCTTGTATACTACTTTGTACTCTTTTCGAATTTCCATATTTCACTTTTCCTAGTATACTACTTTTTACTCTCTTACAGGTGCCATATTTTACTTTTCCTAATGTACTACTTTGTTCTTTTTAGGAGTTTTTATATTTTACTTTTCCTAGATAAACAGTTTATACTCTTTACGAGTTTCCACAGTTTACTTTTCCTAGTATACTACTTTGTAATCTCTCAGAGTTTCAATATTTTTGTCTAATACACTTCTTTGTTCTCTCTTAGAGGTGTCATATTTTACTTTTCCTAGTGTACTACATTGTACTTTAAAAGTTTCCATATTTTACTTTTATTTTACTAATATACTACTTTGCATTCATTACGAGTTTCCACATTTTACTTTTCCTAGTATACTACTTTGCACTCTTTTAGAGTTTCCATATTTTACTTTTCATAGTATACTACATTGTACTCACTTAGAGGTTTCATATTTTGCTTCTCTAAGTATAATACTTTGTACTCTTTACGAATTTCCATATTTTATTTTTCATAGTATACTACTTTGTACTCTTAAGGAGATTTATATTTTACTTTTCGTTATTTACTACATTGTACTTTTTACGAGTTTCCATATTTTACTTTTATATTGTACTACTTTGTACTCTTTACGAGTTTCTAAATTTTACTTTTTGTTTATTACTTCTTACTCTTTACGAGTTTCCATACTTTATTTTTTATAGTGTACTACTTTGTACTCTTTACGAGTTTCCACATTTTTATTTTCCTATTATGGTACTTTGTTCTCTCTTAAAGTTTCCATATTATACTTTTCATACTTTACAACTTTAAACTCTCTTAGAGTTTCCATATTTTACAATTCCTAATATACTACTTTGTACTTTTAAGGAGTTTCCATAGTTTATATTTCCTAGTATACCTCTTTATAATCTTAAAGAATTTCCATATTGTACTTTTCACAGGATACTACTTTGTACTATTTTAGAGTTTCTATATTTTACTGTTCCTAGTGTTCTACTTTGCACTCTCTTAGAGTTTCCATATTTTTCTTTTGTAGTATACTACTTTGTACTTTTAACGATTTCCATATTTTACTTTTCCTAGTATACTACTTTGTTATCTCTTAGAGTTTATATATATTTTTTCTAATACACTACTTTTTACTCTCGTAGAGGTGTCATATTTTACTTTTCCTAGTGTACTACTTTCTACTTTTAGGAGTTTTCATATTTTACTTTTCATAGCATAATACTTTGTACTCTTTACGAATTTTCATATTTCACTTTTCCCAGTATTCTACTTTGTACTCTTTTGGAGTTTCCATATTTTACTTTTATTTTACTAGAATACCACTTTGTACTTTTTACGAGTTTCCATATTTTAATTTTTAGTATACTACTTTGTACTATTTACAAATTTCCACATTTTATTTTTCTAATATACTACTTTGCACTCTCTTAGAGTTTCCATATTTTTCTTTTCCTAATAAACTACATTGTACTCTTTTAGAGTTTCCATATTTTACTTTTTCTAATATACTTCTTTCTACTCTTTACGAATTTCCATATTTTTCTTTTTGCAGTATACTACTTTGTTATCTTTAGTAGTTTCCATATTTTACTTTTCCAACTGTACTCTTTATGAGTTTTAAAATTTTACTTTTTCTAGTATACTACTTTTTTACTTTTTAGGAGTTTCCATATTTTACTTTTATGTTACTAGTATAGTATTTTGTACTCTTTACGAGTTTCCACATTTTACTGTTCCTAGTATACTACTTTGCATTCTTTTAGAGTTTACATATTTTGCTTTTGCCAGGATACAACATTGTACTCTCTTAGAGTTTACATATTTTTTCTAGTATAGTAATTTTTACTCTTTACGAGTTTCCATATTTTCCTTTTTCTTGTATGCTACCTTGTACTCTTTTCGAGTTTCCAGATTTTATTTTTCCTAGTATATTTCTTTAAACTTTTTAGGAGTTTGCATATTTTACTTTTCATAGTATATTACTTTTGTACTCTCTTATAGTTTCCATACTTTGCTTCTTTTAGTATACAACTTTGTACTCTTTATGATTTTCCATATTTTACTTTTTCTGAATAAAACTTTGTACTCTTTATGAGTTTCCGCATTTTACTTTTCCTAGTACACTACTTTCTACTCTCTTCGAGGTGCCATTATTTTTTTCCTTGTATACTACTTTGTATTCTTTACAAGTTTTTATATTTTACTTTTCCTAATATACTACTTTGTACTTATTGCGAGTTTCCATATTTTACTTTTCTTAGTACACTACTTTGTACTTTTTACGAGTTTCCATGTTTTACTTTTATATTGTACTACTTTATATTCTTTAGGAGTTTCCACATTTTACTTTTTTTAATATACAACTTTGTTCTCATTAGAAATTTCCATATTTTACTATTCTCAGTATACTATTTTGTAATCTTTACAAATTCCAAAATTTTACTTTTAAGTATGCTACTTTGTACTCTTTACTACGAATTTTCACATTTTACTTTTCCTGGTATAATACTTTGTACTCTTTTAGAGTTTCCATATTTTACTATTTCCCGTATACTACTTTGTTCTCTCTTAGATTTTCCACACTTTACTTTTCCTTGTATACTACTTTGTACTCTTTACTAGTTTTCATTTTTATCTTTTCCTATTATTCTACTTTGTATTCTCTTAGACTTTCCATATTTTGTTTTTTCTAATATACTACTTTGTACTCTCTTGGAGGTGTCTTATTTTCTATTTTTTAGTATACTACTTTGCATTTTTTACGAGTTTCCACATTTTACTTTTTATAGTATACTACTTTGTACCCTCTTAGAATTTCCGTATTTTTTTCCTTATGTACTCTTTTAAAGGTGTAATATTTTACTTTACCTAGTATACTGCTTTGTACTCGTTTGAAATTTTCATATTTTACTTTTTCTAGTGTAATACTTTGTACCATTTAATATTTTTCATATTTTTCTTTTATTAGTATGCTGCTTTGTACTCTTTACGAATTTCAATTTTTTTACTTTCCCTGGTATACTATTTTGAACTGTTTCGGAGTTTCCATATTTTACTTTCATAGAATACTACTTTGTACACTCTTAAGATTTTCATATTTTACTTTTTCTTGTATACTTCTTTTTTCTCTCTTTGGGTTTCCATATTTTAATTTTTCTAGGAATCTACTTTGTACTTTCTTAAAGTTTACATATTTTGCTTTACCTAGCATACTACCTTGTACTTTTTACGAGTATCCATATTTTACATTTTTAGTATACTACTTTGAGCTCTTCAGGAGTTTCTATATTTTACATTTTCCAGGATTCTACTTTCTACTCTTGAAGAATATCCATATTTCACTTTTCACAGCATACTCTTTTGTTTTCTTTTCGAGTTTCCACATTTTACTTTTCCTATTATACTACTTTGCACTCTCTTAGAGTTTCCATATTTTACATTTTATACTCTTCGTACTTTTAAGGAGTTCCCATATTTTACTTTTCCTAGCATACAATTTAGTACTCTTTAAAAGTTTTTACATTTTACTTTTCCTGGCATAGTAGTTTGTACTCTCTTAGAGTTTGATATTTTGGTTTTCCTAGTATACAACTTTCTACTATTTACGAGTTTTTTATTCTTTACTTTTGTAGCATACTACTTTGTACTCTTTACGAATTTTCATATTTTACCTTCCCATCATACTACTTTGTACGCTTTAGGAGTTTCCATATTTTTCTTTTTTATATACTTCTTTGTCTTCTTTACTAGTTTCCACATTTTACTTTTCCTAGTATACTTCTTTGAAATCTCTTAGAGTTTCCATATTTTGCCTTTCCCTGTATATTACATTGTACATTTTATTTGTTCTAGTATACTATTTTTTAATCTTTACGAGGTTCCATATTTTACTTTCTTCTAATATATTACTTTAAACTCTTAAAGAGTTTCGATATTTTACTTTTCCTAGTATACCACTTTGTACGCTTTACGAATTTCAACATTTTATTTCTCTTATTATACTACTGTGTGTTCTTTAGGAATTTCCATATTTTACTTTTCATAGTATACTACTTTTTAATGTTTACGAGTTTCCATGTTTTCCTTTATTGTGTTCTGCTTTGTACTCTTTAAGAGTTTTAAAAATTTACTTTTTAGTATACTTTTTTGTACTCTTTTAGGGTTTCCATATTTTACTTTTTCTGGTATACAACTTTGTACTCTCTAAGAGTTTCGATATTTTGCTTTGCCTAGTATTTAACTTTGTACTCTTTTCGAGTCTACTACTTCTTACTATAAAAAAGTTTCCATATTTTGCTTTGCCTAGTATTTAACTTTGTACTCTTTTCGAGTCTACTACTTCTTACTATAAAAAAGTTTCCATATTTTACTTTTTGTATACTACTTAGTACTTCCTTATAGTTTCCATATTTTACTTTTCCTAGTTTACTACTTTGTACTCTTTAGGAGTTTCCATATTTTATTTTACCGACTGTACAACTTTGTACACTTTAGGAGTTTTCATATTTTACTGTTATTTTATTTTTAATATACTACATTGTACTCTTTAAAATTTTCCATGTTTTATTTTTCCTAGTATTTAACTTTGTACTTTTTAAAGGTTTCCACATTTTACGTTTTTTAGTATATTTCCTTGTACTATCTTAGAGTTTCCATATTTCTTTCCTAGTATACTACTTTGTACCATTTAATATTTTCCATATTCTACTTTTCTTAGTATGCTAATTTGTACTCTTTACGAGTTTTTTTATTTTACTTTTCTTGGTATGCTGTTTTGAACTGTTTCGGAGTTTCCATATTTTACTTTTTGTATACTATTTTGTTCTCTTTTAGAGTTTCCATGTTTTTCTTTTCCTAGTATACTAGATTGTACTCTTTTAGAGTTTCCAAATTTTACTTTTTGTTTACTACTTTGTACTCTATTACAAATTACATATGTTTACTTTTCCTAGTATATAACTTTGTACTCTTTAAAAGGTTCCACATTTTACTTTTTCTGGTATGCTACTTTCTACTCTTTGCAATATTTTTATATTTTACCTTCCCATCATACTACTTTGTACTCTTTACGAGTTTCCATATTTTTCTTTTATTTTACAAATATTCTACTTTTTATTCTTTACGAGTTTCAATATTTTTGTTTTTTCGATACTACTTTGTCCTTTTTACGAGTTTTCACATTTTAGTTTTATTTATGTACTACATTGCACTCTCTTAGAGTTTCCATATTTTACTTTTCACAGTACACAACTTTGTACTCTCTTTGAGTTTCATATTTTGCTTTTCCTCACTTTCTACTTAGTAGTCTTTACAAGTTTCCCTATTTTTCCTTTTGTATACTAATTTGTACTATCTTAGAGTTTCCATATTTTACTTTTCCTAGTGTACTGCTTTTTACTCTTTTAAAATTTCCATATTTTACTTTTCGTAGTATACTACTTTGTACCCTGTTGGAGTTTCCATATTTTTTTATTTTCCTAGAATGCTACTTTGCACTCTTTAAAAATTTCCATGTTTTTCTTTTCCTAGTATACTCAATTGTATTCTCTTAAAGTTTTTATATTTTACTTTTTTAATATACTACTTTGTGCTGTTTACGAGCTTTCATATTTTACTTTTTCTAGTATACAACTTTGTACTCTTTATGAGTTTCCTTATTTTATTTTTCATCATGTACATTTTTGTGTTCTTTTGGAGTTTCCATATTTTACTCTTCATATTATACTACTTTGTACTGTTTACGAGTTTCCATATTGTATTTTTTTCTATACTACATCGTTCTCTTTACGAATTTCCACATTTTACTTTTGCTAGTATACTTTTTTACACTCTCTAAGAGGTGCCATATTTTACATTTACTAGTGTACTACTTTATACTCTTTACGAGTCTACATATTTAACTTCATCTTGAACACAACTTTGGAATCTCTTTCGAGTTTCCGTATTTATTTTCCTATAATACAACTTTGCTCTTTTTACAAGTTTCCATATTTTACTTTTTCAAGTATACTACTTTGTGCTCTTTACGAGTTTCCATATTTTACATTTTTTGTACACTTATTTGAACTCTTCAGGAGTTTCTATGTTTTACATTTTCCAGTATACTACTTTGTACTTTTTGAGAGTTTCCATATTTTACTTTTCATAGTATACTACTTTGTTCTCTTAAAGAATTTCCATATTTTACTTTTCCTAATGTACTACTTTGTACTATTTACGAGTTTCCACATTTTACTTTTCCTAGTATACTACTTTGCACTCTCTTAGAGTTTCCATATTTTTCTTTTCCTAGTATACTACATTGTACTCTCTTAGAGTTTACAAATTTTACTTTTTATAATATAATACTTTGTACTCGTTAAAAATGTTCATATTTTACTTGTTCCAGTATACAACTTTGTACTCTCTTAGAGTTTACAAATTTTACTTTTTATAATATAATACTTTGTACTCGTTAAAAATGTTCATATTTTACTTGTTCCAGTATACAACTTTGTACTCTCTAGGAGTTTCCATACTTTTATTTTTGAATACTACTTTCTACTCTCTTAGAATTTTTATATTTTACTTTTCCAAGTATACTACTTTGTTCTTTTACAAGTTTCTATATATTTCTTTTCCTATAATAATACTTTGTATTCTTTAGGAGTTTCCATATTTAACTTTTTCTTGTATAGTACTTTGTACTCTACAAAAATTCCATATTTAACTTTTCAAAGTATAATACTTTGTACTTTTTACGAGTTTCCTCATTTTTATTTTCCTAATATACTACTTTGTTCTTTCTTCGAGTTTCCATATTTTACTTTTCTTAGTATATAACTTTCTGCTCTCATAGAGATTCCATATTTTCCATTATCTGGTATACTACTTTGTTCTCTTTACGACTTTCCATACTATTTTTTTTGCATACTTCTTTGTACTCTTTAAGAATGTTCACTTTTTACTTTTCCTAGTATACTTCTTTTTACTCTTTACGAGTTTCCATATTTTACTTTTTTGTGTGCTACTTTGTACTCTTTACGAGTTTCTACATTTTACTTTTTCTAGTATACAACTTTGTTCTCTCTTAGAGTTTCCATATTTTACTTTTCCTAGTGTACAGCTTTGTACTCTTTTAAAATTTCCATATTTTACTTTTCGTAGTATACTACTTTGTACTCTGTTGGAGTTTCCATATTTTTTTACTTTCCTAGAATTCTACTTTGTACTCTTTACGAGTGTCTATATTTTACTCTTTCTAGTATACAAATTTGTTCTCTTTATGAGTTTCCTTATTTTACTTTTCATAGTATTCTACTTTGTACTCTTTACGAGTTTCCATATTTTACATTTCCTAATATACATTTTTGTACTTTTTAGGAGTTTCCATATTTTATTGTTATTTTACTAGTATACTACTTTGTACTCTTTAGGAGTTTCCATATTTTATTTTTCCTACTATACTACTTTGTACATTTTAGGAGTTTCCATATTTTATTGTTATTTTACTAGTATACTACTTGGTACTCTTTAAAAGTTTCCATATATTATATTTCCTAGTATACTACTTTGTACACTTTAGGAGTTTCGATGTTTTGATTTTCCTAAAATACAACTTTGGATTTTTTTCGAATTTCCATATTTTAGTTTTTTGTAAACTACAATGAACTCTTTACGAGTTTCCACATTCTACTTTTTTCGTATATTACTTTTTACTCTCTAACAGGTGCCATATTTTACTTTACTAATGTACTACTTTCTACTTTTAACGAGTTTCCATATTTTACTTTTTTGTGTACTACTTTTTACTCTTTACGAGTTTCTACATTTTACATTTCCTAGTATACAACTTTGCTCTCTGTTATGTAAATGTCATGTAAATATTATGTAAACGACAACCATGTCGAGAGTGTTATGTAAATGTTATGTAAACGACAATCATGTCATGTCGTGTTTGCATTCCCATATCTATTATATCTCCATATTTATATTATTTTTTCGAAGTTTAAACCAAAAAATATGTTATTCATTTAAAATAATATTAAAAATTAATTAAAATTCATTTAGACATTTTTAAAACTAGGTAGATTGATCACTTGTATTGGTCTGGTGTTTGTAATGTGGAATTCTGGGAAGTTACGCGATTAGTATATAAACCGACGGCGATGCGAGGGAAATCGTCATCCATTTTTACTCGGGTCAAGAAGTGAATCATCCATTTTTACTCGGATCAAGAAGTTTGTCTCGTTTGAGAAAGTTTAAACGTTTACCGTGTGATTACTCAAATGGAATTTGTGAATAGAGCTAGACCGACCAAAGCGGTGAAATTTTTATTCCGTTAATCTTTACAATTCAGTCGGATTACGGATTATACCGAAAGTCAATACGAATTGGACTGTGAATTTTTGTTTGAAATTACCCATTCAAACTTCGAAAATTTCTCCGTGGGACTAAATTCCCCGCCTAGATTGGAACTTTGGATTTCGGATTTGGACACTCATTCTGGATCATATTATTAAGCACAGGCGAGTACCTTTTTGTATTATAAGTGGTTTTGAAGGTTGAAACTGGATATCTGTTATTACTATTGGATAATTTATTTTGTGTCTATCACATAAGTAGATCATTATAATAAATTAAAGAAGCTGCTATCTGTGTCTTTCTGTTGTGTTCAGTCCGCATAAAAAACGTAACATTCTCTCTTAGAGTTTTTATATTTTACTTTTCTAGTATACTACTTTGTACTCTCTTAGAATTTCTATATGTTGTTTTCTTATAAACTACTTTGTAATCTTTTAAAGGTGTCATATTTTACATTTCCTTGCATACTACTTTGTACTTTTTAGTACTTCCATGTTTTGTTTTTCATAGCATACTGCTTTGTACTTTTTCAAATTTTCATATTTATTTTCCAGTATAGTGCTTTGTATTCTTTAGGAGTTTTATATTTTACTTTTATTTTACTAGTATTCTACTTTGTACTCTTTACGAGTTTCGATATTTTTCTTTTTTGTATACTACTTTTTCCTCTTCACGACTTTTTATATTTTACTTTGTAATCTCTTAAAGTTTCCATATTTGGCTATTCTTAGTATACTCCTTCGTACTCTTTACGAGTTTCCATGTTTTACATTTTTAGTGTACTACTTTGTACTCTTCAGGAATTTTCATATTTTACATTTTCCAGTGTACTATTTTGTACTCTTTATGATTATCCATATTTTACTTTTTACAGTATACTACTTTTTTCTCTTATCGAATTTTCACATTTTACTTTTTCTAGTATACTTCTTTGCACTAATTAGAGTTTCCATACTTCTTTTCCTGGTATACTACATTGTACTCTTTTAGAGTTTCCAAATTTTACTTTTTGTTTACTACTTTGTAGTCTATTACAAATTGCATATTTTTACTTTTCCTATTATCCAACTTTGTACTCTTTAAAAAGTTTCCACATTTTACTTTTCCTGGTATGCTACTTTCTGCGATTTACAAGTTTTTTATTCTTTACTTTTCATAGCATACCACTTTCTACTCTTTGCAATATTTTTATATTTTATCTTCCCATCATACTATTTTGTTCTCTTTCTGATTTTCCATATTTTATTTTTCACAGTATACTACTTTTTACTCTTTACGAATTTCCACATTTTACTTTTTATTATACTACTTTTTACTCTCTTTGAGTTTCATATTATGCTTTTCCTAGCATACCACTGTTACGTTTTTTATGTTTTATGAACGCAACAGAAAGACACAGATAACAGCTTGTATAATTTATTACAATAAACTATTATATATGTGACAGATATAAAATAATTTACATAACAACAATGACAGATATTCAGTTTAGACCTTCAAAATTAATTACAATACAAAATGGTACTGGCCTGTATCTGATAATATGATCTTGAATGAAAGTCCAAAAGTCCAGATTAGAAATCCAAAATTCCAGTCTAGGGTGTGAATTTGGTCCCACGAAGAAATTTTGAAGTTTAAATGGAGAATGACGAAGTTCTTTTTACGGTGTTTTCGATGAATGTCTCAACTTGTTGTTTTCCAAATTTTCCCGTTCTCCCTTAAACAGTCCTACACGTGTTGACTTTCAGTATAACTAGTAATTCGAATGAATCGTAAAGATTGACGAAATAAAATCACGGCTTCTGTAGATCTAGCTCTGGTCACAAATCCAAGTTGAATAAAATCAGAGCAAACACTTAAACTTTCTCAAACGAATGACTGACTCTTCTGCTTCGCATCTCCGTCTGTTTATATATTAGTAGGCCTTTTCTCCAAGAACCGCGTAACTTCCCAACATTCCAGAATAATCTGCGCATGTCTGTTTTTCCACGAGACTTGTCGTCAAGACACTCGGCCGCCACATTCCATTTATAGTCAATTGATTGATCTACCTAATTCTAGAAATTTCTAAATGTTATTTTAAATGAATAACAACATATTTTATTGGTTTAAACTTTGAAACAATAATATAAACAACAACATGGCATTCAAACGCCTTTTACATAACACTCTCCCCTTAAAAGCAAAAAAAAGAAAAAGTTTGAACATGTGAAAACGTTTTTTTTTGCTTTTTTTAAACCAACTCAAAAGGGTTAAATCCAGTAGATTCTTGCATCACTTCACGAACTGCAAACAACAACAAGGAAACATCCTCATCCCAGTCCTTTGAGTGTTCGTGGCAGTAATTTGGTGGAAACGCCAATGGACACCTTGTGACTCAGGATGGTAGGCACTGGATGAAACTTGATGGATGTGCTGTTCATGCATGGCTTGTTGAAATAGCTTGTACATAAAATTTAAGTCTTGATCTGATTGCATAACTTTTGGAATCCCGGACATGGTAAAGAATTTGCAAAGAGCCTTGATAATGTTGGGAGCAGTGATTTTTCTCAAAGGAATTGCCTCAGGGAAACGTGTAGAAGCACACATGATGGTCAAGAGGTATTCATTACCTGCTTTGATTTTTGGCATTGGGCCAACACAGTCGATAATGACCCTTGAGAACGGTTCTTCAAAGGCAGGAATAGGCTGCAGTGGTACTTTGGGAATCCCTTGATTTGATTTTCCAGTCATTTGGCAAAAATGGCATGTCTTACAATAGTCAACAACATCTTGGCGCATCTTTGGCCAATAGAAATGTCGTCGGATACGATCTAGGGTCTTTCTTACACCTAAGTATCCTGACAACACATGATCATGAGCAAGACTAAGAATATCATTCCGATAGCATTTTGGAATGACGATTTGGTGAATAACATTCCACTCTTCATCAGCAGCAACGTCAGGAGGTCTGTATTTTCTCATTAACACACCTGACTTCTGGTAGTAACAAATAGGGACAGTTCCTATTTCATTTTCATTAACGGCCAGTTGTATAAGAGAACGAGTTTCAGGATCATTGTCCTGTTCCTCAACAAGTTTGTTTCGATGAAGAGAGTCGAAAAATGACTTGGAGTCATCAGTAGAACTTAAAGTTGAGTCAGAAATCTCATCAATGTGAGACATGAATGTATCAGATAAAGAGAAATCCTCTTTGGACTCCTGAGAACGTGTTTGAGAACGAGTAACAACATAGGCGGGGAAAACATTAGGAAACTCTTCAACGAGTTGCTCTGTACTGGGACTAACAACAGGTACTTCAACAACACGAACCTCTGGTACCACCTTACTACCAGCCAAATTATTCCCCAAAAGCATAGACACATCTTCAACAGGCAATAAAGATTTAATACCCACAGTCACCGGGCCCGAAACTAAGTCCGAATGCAAATCCAATCTATGAAGAGGAATAGAAACGACGCCACCTTCTACACCAGAAATAAGCACATTGGCCCCAACGGATGACTTTTCAGAAAACGGAAGTACACTTTCCAAAATCAAACTCTGAAAAGCTCCTGTATCCCGCAGGATTTTAATTGGTTGTAGATTTGAATCGCCAACAAAAGAATCAAAACCTTCAGTGATGAAAGGCTTAAATTTGTCCTCAACAAGATCTTCAGGTACATCAAGAATATTGGACTTGGAATCCACAGTGGACTGGACAGGGACAAAATCATTGGGAACCAATGATGTATCCAACGAGGGCGAAATGAAACTATGGGGTGATGGCTTGTTTTTGATCTTATAGCACTCAGAAATCAGATGGCCAGGTTTCTTACAATAAGCACATGTTTTGGATGAGAATGACACGTTTTTGGTAGATGATGAGCTTTAGGAATGAGATGGAGTCTTTGTTTGAGAATCAGAAGTTTGCTCTTTTTTGTCTCTGTCGACATTTGCATAATGTTTGAATGAGTCATTGGGTTTCTTTGCTGTATGATTTGTTTTGCTTTTGTATGAGAAATCTTTGTGAGTCAAAGCATACTCGTCTGCCAAGACAGCAGCATCATGAATTTTGAAAGCTTTTTGTTCGTCAATGTAAGTTTTGAGCTCTACGGAAATACATCTTTTAAGCTCTTCAACTAACATGAGTTCTCTGAGTTTTGTGTAATCATCTTTGATTTCTTTGGAAGCACACCACCTATCGAACAGAGTTTCTTTTTCACGAGCAAATTCGACATAAGTTTGACTGTCAAACTTTTTGTAACCACGAAATTTTTGTCTGTATGCCTCTGGCACCAATTCATAAGCATTCAAAATGTATTTTTTGACGTGCTCGTAATAATAACTTTGCTCGGCCATGAGTTTGGAAAATACTTCCTGGGCTTTACCTTTGAGAACACTCTAAAGTAATACTGTCCAATATTCTGTAGGCCATTTTAGCCTAAGGACCAATTTTTAAAATTGCTGAAAATATTTATCTACAGCCTTTTCATTGAATGGAGGTACTAAACGAATTTGTTTGGAAGCATCAAAATTATCCAACCGCATTTGGACAACCTTTTCATCTGTCTGTGCCTTTCTCATACTGATTTCTTTATCCGCTTTAATGCGTTCTTTTTGTATTTTGGCATTAAGAACAAGGCGTTTGTTTTCCTGTTATGCCTCAATACGTTTTGTTTCTTTTTCTGCCTCAAGAACAAGGCGTTTAATTTCAATTTCTAAACGAAATTTCATTTCCATTTCCATTTTTTTAAATTCAAAATCTGGGTCAAAATGAGCGGCAGGCAATTGTTGTACAACTTTTTGAGGTAAAACATTTTGGCTGACCAAATGTTCAACAACAATTCGTTTGATATCTGCTTTCTTCATTGCTTGCTTCACTTACAAATTAAAATGTTTTCCAACATCAAGCAATTCAGATTTTTATAATTCACTGATCAATTCAAAAGAGGTATTCTGATTAAATTTGTCTATAAAATCTTCGAGTTGGAATGCCATTTTGAATATACAAGCTGTCGATCTGTATAGAATACAAATCTAATTTTGGAATATAATTAAAATGTTTGATCAATCCCGTACGAGCCCCCATTTTTCTGTTACGTTTTTATTTTATGTTTTCTGAACGCAACAGAAAGACACAGATAACAGCTTGTATAATTATTACAATAAACTATTATATATGTAACAGATATAGCATAAATTACATAACAACAATGACAGATATTCAGTTTAAACCTTCAAAATTAATTACAATACAAAATGGTACTGGCCTGTATCTAATAATATGATCTAGAATGAAAGTCCAAAAGTCCAGATTAAAAATCCAAAATTCCAGTCTAGGGTGTGAATTTGGTCCCACGAAGAAATTTCAAAATTTGAATGGAGAATGACGAAGTTCTTTTTACGGTGTTTTCGATGAATGTCTCAACTTGTTGTTTTCCAAATTTTCCCGTTCTCCCTTAAACAGTCCTACACGTGTTGACTTTCAGTATAACTAGTAATTCGAATGAATCGTAAAGATTGACGAAATAAAATCACGGCTTCTGTAGATCTAGCTCTGGTCACAAATCCAAGTTGAATAAAATCAGAGCAAACACTTAAACTTTCTCAAACGAATGACTGACTCTTCTGCTTCGCATCTCCGTCTGTTTATATATTAGTAGGCCTTTTCTCCAAGAATCGCGTAACTTCCCAACATTCCAGAATAATCTGCGCATGTCTGTTTTTCCACGAGACTTGTCGTCTAGACACTCGGCCGCCACATTCCATTTATAGTCAATTGATTGATCTACCTAATTCTAGAAATTTCTAAATGTTATTTTAAATGAAACAACATATTTTATTGGTTTAAACTTTGAAACAATAATATAAACAACAACATGGCATTCAAACGCCTTTTACATAACAACTACTTTGTACTTTTTTGGAGTTTCCATACTTTTTATTTTCCTAGAATACTACTTTGCACTCTCTTAAAATTTCCATATTTTTCTTTTCTTAGTATATTACATTGTATTCTCTTAAATTTTTCATATTTTACTTTTTCTAATATACTACTTTGTACTCTTTACGAGTTTCCTTATTTTACTTATTTCTATACTACTTTGTACTCTTTACGAGTTTCCTTATTTTACTTATTTCTATACTACTTCGTACTCTTTACGAATTTCCACATTTTACTTTTACTAGTGTACTAATTTACACTCTCTAAGAGGTGCCATATTTTACATTTTTTGTATTCTTCTTTGTTTTCTTCAGGAGTTTGTATGTTTTACATTTTCCAGTATACTACTTTCTACTCTTTAAGAATATCCATATTTTACTTTTCACAGTATACTACTTTGTTCTCTTTACGATTTTCCACATTTTACTCTTCCTAGTATACTACTTTGCACTCTATTAGAGGTTCCATATTTTTCTTTTCCTAGTATACTACATTGTACTCTCTTAGAGTTTCTATATTTTAATTTTTCTAATATACTACTTTGTACTCTTTACGAGTTTCTATATTTTAATTTTTCTAATATACTACTTTGTACTCTTTACGAGTTTCTATATTTTACTTTTTCTACTATAGTACTTTTCCTGGTATACTACTTTGAAATCTCTTAGTTTCCATATTTTGCTTTTCCTTGTATATTACATTGTACTCTGTCAGTTTCCATATTTTATTTTTCCTAATATACTACTTTTTACTCTTTACGAGTATCCATATTTTACTTTTCATAGTATAGAACTTTGTACTCTTTACCAGTTTCCATATTTTAATTTTTTGTACACTACTTTCACTCTTTCCGAGTTTTCACATATTACATTTTCTAGTATAATACTTTGTACTCTCTTAGAGATGCCATATTTTACTTTTCTAGTATACTACTTTGTTTTCTTTAGGAGTTTCCATATTTAACTTTTCCTGGTACACTACTTGAACTATTTACGAGTTTTAATAATTTTCTTTTATAGTGTATACTTTGAGCTCTTTACGAGTTTACACATTTTAATTTTCCTAGTATACTACTTTGTACTCTTTAGGAATTTCCATATTTTACTTTTACTAATATACTACTTTGTAGTTTCTGAAAGTTTCCATATTTTACTTTTTGTAGACTACTTTGTAGTCTTTTAGAAATTCGATATTTTACTTTTCCTTCAGTGATGTCGAGAAACCCACTTGTTGAGAACTTTTATATGCAAAAACGGCTCTTCTGGGCCCAGAAAACACTTCAAATAGAAGAGCGAACAACGTTTCGACCTTTGTGAACCTGACGATGACCGAAGAAGGTCGAAACGTTGTTCGCTCTTCTATTTGAAGTGTTTTCTGGGCCCAGAAGAGCCGTTTTTGCATATAAAAGTTTACTTTTCCTTGTATACTACTTTGTACCTTCTTAGAATTTTCGTATTGGGTTTATCCTTATGTACTTCTTTTTACTCTCTAAGGGTGTCATATTTTACTTTACCTAGTATACTGCTTTGTACTCTTTTGAAGTTTTCATATTTTACTTTTTGTATACTATTTTATGCTTTCTTGCAGTGTCCATATTTTAATTTTCCTTGTATACTTTTTTTAAAATTAATGAGTTTCCATATTTTCTTTTCCTTGTACACTCTTTGTACTCTTAACCAGTTTCCATATTTTACTTTTACTATCATACTAATTTGTACTTATTACGAGTTTACATATTTTACTTTTCCTAGTATAATACTTTGTACTATTTACGATTTTCCATATTTTAGTTTTCCTAGTATACCACTTTGTACTCTTTAAAAGTTTCTATATTTTACTTGTTGTATATTATTTTCTACTCTCTTAGAGTTTCCATGTTTTACTTTTCTTAGTATACTACTTTGTACTCTCTTAAAATTTCCATATTTTAGTTTTCATAGTGTACTACTTTGTATTCTTTTGAAGTTTCTATATTTTAAATTTCTCTGGATTCTTCTTTGTACTCTTTTAAAGTTTCCATATTTTATTTTTCCTTGTATACTCTTTTTTACAATTAAGGAGCTTTATATTTTACTTTTTTAGTACACTACTTTGTACTCTTAACCAATTTTCATATTTTACTTTTCATATTATTCCACTTTGTACTTATTGCGAGTTTCCATATTTTACTTTTCCTGGTATACAACTTTGTACTCTTTGGGAATTTTCATATTTTACTTTGTATATTCTACTTTGTAATCTGTTAGAAATTCCATATTTTGTTTCTCCTAATTTACTACTTTGTTCTCTTTTGAAGACGTCATATTTTACCTTTCTCTTTTATATTTCTTTGTACTCTTTACGAGTTTCTATATTTTACTTTTTTGTATACTACTTTGTACTCTTTACAAGTTTTCACATTTTACTTTTCCTAGTATAATACTTTGTTCTCTGTTAGAGTTCCATATTTTACCTTTCCTATTATACATTTTGCACTCTTAGAGTTTTTATATATTACTTTCCATTGTGTATTTCTTTGTACAGTCTTAGAGGTGCCATATTTTACTTTTCATATTATACTACTTTTAACTTTTTAGGAGTTTCTATATTTTACTTTATTCCATACTACTTTTACTCTTTACGAATTTTAATATTTTACTTTTCCCAGTATATTACTTTGTACACTTTAGGTGTTTCCATGTTTTTTCTTTCTTTTCATAGTATACAACTTAATACTCTTTACCAGTTTTCATGTTTTACATTTCCTCGAATACTTCTTTCTACTCTTTAAGAGTTTTCATATTATACTTTCCCCAGTATACTACTTTGTACTCTTTAAGAGTTTCAATATTTTACTTTTCCTAATATATTACTTTGTACTCCTTACGAGTTTCTATATTTTACTATTCCTAGTAAACTATTATGTACTTTCTTAAAATTTCTATATTTTACTTTTCCCAGTATATTACTTTGTACTCTTTAGGAGTTTTCATACTTTACTTTTCCTAGTATGCTATTTTGTACTCTTTTAGAGTTTCCGTGTTTTACTTTTCCTCGAATACTACTTTGTACTCTTAAGGAGTTTTGATATTTTTTGTACTACTTTGTACTTTTTACGAATTTCCACATTTTTCTTTTCCTAGTATACAACATTGTGCTCTCTTACAGTTTCCTTTTTTTTTCTAATATACTACTTTGTACTCTATTAGAGGTGCCATATTTTTTCCCAGGGCACTTCTTTTTACTCTTTCCGAGTTTTCATATTTTGGTTTTCCTAATATACAACTTTCTACTCTATAGGAGTTTCCATATTTTAATATTCCTAGTATATTACTTTGTACTCTTTAGGAGTTTCCATATTTAATTTTTCCTATTATATTGCTTTTTACTCTTTACGAGTTTCTATATTTCACTTTCCCTTTAAACTACAATGTACTTTCTTAGAATTTCCATATTTTACTTTTCCCAGTATACTGCTTTGTATTCGTTAGGAGTTTCCACATTTTACTTTCCCTCGTATACTTCTTTTTACTTTTTAAGAGTTTTCATATTTTACATTTCCTAGTATTCTACTTTGTACTCTTTAGGAGTTTCCATATTTTACTTTTCTTAATGCCCTTTTTTGTACTTTTTACGAGTTTCCATATTTTACTTTTTTGTATACTACTTTCTACCTTTTACGAGTTTCCACATTTTTCTTTTTTAGTATACTACTTTGTACTCTTTTAAAGCTTTTATATATTACTATTTTAGTATACAACTAAGTACTCTCTTAGAGTTTCTATATATTTTTTCTTATATATTACTCTGTACACTTTGTACTTTTTGATGTTTACATATTTTACTTTTTTTACTATACTACTTTGTACTCTTTACGAATTTTTATATTTTATATTTCCTAGTATACTATTTTGTTCTCTTTACGAGTTTCCACATTTTAAGTTCTTAGTTTCTAACATTATACATTCTTTTTCTCGTATACTCCTTTTTACTTTTTACGAGTTTTGATATTTTACTTTTCCTAATATACTAATTTGTACTCTTTAAAAGTTTCCATATTTTAATTTTCCCAGAGTACTACTTTGTACCCTTTGGGAGTTTTCATATTTTTTTTTTCTTGGTATACTACTTTGTACTCCTTACGAGTTTCCATATTTTTTGTATACAATTTTGTACTATTTACGAATTTTTACATTTTACTTTTTCTAGTACACTACTTTGTAGTTTCTTAGAGTTTCCATATTTTTCTTTTCCTTATATACTACATTGTACTTTCTTAGAGTTTCCACATTTTACTTTTCCAAGTATATTACTTTGCACTCTTAAGGAGTTTTCATATTTTACTTTTCCTTATATACTTCTTTTTAGTCTTTACGAGTTTTCATATTTTACTTCTCTCAGAATACTTATTTGTACTTTTTAGGAATTTCCACATTTTACTTTTCATAGTATTTTACTTTGTACTTTTTACAAGTTTTTATATTTATTGTATACTTTTTCTATTCTTTACGAGTTTCCACATTTTACTTTTTAGCATGCTACTTTGTACTCTCTTAGAGTTTCCTGTTTTTCTTTTCTTGTTTACAACTTTCTACTTTCTTAGAGTTTCTATATTTTTTCCTAATATACTACTTTCTACTCTTATAGAGGTGTCATATTTTTCTTTTCCTTTTTTTTACTTTTTAATTTTTAGGAGATTCTATATTTTAATTTTTCTAGTATATTACATTGTACTCTTTGCGAGTTTTCTTGTTCAACTTTTCCTATTATACTAATTTGTACTCTTTAGGAGTTTTAATATTTTATATTTATTTTACTGGTATACTACTTTGTTCTCTATAGAAGTTTCCATATTTCACTTTTTCTAGTATACAACTGTGTACTCTTTACGAGTTTCCATATTTAACTTTTCCAACTATAATACTTTGTACTCTTTACGAGTTTTAAAATTTTACTTTTCCTAGTACACTACTTTCTACATTTTAGGAGTTTCCATATTTTACTTTTTTTCTTTTTTACTTTGTACTCTTTATGAGTTTCCATATTTTACTTTTCTTGGTATCCTAATTTAACTGTTTAAAAGTTTCCATATTTTACTTTTCCTAGTCTACTACTTTGTACCCTTTAGGAGTTTCGATATTTTACTTTTCATAGTATTCTTCTTTTTTTTACGAGTTTCCATGGGTTTTTTTGTCGATTACTTTCTACTTCTTACGAGTTTTCTCATTTTACTTTTTAGTATACTACTTTGTACTCTTCTTAGTGTTTCCATATTTTGTTTTTTCTAATATACTACTTTCTACTCTCTTAGAAGTTTCATATTTCTTTGTTCCTTGTATTCTACTTTTTACTCTCTACGAGTTTCCACATTTTATTTATCCTAATACACTACTTTGCACTCTTTTAGAGTTTTAATATTTTGCTTTTCCCAGTATACGACATTGTACTCTCTTACAGTTTCCATATTTTCTTTTTTTAATATACTACTTTGTACTCTTTACGAGTTTCCATATTTTACTTTTTTGTTTACTACTTTGTACTCTTTACGAGTTTTTTCATTTACCTTTTTCATGTATATTATTTTGTACCCTCTTAGAGTTTCCATGTTTTACTTTTCCTAGTATACTTCTTTGTACTGTTTAGTAGTTTCCATATTTTAATTTTTCTAGCATACTACTTTGTACTTTTTACGATTTTCCACATTTTACTTTTCCTAGTATACTACTTTGTACTTTCTTAAAGTTTCCACATTTTACTTTTCCTGGTATACTACTTTGTACTCTTTACGAGTTTCCACATTTTACTTTTCCTAGTTTACTACATTGTACTCTCTTAGAGTTTCCATATGTTGCTTTTTTAGTATACTACATATTACTCTCTTGGAGATGCCATATTTTACTTTTCCTAATCTCCTATTTTATACTCTATTAAAGGCACCATGTTGTTCTTTTCCTCGTTTACTCCTTTGTACTCTCTTAAAGTTTCCGTATTTTACTTTTCCTTGTAACCTACATGCCTCCCTTATAGGCGTACAATGTTTTACTTTCTCTGAGCTTTTATTTCTTATATATTCTTATCACCTTTTTTCTTATGTATATATATATATATATATAGTTATATAAACACTTTTAGTTATATATACACTAAGAGACGGTAGAAACAACATGTTTATTGAAAACATTTCTCTGTATTACTAGCATATTTTTGAGCCATTAAAATTCCAGTTATCAGAAGTGTTTGTAAAAGCTTTTTTGAAAAGTAATTATTTGACATATTGTGTAGCAAAGAAATAAATATGTTTTTAAATTCTCAATTATCGAGTAAGTTTATTTTAAAAAACATTTCAAAGTCTTTTTGTTGACATAGTGGGGACGAGTGTTATTTCACAGAAATTAAAAATGAAACGAATTTTACCTAAAATTTCTTTATCCTAATTACCAAAAGGTTTTAACAAAAAGTAAGTCTCGGCACGTGTTTCTCAACATTTGAATTAACCAACCAGGAATGTTTGGCGGTGCTAGAAAAAAATAAACTTTCTTTTATAGAAACATGTAGCGTTTGAAAATTTGCCTTTCCAATAAACGTGTTTTTTTAGATGCATTATCGTACATCGTATTGTACTAATTAGTTTTGATTTGTAACCTCTAATAACGTTATCTAAATCCTCATATACATTATAAAAGTATGTTAAAGGTATTTCCTTTTCCAGAACGTTTAAACTATTTGACAGAGTTTAATTTGATCTGTTCTTTTTCATAAAATACTCACACTGGTTACGTTTACAAAAATTCCGAAAACAAAATATGCATTCTGATGTAAAGAAAGACCAATTCTGTTCCATTTTTGTTTGTTTGTTAGTTTATGAAATTGGTGCACAGCTACACGAGGGATATCTGCGCTAGCCGTCCCTACTTTTGCAATGTGAAACTGGAGGAAAGAAAGCTGGTCATCGTCACCCACCGACAACTTTCGAGCCACTGAGCTGTTCTTTTACTTGTAAATAGTTGAATTGACTGTGACCTTATAAATCCCTCACGACTGAAAGGGCGAGCATGTTTGGTGTGACAGTTAAAACAAGCTATATAGAGATTACTGTAAAAATCAATGTTTATCTGACATAATAGTCAGGAAATTTACTATTTAAGCAAAAATTAGTCACACAAATGGCACAAAGTTGGCACTAAAATGTAACGGTCACTCAACAAAGTGTTACAAGTTTTGTTTAGTATTTGTCAACCTATCACGTGACCGAAAACAATATTGTTATTGATAAAGCTATAATCCAAAACTGACTATCTGAGTTATCTTCTTCCGGTTATGTGCCTAGTAAGTTGCCTCCTGAGGTTACTTAACGTTGTAACTCTAGTAACGGAAGAAAAAAACAAGTGACATGAAGCAATGGATTTCAAGTTATAAGAAATTTAATGGAAAACTTGTTTGAAAACTGTATTATGTTTAGTGTAGTTTTATTTTATGTGAGAAAAGCACTGATCGAAACGTTATACGAACACAATGTAGAACGTGACTTGCGGTGTCAGTCGAAAAACAAACCAAAATAGCTCACTAAGAATACGTCAGACATCTCTCCGTAGATTTACGTCTCCTACGAGCAAATCTGTTAATTTCACGCTCCAATATTCTGAATTATACTGAAAAGCCGTTCTTGTTTGGAACAACGTACAAGTTCGGTTGTTTGTCGTGAAGGAAACCCGACTTTTTTTATTATTCTCAAAACGTCTGGTATGGGTATTAAAACTTTAATTAAAGTTTTGAATGACGTTTCGACCTTCTTAGGTCATTTTCAGGTTAACGAGCAGAGTTTGCAATCTCTCTTTGTGAACGTGTATATTGTTCCCCGTGCCTTTGTATATAACTTTGTTTCAGTGTAGCACTGTTTCTTTACTCTGTTAATGTAGCACTGTTTCTTTCCTCTGTTATTTAACAAACTGTCACTGATTTAAGCCATCAATCCGAATCATGTTTGATTCAATGTAGCACTGTTTCTTTCCTCTATTAATGTAGCACTGTTTCTTTTCTCTGTTATTTAAGAAACTGTCACTGATTTAAGCCATCAATCCGAATCATGTTTGATTCAATGTAGCACTGTTTCTTTCCTCTGTTATTTAACAAACTGTCACTGATTTAAGCCATCAATCCGAATCATGTTTCATTCAATGTAGCACTGTTTCTTTCCTCTATTAATGTAGCACTGTTTCTTTTCTCTGTTATTTAAGAAACTGTCACTGATTTAAGCCATCAATCCGAATCATGTTTCATTCAATGTAGCACTGTTTCTTTCCTCTATTAATGAAGCACTGTTTCTTTACTCTGTTAATGTAGCACTGTTTCTTTTCTCTGTTATTTAACAAACTGTCACTGATTTAAGCTATCAATCCGAATCATGTTTAAGCTTTGTTCGTGTTTGTGCTTGAAGTCATTTGATTGTCTTTCATAAGCAGTTCCTTCCATTGAAACCATCTCCTGCTAATGCATCTTGTGCTGTTGTAGAAGTTACATCTGTTCTTACGTCTAGATCATTGGTAAGATTGTGGTTATCCGACATTACGTTACATGACTTTATAATAACTTCACACATCCTGTCGAGAAAGTCACTATAACTTCGACTAAATGTTCACTCAGTATGTTGCATAGAGTAACCTTAACTTACAAAACTTTGATTTTACGTGTGTGTTGCATGAAATGTATCATTTGGAAGCCATACACAAAATTATCACAATACTGCTGGAATAATACGTATAAGATTGTCTTTAAATACATTTATAAGAATTATATGGATTTATTCCTTCCTGATACCAACTATACCAAACTATGTGAAATGTAGAACAAAGAGTATACTTGATATACCAAGTTTCTCCGAAAATAAGACAGGGCTTATATTAATTTTCACTCCAAAATATGACACTAGGGCTTATTTTCGAGGGATGTCTTATTTTGATATATTTATAAAATGAAGTTAAAAAGTAAAAATTATAAAAACTATTAAACTAACCATTTAAAATAAACTACACCAAATGTAACAGTCATATAATACAGACTACACCAAATGTAACAGTCATATAATACAAAGTATACCAAATGTAACAGCCATATAATACAAACTATACCAAATGTAACAGTCATATAATACAAACTATACCAAATGTGAGAGCCATATAATACAAACTATACCAAATGTAACAGCCATATAATACAAACTACACCAAATGTAACAGCAATATAATACAAACTATACCAAATGTAACAGTCATATAATACAAATTATACCAAATGTAACAGTCATATAATATAAACTATACCAAATGTAACAGTCATATAATACAAACTATACCAAATGTAACAGTCATATAATACAAACTATTGCAAATGTAATTGCCATATAATACAAACTATTCCAAATGTAATTGCCATATAATACAAACTATACCAAATGTAACAGTCATATAATACAAACTATACCAAATGTAACAGTCATATAATACAAACTACACTAAATGTAAAAGTCATATAATACAAACCCTTCCAAATGTAACTATAATATAATACAAACTCCACCAAATGTAACAGCCATATAATACAAACTACACCAAATGTAACAGTCATATAATACAAACTATACCAAATGAAACAGTCATATAATATAATCTATACCAAATGTAACAGTCAAATAATGCAAACTATACCAAATGTAACAGTCATATAATACAAACTACACCAAATGAAACAGTCATCTAATACAAACTACACCAAATGTAACAGCCATATAATACAAACTACACCAAATGTAACAGTCATATAATACAAACTATACCAAATGTAACAGTCATATAATATAAACTATACCAAATGTAACAGTCATATAATACAAACTACACCAAATACAACAGCCATAAAATACAAAGTATACCAAATAAAACAGCCATATAATACAAACTATACGAAATGTAAAAGTCATATAATACAAACTAAACGAAATGTAACAGTCAAATAATACAAACTATACCAAATGTAACAGCAATATAATACAAACTATACCAAATGTAACAGTCATATAATACAAATTATACCAAATGTAACAGTCATATAATATAAACTATACCAAATGTAACAGTCATATAATACAAACTATACCAAATGTGACACTCATATAATACAAACCATACCAAATGTAACAGTCATATAATACAAACTATACCAAATGTAACAGTCATATAATACAAACTACACCAAATGTAACAGCAATATAATACAAACTATACCAAATGTAACAGAAAGGGCGAGCATGTTTGGTGTGACAGTTAAAACAAGCTCGTATACAAACTATACCAAATGTAACAGTCATATAATACAAACTACACTAAATGTAAAAGTCATATAATACAAAATCTTCCAAATGTAACAATAATATAATACAAACTCCACCAAATGTAACAGCCATATAATACAAACTACACCAAATGTAACAGTCATATAATACAAACTATACCAAATGTAACAGTCATATAATATAATCTATACCAAATGTAACAGTCAAATAATACAAACTATACCAAATGTAACAGTCATATAATACAAACTACACCAAATGAAACAGTCATCTAATACAAACTACACCAAATGTAACAGCCATATAATACAAACTACACCAAATGTGACAGTCATATAATACAAACTATACCAATTGTAACAGTCATATAATATAAACTATACCAAATGTAACAGTCATATAATACAAACTACACCAAATGTAACAGTCATATAATAAAAACTATTCCAAATGTAACAATTATATGATATAAACTATACCAAATCTAACAGTCATATAATACAAACTATACCAAATGTAACAGGCATATAATACAAATATACCAAATGTAACAGCCATATAATACAAACTATACCAAATGTAACAGTCATATAATAGAAACTGTACGAAATAAAACAGCCATATAATACAAACTATACCAAATGTAACAGTCATATAATACAAACTATACCAAATGTAACAGTCAAATAACACAAACTATACCAAATGTAACAGCCATATAATAGAAACTATACCAAATGTAACAGTCATATAATACAAACTATTGCAAATGTAATTGCCATATAATACAAACTATTCCAAATGTAATTGCCATATAATACAAACTATACCAAATGTAACAGTCATATAATACAAACTATACCAAATGTAACAGTCATATAATACAAACTACACTAAATGTAAAAGTCATATAATACAAACTCTTCCAAATGTAACTATAATATAATACAAACTCCACCAAATGTAACAGCCATATAATACAAACTACACCAAATGTAACAGTCATATAATACAAACTATACCAAATGTAACAGTCATATAATATAATCTATACCAAATGTAACAGTCAAATAATACAAACTATACCAAATGTAACAGTCATATAATACAAACTATACCAAATGTAACAGTCATATAATATAATCTATACCAAATGTAACAGTCAAATAATACAAACTATACCAAATGTAACAGTCATATAATACAAACTACACCAAATGAAACAGTCATCTTATACAAACTACACCAAATGTAACAGCCATATAATACAAACTACACCAAATGTAACAGTCATATAATACAAACTATACCAAATGTAACAGTCATATAATATAAACTATACCAAATGTAACAGTCATATAATACAAACTACACCAAATACAACAGCCATAAAATACAAAGTATACCAAATAAAACAGCCATATAATACAAACTATACCAAATGTAACAGCCATATAATACAAACTATACCAAATGTGACAGCCATATAATACAAACTATACCAAATGTAACAGTCATATAATACAAACTATACCAAATGTAACAGTCATATAATACAAACTATACCAAATGTAACAGTCATATAATACAAACTATACCAAATGTAACAGTCATATAATACAAACTACACCAAATGTAACAGCAATATAATACAAACTATACCAAATGTAACAGTCATATAATATAAACTACACCAAATGTAAGAGTCATATAATACAAACTATACCAAATGTAACAGTCATATAATACAAACTACACTAAATGTAAAATTCATATAATACAAAATCTTCCAAATGTAACTATAATAAAATACAAACTCCACCAAATGTAACAGCCATATAATACAAACCACACCAAATGTAAGAGTCATATAATACAAACTACACCAAATGTAAAAGCCATATAATACAAACTACACCAAATGTAACAGTCATATAATACAAACCGTACCAAATGTAACAGTCATATAATACAAACTATACCAAATGTAACAGTCATATAATAAAAACTATACGAAATGTAACAGTCATATAATACACTTATACCAAATGTAACACTCATATCATACAAACTATACCAAATGTAACAGTCATATAATACAAACTATACCAAATGTAAGAGTCATATAGTACAGACTATACCAAATGTAACAGACATATAATACAACCTATACCAAATGTAACAGTCATATAATACAAACGACACCAAATGTAACAGTCATATAACACAAACTACACCAAATGTAACAGTCATATAACACAAACTATACCAAATGTAACAGTCACATAATGCAAACTATACCAAATGTAACAGTCAAATAATAAAAACTATACCAAATGTAACAGTCATATAATATAAACTATACCAAATATAACAGTCATATAATATAAACTACACCAAATGTAACAGCCATATAATACAAACTATACCAAATGTAACAGTCATATAATATAAACTATACCAAATGTAACAGTCATATAATACAATCGATACCAAATGTAACAGTCATATAATACAAACTACACCAAATGTAACAGCCATATAATACAAACTACACCAAATGTGACAATCATATAATACAAACTATACCAATTGTAACAGTCATATAATATAAACTATACCAAATGTAACAGTCACATAATACAAACTACACCAAATGTAACAGTCATATAATAAAAACTATTCCAAATGTAACAATTATATGATATAAACTATACCAAATCTAACAGTCATATAATACAAACTACACCAAATGTAACAGGCATATAATACAAATATACCAAATGTAACAGTAATATAATACAAACTATACCAAATGTAACAGTCATATAATACAAAATACACCAAATGTAACAGTCACATAATACAAACTACACGAAATGTAACAACCATATAATAGAAACTACACCAAATTAAAAAGTTATATAATACAAACTACACCAAATGTAACAGTCATATAATAAAAACTATTCCAAATGTAACAATTATATGATATAAACTATACCAAATCTAACAGTCATATAATACAAACTACACCAAATGTAACAGCCATATAATACAAACTATACCAAATGTAACAGTCATATAATAGAAACTGTACCAAATAAAACAGCCATATAATGCAAACTATACCAAATGTAACAGTCATATAATACAAACTATACCAAATGTAACAGTCAAATAACACAAACTATACCAAATGTAACAGCCATATAATAGAAACTATACCAAATGTAACAGTCATATAATACAAACTATTGCAAATGTAATTGCCGTATAATACAAACTATTCCAAATGTAATTGCAATATAATACAAACTATACCAAATGTAACAGTCATATAATACAAACTATACCAAATGTAACAGTCATATAATACAAACTACACCAAATGTAACAGTCATATAACACAAACTACTCCAAATGTAACAGTCATATAACACAAACTATACCAAATGTAACAGTCACATAATACAAACTATACCAAATGTAACAGTCAAATAATAAAAACTATACCAAATGTAACAGTCATATAATATAAACTATACCAAATGTAACAGTCATATAATATAAACTACACCAAATGTAACAGCCATATAATACAAACTATACCAAATGTAACAGTCATATAATATAAATTATACCTAATGTAACATTCATATAATACAAACTATATCAATTGTAACAGCTATATGATACAAATTACACCAAATGTAACAGCCATATAATATAAACTATACCAAATGTAACAGTCATATAATACAATCGATACCAAATGTAACAGTCATATAATATAAACTATACCAAATGTAACAGTCATATAATACAATCGATACCAAATGTAACAGTCATATAATACAAACTACACCAAATGTAACAGTCATTTTTCGTTTTTTATTCAAAACCGAAACTGAAACCTAAAAGAAAAACCAATAAGTAAGAAATTGGAAAGAAAACAGTGTAAATATTAATTTTTTAAGTTTTCAAGTTTCCATTTCCACCGTTGTTTTTGTTTTTCTGCAATCGAAACTGAAACCAAAAAAATTAACTTTTGAAGGGTGTTTCGTTCGATTTTCTTGATTTCTCATTTTTCTTCAAAACCGAAACTGAAAGCGAAAAGAAAAACCAATAACTAAGAAATTGGAAATAAGACAGTGTAAATAATAATCTTTTAACTTTCTTTTGTATACTTCTTTTTATTTATTAGGAGTTTCCATATTTTACTTTTCTTAATGTCCTTTTTTGTACTTTTTACGAGTTTCGATATTTTTCTTTTTTAGTATACTACTTTGTACTCTCTTAAATTTTCCATATTTTTCTTTTCCTATTATAAAACTTTTTACTCTCTTAGTGTTTCCATATTTTGTTTTTTCCAATATACTACTTTCTACTCTCTTAGAAGTTTCATATTTCTTTATTCCGTGTATTCTACATTTTACTCTTTACGAGTTTCCACATTTTACTTATCCTAATACAGTACTTTGCACTCTTTTAGAGTTTCAATATTTTGCTTTTCCCAGTATACGACATTGTACTCTCTTACAGTTTCCATATTTTCCTTTTTTTAATATACTGCTTTGTACTCTTTACGAGTTTTTTCATTTACCTTTTTCATGTATATTATTTTGTACCCTCTTAGAGTTTCCATATTTTGCTTTTCCTTGTATACTACTTTGTACTCTTTCAGAGGTGCCATATTTTACTTTTCCTAATATACTGCTTTGTACTGTTTAGTAGTTTCCATATTTTAATTTTTCTAGCATACTACTTTGTACTTTTTACGATTTTCCACATTTTACTTTTCCTGGTATACTACTTTGTACTCTTTACAAGTTTTTACATTTTACTTTTCCTGGTATACTACTTTGTACTCTTTACGAGTTTCCACATTTTACTTTTCCTAGTTTACTACATTGTACTCTCTTAGAGTTTCCATATGTTGCTTTTTTAGTATACTACATATTACTCTCTTGGAGATGCCATATTTTACTTTTCCTAATCTCCTATTTTATACTCTATTAAAGGCACCATGTTGTTCTTTTCCTCGTTTACTCCTTTGTACTCTCTTAGAGTTTCCGTATTTTACTTTTCCTTGTAACCTACATGCCTCCCTTATAGGCGTACAATGTTTTATTTTCCCTGAGCTTTTATTTCTTAATTATTCTTATCACCTTTTTTCTTATGTATGTATATATATATATATATAGTTATATAAACACTTTTAGTTATATATACACTAAGAGACGGTAAAAACAACATGTTTATTGAAAACATTTCTCTGTATTACTAGCATATTTTTGAGCCATTAAAATTCCAGTTATCAGAAGTGTTTGAAAAGCATTTTTGAACAGTAATTATTTGACATATTGTGTAGCAAAGAAATAAATATGTTTTTAAATTCTCAATTATCGAGTAAGTTTATTCTCAAAAATATTTCAAAGTCTTTTTGTTGACATAGTGGGGACGAGTGTTATTTCACAGAAATTAAAAATGAAACGAATTTTACCTAAAATTTCTTTATCCTAATTACCAAAAGGTTTTAACAAAAAATAAGTCTAGGCACGTGTTTCTGAACATTTGAATTAACCAATCAGGAATGTTTGGCGGTGCTAGAAAAAAATAAACTTTCTTTTATAGAAACATGTAGCGTTTGAAAATTTGCCTTTCCAATAAACGTGTTTTTTTAGATGCATTATCGTACATCGTATTGTACTAATTAGTTTTGATTTGTAACCTCTAATAACGTTATCTAAATCCTCATATACATTATAAAAGTATGTTAAAGGTATTTCCTTTTCCAGAACGTTTAAACTATTTGACAGAGTTTAATTTGATCTGTTCTTTTTCATAGAATACTCACACTGGTTACGTTTACAAAAATTCCGAAAACAAAATATGCATTCTGATGTAAAGAAAGACCAATTCTGTTCCATTTTTGTTTGTTTGTTAGTTTATGAAATTGGTGCAGAGCTACACGAGGGATATCTGCGCTAGCCGTCCCTACTTTTGCAATGTGAAACTGGAGGAAAGAAAGCTGGTCATCGTCACCCACCGACAACTTTCGAGCCACTGAGCTGTTCTTTTACTTGTAAATAGTTGAATTGACTGTGACCTTATAAATCCCTCACGACTGAAAGGGCGAGCATGTTTGGTGTGACAGTTAAAACAAGCTATATAGAGATTACTGTAAAAATCAATGTTTATCTGACATAATAGTCAGGAAATTTACTATTTAAGCAAAAATTAGTCACACAAATGGCACAAAGTTGGCACTAAAATGTAACGGTCACTCAACAAAGTGTTACAAGTTTTGTTTAGTATTTGTCAACCTATCACGTGACCGAAAACAATATTGTTATTGATAAAGCTATAATCCAAAACTGACTATCTGAGTTATCTTCTTCCGGTTATGTGCCTAGTAAGTTGCCTCCTGAGGTTACTTAACGTTGTAACTCTAGTAACGGAAGAAAAAAGCAAGTGACATGAAGCAATGGATTTCAAGTTATAAGAAATTTAATGGAAAACTTGTTTGAAAACTGTATTATGTTTAGTGTAGTTTTATTTTATGTGAGAAAAGCACTGATCGAAACGTTATACGAACACAATGTAGAACGTGACTTGCGGTGTCAGTCGAAAAACAAACCAAAATAGCTCACTAAGAATACGTCAGACATCTCTCCGTAGATTTACGTCTCCTACGAGCAAATCTGTTAATTTCACGCTCCAATATTCTGAATTCTACTGAAAAGCCGTTCTTGTTTGGAACAACGTACAAGTTCGGTTGTTTGTCGTGAAGGAAACCCGACTTTTTTTATTATTCTCAAAACGTCTGGTATGGGTATTAAAACTTTAATTAAAGTTTTGAATGACGTTTCGACCTTCTTAGGTCATTTTCAGGTTAACGAGCAGAGTTTGCAATCTCTCTTTGTGAACGTGTATATTGTTCCCCGTGCCTTTGTATATAACTTTGTTTCAGTGTAGCACTGTTTCTTTCCTCTGTTAATGTAGCACTGTTTCTTTCCTCTGTTATTTAACAAACTGTCACTGATTTAAGCTATCAATGCGAATCATGTTTAAGCTTTGTTCGTGTTTGTGCTTGAAGTCATTTGATTGTCTTTCATAAGCAGTTCCTTCCATTGAAACCATCTCCTGCTAATGCATCTTGTGCTGTTGTAGAAGTTACATCTGTTCTTACGTCTAGATCATTGGTAAGATTGTGGTTATCCGACATTACGTTACATGACTTTGTAACAACTTCACACATCCTGTCGAGAAAGTCATTATAACTTCGACTAAATGTTCACTCAGTATGTTGCATAGAGTAACCTTAACTTACAAAACTTTGATTTTACGTGTGTGTTGCATGAAATGTATCATTTGGAAGCCATACACAAAATTATCACGATACTGCTAGGAATAATACGTATAAGATTGTCTGTAAATACATTTATAGGAATTAGATTGATTTATTCCTTCCTGAACCAACTATACCAAACTATGTGAAGTGTAGAACAAAATGTACACTTATTATACCAAGTTTCTCCGAAAATAAGACAGGGCTTATGTTAATTTTCACTCCAAAATATGACACTAGGGCTTATTTTCGGGGGATGTCTTATTTTGATATATTTAAAAAATGAAGTTACAAAGTAAAAATAATAAAAACTATTAAACTAACCATTTAAAATAAACTATTATTAAACTATTAAACTAACTGATTAATACTTAAACAAACTATTTAACTAACTATTAAACTAATTAATAAATTATTATTTTTTATTTCTTTCCTCTTCCTGCCTCTCTTAACTAGGGATTAGTTTAAGGGTAGGGCTTATATTAAAACTATCACCAAAAATCACACTAGGCCTTATTTTATGGGTAGGTCTTATTATCGGAGAAACACGTTAACAACCGTACAATGTAATCTATACCAACCTTATAATCCAAACTGTACCAAATGTAAGCAGCCTTATAATATCAAATATAACACCTATATAACATAAAATATACTAAATATAACAGCCATACAATACAAACTACACCAAATGTAAGCAGCCTTATAATATCAAATATAACACCTATATAACATAAAATGTACTAAATATAACAGCCATACAATACAAACTACACCAAATGTAGGCAGCCTTATAATACAAACTATACCAAATGTAATAATCATATAATACAAACTACACCAAATGTAACAGCCATATAATATAAACTATACCAAATGTAACAGTCATATAATACAAACTATACCAAATGTAACAGCCATATAATACAAACTACACCAAATGTAACAGCCATATAATACAAACTATACCAAATGTAACAGCCATACAATACAAACTACACCAAATGTAACAGCATATAATACAAACTATACCAAATGTAACAGCCATACAATACAAACTACGCCAAATGTAACAGTCGTATAATACAAACTATACCAAATGTGACAGCCATATAATACAAACTATACCAAATGTAACAGCCATATGATACAAACTATACCAAATGTAACAGCCATATAATACAAACTATACCAAATGTGACAGCCATATAATTCAAACTATACCAAATGTAACAGTCATATAATAAAAACTATACCAAATGTAACAGTCATATAATACAAACTATACTAAATGTAACAATCAAAGAATACAAACTACACCAAATCTAACAGCCATATAATAGAAACTATACCAAATGTGACAGCCATATAATACAAACTATACCAAATGTAACAGCCATATAATACAAACTATACCAAATGTAACAGTCATATAATACAAACTACACCAAATGTAACAGCCATTTTTGGTTTTTCTTCAAAACCGAAACAGAAACCTAAAAGATAAACCAATAACTAAGAAATTGGAAAGAAAACAGTGTAAATATTAATCTTTTTATGTTTTAGTTTCGATTTCAACCGTTGTTGTTGTTTTTTTCGAAACTGAAAACTAAAGAGAAAAAGTTTAGGTAAAACTGAAACTGAAACAAAAAAAATGAAGTTTTGAAGGGTTTTACGTTCTAATTTCTTATTTTTGGTTTTCTTTCAAAATCGAAACTGAAACCTAAAAGAAAAACCAATAACTAGGAATTTGGTAAGAGAACAGTGTGAATATTAATCTTTTTATGTTTTAGTTTCGATTTCAACCGTTGTTGTTGTTTTTTTCGAAACTGAAAACTAAAGAGAAAAAGTTTAGGTAAAACTGAAACTGAAACAAAAAAAATGAAGTTTTGAAGGGTTTTACGTTCTAATTTCTTATTTTTGGTTTTCTTTCAAAACCGAAACTGAAACCTAAAAGAAAAACCAATAACTAAGAAATTGGAAAGAAAACAGTGTAAATATTAATCTTTTTATGTTTTAGTTTCGATTTCAACCGTTGTTGTTGTTTTTTTCGAAACTGAAAACTAAAGAGAAAAAGTTTAGGTAAAACTGAAACTGAAACAAAAAAAATGAAGTTTTGAAGGGTTTTACGTTCTAATTTCTTATTTTTGGTTTTCTTTCAAAACCGAAACTGAAACCTAAAAGAAAAACCAATAACTAAGAAATTGGAAAGAAAACAGTGTAAATATTAATCTTTTTATGTTTTAGTTTCGATTTCAACCGTTGTTGTTGTTTTTTTCGAAACTGAAAACTAAAGAGAAAAAGTTTAGGTAAAACTGAAACTGAAACAAAAAAAATGAAGTTTTGAAGGGTTTTACGTTCTAATTTCTTATTTTTGGTTTTCTTTCAAAACCGAAACTGAAACCTAAAAGAAAAACCAATAACTAAGAAATTGGAAAGAAAACAGTGTAAATATTAATCTTTTTATGTTTTAGTTTCGATTTCAACCGTTGTTGTTGTTTTTTTCGAAACTGAAAACTAAAGAGAAAAAGTTTAGGTAAAACTGAAACTGAAACAAAAAAAATGAAGTTTTGAAGGGTTTTACGTTCTAATTTCTTATTTTTGGTTTTCTTTCAAAACCGAAACTGAAACCTAAAAGAAAAACCAATAACTAGGAATTTGGTAAGAGAACAGTGTGAATATTAATCTTTTTATGATTCAGTTTTGTGTGAACCGTTGTTTTTGTTTTTTGCAATCGAAACTGAAACCAAAAGATAAAAAGTGTGGGTAAAAGCGAAACTGAAACCAAAAAAATTAACTTTTGAAGGGTGTTACGTTCGATTTTCTTGATTTGTGATTTTTCTTCAAAATCGAAACTGAAACCTAAAAGAAAAACCAATAACTAAGAAATTGGAAATAAAACAGTGTAAATATTAATCTTTTTACTTTCCCTTTGTTTACTTCTTTTTACTCTTTAGGAGTTTCCATATTTTACTTTTCTTAATGTCCTTTTTGGTACTTTTTACGAGTTTCCATATTTTACTCTTTTGTATACTACTTTCTACTTTTTACGAGTTTCCACATTTTTCTTTTTTAGTATGCTACTTTGTACTCTCTTAAATTTTCCATATTTTTCTTTTCCTATTATAAAACTTTTTACTCTCTTAGTGTTTCCATATTTTGTTTTTTCTAATATACTACTTTCTACTCTCTTAGAAGTTTCATATTTCTTTATTCCGTGTATTCTACATTTTACTCTTTACGAGTTTCCACATTTTACTTATCCTAATACACTACTTTGCACTCTTTTAGAGTTTCAATATTTTGCTTTTCCCAGTATACGACATCGTACTCTCTTACAGTTTCCATATTTTCCTTTTTTTAATATACTGCTTTGTACTCTTTACGAGATTTTCATTTACCTTTTTCATGTATATTATTTTGTACCCTCTTAGAGTTTCCATATTTTGTTTTTCCTAGTATACTACTTTGTACTCTTTCAGAGGTGCCATATTTTACTTTTCCTAATATACTACTTTGTACTGTTTAGTAGATTCCATATTTTAATTTTTCTAGCATACTACTTTGTACTTTTTACGATTTTCCACATTTTACTTTTCCTGGTATACTACTTTGTACTCTCTTAGAGTTTCTACATTTTACTTTTCCTGGTATACTATTTTGTACTCTTTACAAGTTTTTACATTTTACTTTTCCTGGTATACTACTTTGTACTCTTTACGAGTTTCCACATTTTACTTTTCCTAGTTTACTACATTGTACTCTCTTAGAGTTTCCATATGTTGCTTTTTTTAGTATACTTCATATTACTCTCTTGGAGGTGCCATATTTTACTTTTCCTAATCTCCTATTTTATACTCTATTAAAGGCACCATGTTGTTCTTTTCTTCGTTTACTCCTTTGCACTCTCTTAGAGTTTCCGTATTTTACTTTTCCTTGTAACCTACATGCCTCCCTTATAGGCGTACAATGTTTTGCTTTCCCTGAGCTTTTATTTCTTATATATTCTTATCACCTTTTTTCTTATGTATATATATATATATATATAGTTATATAAACACTTTTAGTTATATATACACTAAGAGACGGTAGAAACAACATATTTATTGAAAACATTTCTCTGTATTACTAGCATATTTTTGAGCCATTAAAATTCCAGTTATCAGAAGTGTTTGTAAAAGCATTTTTGAACAGTAATTATTTGACATATTGTGTAGCAAAGAAATAAATATGGTTTTAAATTCTCAATTATCGAGTAAGTTTATTCTAAAAAAAACATTTCAAAGTCTTTTTGTTGACATAGTGGGGACGAGTGTTATTTCACAGAAATTAAAAATGAAACGAATTTTACTTAAAATTTCTTTATTCTAATTACCAAAAGGTTTTATCATAAAATAAGTCTAGGCACGTGTTTCTGAACATTTTAATTAACCAACCAGGAATGTTTGGCGGTGCTAGAAAAAAATAAACTTTCTTTTATAGAAACATGTAGCGTTTGAAAATTTGCCTTTCCAATAAACGTGTTTTTTTAGATGCATTATCGTACATCGTATTGTACTAATTAGTTTTGATTTGTAACCTCTAATAACGTTATCTAAATCATCATATACATTATAAAAGTATGTTAAAGGTATTTCCATTTCTAGAACGTTTAAACTATTTGACAGAGTTTAATTTGATCTGTTCTTTTTCATAGAATACTCACACTGGTTACGTTTACAAAAATTCCGAAAACAAAATATGCATTCTGATGTAAAGAAAGACCAATTCTGTTCCATTTTTGTTTGTTTGTTAGTTTATGAAATTGGTGCAGAGCTACACGAGGGATATCTGCGCTAGCCGTCCCTACTTTTGCAATGTGAAACTAGAGGAAAGAAAGCTGGTCATCGTCACCCACCGACAACTTTCGAGCTACTGAGCTGTTCTTTTACTTACAAATAGTTGAATTGACTGTGACCTTATAAATCCCTCCCGACAGAAAGGGCGAGCATGTTTGGTGTGACAGTTAAAACAAGCTATATAGAGATTACTGTAAAAATCAATGTTTATCTGACATAATAGTCAGGAAATTTACTATTTAAGCCAAAATTAGTCACACAAATGGCACAAAGTTGGCACTAAAATGTAACGGTCACTCAACAAAGTGTTACAAGTTTTGTTTAGTTTTTGTCAACCTATCACGTGACCGAAAACAGTATTGTTATTGATAAAGCTATAATCCAAAACTGACTATCTGAGTTATCTTCTTCCGGTTATGTGCCTAGTAAGTTGCCTCCTGAGGTTACTTAACGTTGTAACTCTAGTAACGGAAGAAAAAACAAGTGACATGAAGCAATGGATTTCAAGTTATAAGAAATTTAATGGAAAACTTGTTTGAAAACTGTATTATGTTTAGTGTAGTTTTATGTTATGTGAAAAAAGCACTGATCGAAACGTTATACGAACACAATATAGAACGTGATTTGCGGTGTCAGTCGAAAAACAAACCAAAATAGCTCACTAAGAATACGTCAGACATCTCTCCGTAGATTTACGTCTCCTAGGAGCAAATCTGTTAATTTCACGCTCCAATATTCTGAATTATACTGAAAAGCCGTTCTTGTTTGGAACAACGTATAAGTTCGGTTGTTTGTCGTGAAGGAAACCCGACTTTTTTGATTATTCTTAAAACGGCTGGTATGGGTATTAAAACTTTAATTAAAGTTTTGAATGACAGTTTCGACCTTCTTAGGTCATTTTCAGGTTAACGAGCAGAGTTTGCAATCTCTCTTTGTGAACGTGTATATTGTTCCCCGTGCCTTTGTATATAACTTTGTTTCAGTGTAGCACTGTTTCTTTCCTCTGTTAATGTAGCACTGTTTCTTTCCTCTGTTATTTAACAAACTGTCACTGATTTAAGCCATCAATCCGAATCATGTTTAAGCTTTGTTCGTGTTTATTCTTGAAGTCTTTTGATTGTCTTTCATAAGCAGTTCCTTCCATTCAAACCATCTCCTGCTAATGCATCTTGTGCTGTTGTAGAAGTTACATCTGTTCTTACGTCTAGATCATTGGTAAGATTGTGGTTATCCGACATTACGTTACATGACTTTATAATAACTTCACACATCCTGTCGAGAAAGTCATTATAACTTCGACTAAATGTTCACTCAGTATGTTGCATAGAGTAACCTTAACTTACAAAACTTTGATTTTACGTGTGTGTTGCATGAAATGTATCATTTGGAAGCCATACACAAAATTATCACGATACTGCTGGAAATAATACGTATAAGATTGTCTGTAAATACATTTATAGGAATTATATTGATTTATTCCTTCCTGATACCAACTATACCAAACTATGTGAAGTGTAGAACAAAAAGTATAGTTATTATACCAAGTTTCTCCGAAAATAAGACAGGGCTTATATTAATTTTCACTCCAAAATATGACACTAGGGCTTATTTTCGGGGGATGTCTTATTTTGATATATTTAAAAAATGAAGTTAAAAAGTAAAAATTATAAAAACTATTAAACTAACCATTTAAAATAAACTATACCAAATGTAACAGTCATATAATACAAACTACACCAAATGTAACAGTCATATAATACAAACTACACCAAATGTAACAGTCATATAATACAAACTATACCAAATGTAACAGTCATATAATACAAACTACACCAAATGTAACAGTCATATAATACAAACTACACCAAATGTAACAGTCATATAATACAAACTATACCAAATGTAACAGTCATATAATACAAACTATACCAAATGTAACAGTCATATAATACAAACTATACCAAATGTAACAGTCATATAATACAAACTACACCAAATGTAACAGTCATATAATATAAACTATACCAAATGTTACAGTCATATAATACAAACTACACCAAATGTAACAGCCATATAATACAAACTATACCAAATGTAACAGTCATATAATACAAACTATACCAAATGTAACAGTCATATAATACAAACTACACCAAATGTAACAGTCATATAATATAAACTATACCAAATGTAACAGTCATATAATACAAACTACACCAAATGTAACAGTCATATAATACAAACTATACCAAATGTAAGTCATATAATACAAACTATACCAAATGTAACAGTCATATAATACAAACTATACCAAATGTAACAGTCATATAATACAAACTATACCAAATGTAACAGCCATATAATACAAACTACACCAAATGTAACAGTCATATAATACAAACTATACCAAATGTAACAGCCATACAGTATAAACAGTACACTACCTTCACTTTCACTTTGTGTTACTGATACTCACACCATGCTGGTTTTAATTTAAACAATGCCAGTAAAGTAGAGTTGTATGTTTCACAAACTAAGAAATGTGGAATAATTTCGTTACAAGAATACTTTTTTTCATAGTTCCATCACGACACGTACCAGTTATAGCCTCGAGCGTTCCCAAAGATAATGGAAGCTTATTGATTGATCTGAGACAATGTATTGGCTTGCTGTTAGTGACATCACAAAAACCTCACTTCACCACGATGAAGTTAACTGTTGTCTTTGTTATTTTTTCGTCGACCTCTTCATACAGCAATTTCACAAAGAACTGCTCGTCTCCAAATCGAACTATTCGTATGAATTAAATCTACATTGTATCTAAAATATTAAAAACACAGTTTAAAACCAGGCTTCGCAAGACAAAACTTAAGTTAAAGTAAACGTGTTTGCTTTGTTGTGTCATGAAGAGGTCGTCTCACGTTGAGGTCAGAATGCAAAATATTTGACTTATGAGTGATTTTTATTAATCGTAATTAAGATCACATAAATCTCATATCAGGCACTGAAAACACATAGAGCGGTGTTTTGATCTATACCAGCTGATGTCTGCCAGCAGACAAGAGTTCGAGTTTTGCTGTTGTTTATGGACAAGACGACGTAGCGTTACACACTTGCCACACGTGTTTGTGACAGGTTTTCCAACTTTAAAGAACAGCACGAAGTTTGACATTTAAATAGAACGCCCCAATTCTATGGAAATACAAAACTTTCCACCATCAGCATTGTGTTCTAAAGCACTCCCCACGTTATGAGATTTATTCGATAAAAAAAACTTGTAATATTCCGGAAACGAAAACAAATACTTATCATATAAAACTTGTATTGTCTGCAAACTTAATAGAATGAAAACAAAATAGTTTATATAAAGCACTTACAACTTTGAACCCTGTGCTCTATCTTTCCAATGGCAAAAAGAAAGATGCATAGATGTTTTGCATATTTTACATAAACTGCTGACGGAATATCAAAACGATTTTGAAGCATCATCAAGTCATTACAGTTTACATCGCAACGTCCAGTCATTCTCTGTTTGACTGTCGTACTTTTTTAACTATAGACCTGCAGCGTACTTTATGTCCAAAGCTTACCACTCTTCCCTGCAAGGCTTTGTAATCCGCCAAGTGTACAAGAAATAGGGTTTTGTTTCACATGTTCTAACAGCTCGATTGCACAAAATTCCTTGGCAATTTTACTGACGTCTCTTTGTAAACAACAGCATGTGTATTCCTTCCTTCCAGTTTAATGATATACACGACGTTTGAAACAACTTGTGTCACTTTTGTAGACGGACATCAAATTCTTTACCATTTTGCATAATACCGCCTTTGGCATGTGAACAGCTTTACTGGTGAAATTTGTGTTTGCGTTGTTGTTTTGGATACCGTGGTCTCCCACGTTGATACAGAAAATTTCCTTTTCCACTGTCGTTAAAAACAAAGAAGTCTCGTAAATTAAAAATCCCCAACCTCAATACATCTTTAACACTTCCATGTATGAATATTAAGATGTGTAAAAGATTCTTAAGTGTATTTCATTAAAGCAAGCCCCCCGATAGTACAGTGGTAAGTCTCCGGGTTTACAACGCTAAAATCAGGAGTTCGATTCCCCTCGGTGGGCTCAGCAGATAGTCCGATGTGGCTTTATTATAACGCACATTAAATACTGAGTTACTACTTTTCTGTTACACCACACCAAACAATGTCACGTTCTAGATATGATGCATGACGTCACTTTTTCTGTTAAGTCACACCAAACAATGTCAAGTTCTAGATATGATGCATGCCATGAGTTCACAATTTCTAACAGTTGTAGTTGCCACGTGACTTGATTATTTACACATTTAAAATCATTTTAATACAACTTAATTATGTCTATACATGTTTAAAAGGCGTACCTCGAAACTTTTCTTTACCAGTACAAAAACACTGAACTGACACGTAGGTATCTGACAGTAAAGACTCATAATGAAATGAACCTAATTTACCACATTGTATGTATGAACACAATATTACATTGGATACACTTGTTTCTGTACTTTGTTCATATAAACACAACAGTGCACAGTTTACACTTGATTTACTACTTTGTTCATATGAACACAACAGTGCACAGTTTACACTTGATTTACTACTTTATTCATATGAACACAACAGTGCACAGTTTACACTTGATTTACTACTTTGTTCATATGAACACAACAGTGCACAGTTTACACTTGATTTACTACTTTGTTCATATAAACACAACAGTGCATACTATACACTTGATTTAATACTTTGTTCATATAAACACAACAGTACATAGAGTGCACTTGTTTCACTATCTTGAAGAAACAAACACATGGATACGTGGAATGCACTTATGTCACTCTTTTGTATATATAAATACAACAATACATAGAATGCACCTGAAAAACTGAATTGGATATATAAATACAAAAGTACATTGAATACATTTGATTCATTACGTTGTAAATATAAACACATTTGTACATAGAATAATCTTGGTTCACTACTATCTATATATAAACACAATAGCACATATAACACACATGGATCACTACTTTATATGTATAAATACAACAGTACATACTTGGTGTATATATATATATAGTGAAAACCCTCTCAGCAGCCACCCCTCAGATTCGGTCACCCCTTGAAAGTGGTCATTCAATCACAGTTCCTTTGTTGTTTACATAATCCCTAACTATGTACAGTGGAACCCCTCTAATCAGGCCAGTTTGTCTCAGTCCCAAAGCTGGCTGCTTTAGAGAGGTTCCACTGTATAAACACAATAATACACAGAATACACTTTATTCACTACTTTTCACTGTATAAACACAATAATACATACAATATATTTAATTCACTACTTTCTATATATATGCGCAATAATACATAAAATACACTTGAATCACTGCTTTGTAAATGTCAACACAACAGTAGATAGAGTACAACTGATTAATTAATTTGTACCTATGAATAGAACAGTATATAAAATACACTTGAATCACTGCTTTGTACATATACATACAACAGTACATTGAGTATACTTGGCTCATTTCTTTGTGTGTATAAATACAATAGTACATAAAATACACCTGGTTCATTACTTTGTAAACCTAAATGCAACAGTATATAAATATCCATTTTAATCACTACTTTGTACATAAAACATAACAGTACATAGAATACACTTGATTCATTCCTTTGTACATATAAATACAACAGTACATATAATGATTCCATTGAATCACTAGTTTGTACATAAAACACAACAGTACATAAAATACACATGATTCATTCCTTTGTACATATAAATACAACAGTACATATAATGATTCCATTGAATCACTAGTTTGTACATAAAACACAACAGTACATAAAATACACTTGTATGAGTACCTTTTCCATATAAATACAACCGTACATAGAATACACATGAAACTTTTCTTCGTACGTGTAAATACAACAGTACACTTAGTTTGTACTGGCGGTAAGTTGTACCCTTACAAAGTTCTTGTCAGTAAAAGCTATACAGAAACACAATCGATTTTCTTCGAAGTAACAACTCTTGTTTATTAATAGTTAATTTAAATATGCACTCCTACACATACATAATTCGATTCATAAAGTTTGATTTATGCTAAGTAACTTACATATTGAAAACGTTTTTATTCGTTATTTATAATCTTGTTGTATATATGTTTATGTTCTTAAAGTATGAAAGGTTGTAAATAATGTAACACGCACAGTTAAATTCTGTGTTACAGTTATGAATTTTGTATCTCGTGAACTGACTGCAAAATATAGACAAATAACATAAAATGTTTTTCAAACTTTACGTTGAGGGCGCTCCTCAAATTTTACATACAGCTTGATTGTGTGGAAAGCTGGTCGGAGTTACTCCAAGGTTATGGAAGGTTATAGATAGCCTTTGTAACTCAGTCATCAACTGCAAAGAAATAAGTTAATATGCAAAGAAATTATGCAAGCACATACAAAAATATTTTTAAAACCCTTTCCAAGACATATCGTTACTTCCAGGTTCATATTCCAAGCTACATCAACAATACATAGTTTATGATATTGTTTTATTGTATCAAATACACTTTTTAATACCAGATTTTAAATAAACTATTGAATAATCGCAAATAATAGCTACACCAGGCTCAGATGATGTGTTATGTACTTCGTATTATGAAACATGGAGAAAATATTTAACTCCCTGTACTTTGTATTATTAAACATGGGAACAATATTTAACTCCCTGTACTTTGTATTATGAAACATGGGAACAATATTTAACTCCCTGTACTTTGTATTATTAAACATGGGAACAATATTTAACTCCCTGTACTTTGCATTATGAAACTGTTTTGTTTGTTTGTTTTGGAATTTCGCACAAAGCGACTCGAGGGCTACCTGTGCTAGCCGTCCCTAATTTAGCAGTGTAAGACTAGAGGAAAGGCAGCTAGTCATCACCACCCACCGCCAACTCTTGGACGACTCTTTTACCAACGAAAAGTGGGATTAACCGTCACATTATACACCCCCACGGCTGGGAGGGCGAGCATGTTTAGCGCGAACTCGCGACCTTCGGATTACGAGTCGCACGCCTTACGCGCTTGGCCATGACATCATGAAACAATATTTAATTCCCTGTACTTTGTATTATTAAACATGGGAACAATATTTAACTCCCTCTTGCTTCTCTTTGGGGAATCATACATGATAAAATAAAGTTATTTATTAACTATTACATTGATATTTATTTCCGACGAGAAACTGGATTCTTTTAAAAATAAAATTTTAAATTTTACAGTTTCTAACGTAACTCTTATAATTGCGCTTGACAATAGTGGATAATCTGTAGAAAAATTTCCATTCTAGTTTAAGTTGATGTAAGGAGCACATAAGCATTTCTCATCTGGTTTTACAACCTCTTCATGTAAGAAAAACATAAACATTTCTCATCTGGTTTTACAACCTCTTGATGTAAGGAGCACATAAACATTTCTCATCTGGTTTTACAACCTCTTGATTTAAGGAAGATATAAGCATTTCTCATCTGGTTTTACAACCTCTTGATGTAAGAAATACATAAACATTTCTCATCTAGTTTTACAACCTCTTGATGTAAGGAACACATAAACATTTCTCATCTAGTTTTACAATCCCTTGTGAATATCTTACACGTAAACCTGTGAATTTTTGCGCATTCATATCTTTTGTTCTAAATCAAAACCCAGGTGATATTCTATAATGTGTGTTAAGATATATAGTTTATAAAGATAAAGTAAGCATGTCTATGGCTATGTAATGTATGCTGCTAAGCATTCTTCATGAATACGTAGTAACCATGCTAACAACTACACTGTAAATTATTAAATATTGTATGTGGTAATCATGCTAACAACTATACCGTAAATTATTAAATACTCTATGTGGTAACCATACAAACAACTTCACTGTAAATTATTAAACATTCCATGTGGTAACTGTGCTGACAGCTACATTGTAAATTATTAAAGATTCTTCATGTAATCTGGTAACCATGCTAACAAATACACTGTAAATTATTAAACATTCTATATTGTAACCATGATAACAATTACACTGCAAGTTATTAAACATGTTATGTGGTAACCATGCTGACAACTACACTAAATTTTTAAAGATTCCTAAATCGTCTGGGTTTATAGGAAATTTATTTGATATTTTAACATGTTAAAACATATAAATATATTATTTACTAAATATTTAATATGACAATCATCTTAAAACTATGAAATATTAATGACATCATCATATTGGAGAAACAAGTAGAAAAATGGAAACCAGATTCAAAGAACACAAAAAGTCACCTTCACATGTTTTCGAACACTGCAAGTCAAATGAACACAACATAACCATAGAAAACGCTAAAATACTAAATAAAGAAACAAACATAAACAAAAGTAAAATTAAAGAAGCCTTACTTATACAACAACTTAAACCCAAAATAAACCAATATAAAGGAACGCCTTTATACCTATATTAATAAATATATCAAACATCTAAGTACACCCTCCACATTCCAACACTCAGTTACACTACCCTCATGTGGTCAGCTATCGGTCAGTTACCTCTTTCTTTCTCTGTGCACCTGACGATGACCGTAGAAAGTCGAAACGTTATTTGCTCCTCTACATAAAAATAAAAAAAATTCTCAACCAATACCAACAGTTTTTACATATATATTTCTGTTGTTCATGTTGGTGTATAGGAGACGTATCAATACCAGAAATAACTGACCTTATAACACCGAAGTGTTGTGTTTATTTCTGTTGTTCATGTTGGTGTATAGGAGACGTATCAATACCAGAAATAACTGACCTTATAACACCGAAGTGTTGTGTTTATTTCTATTATTCATGTTGGTGTATAGGAGACGTATCAATACCAGAAATAACTGACCTTATAACACCGAAGTGTTGTGTTTATTTCTGTTATTCATGTTGGTGTATAGGAGACGTATCAATACCAGAAATACCTGACCTTATAACACCGAAGTGTTGTGTTTATTTCTGTTATTCATGTTGGTGTATAGGAGACGTATCAATACCAGAAATACCTGACCTTATAACACCGAAGTGTTGTGTTTATTTCTGTTGTTCATGTTGGTGTATAGGAGACGTATCAATACCAGAAATAACTGACCTTATAACACCGAAGTGTTGTGTTTATTTCTGTTGTTCATGTTGGTGTATAGGAGACGTATCAATACCAGAAATAACTGACCTTATAACACCGAAGTGTTGTGTTTATTTCTGTTATTCATGTTGGTGTATAGGAGACGTATCAATACCAGAAATAACTGACCTTATAACACCGAAGTGTTGTGTTTATTTAATTAAAAACTCAGCGTTTCATTTTATAACTTATTCAGGAGTATTCACTGAAACACAAACCAATTAAATCTTTGCATAGTTAGCTTCGATTTGTGTTTTAGCAAACGCTGCTGAAGATGATATGAAGCGAAATGTTGTGTTTTTAATTAAATAAACACAACACTTTGGTGCTGTAGGGTCGTTTATTTCTAGTATTAGCATCAACACGAAGTATTTTGATGTATTTTACATGACCTTTTAAATAAATGAAGCTCTTGTGGATGTCAAAACTTTATTAGAAACAAAGTACAGGACAGCGTTTCGACCTTGCCAGGTCATATTTGTTGTTCACTACTTTATTTTAATTGAAGTGTTAATACCCAAACCAGCCGTCTTTAGAACACATTTTTACTTCAAGTGGGTTTCTCGTTATCACAAAATGAAGCTATTGAATCGGCTATCGATTTTTACATTGTTTATTGTTGTGTAATACAAGTTAAACACTACACTGATGTTGTTAAACTATAGTTTAGTATTGCAAGTGGCACAGTTAATCATTGTGTTAACAAATATAAATTATATTGTTGTTGTTAACAATATTAATACGGATATGTTGGAAGCTCTTTGCGTCACTCAAATCATGAACAAAGTATGTGACTTGTATTAGTTTTTGTGTACAAAATACTTTATGTCTAAGCCTTGTTTAAATACATGGTGTTCGAAAAGTCACTGTGCAGTTTTGTAATCATATTTTATTTAGTTTATTTCAAGCCAGCAACTGATAACAGTGTTTAGAAACAAAATAAGAAAGATCCAGGCCTGTAATGATGTCAACAGGGGTCACTTTCAACATTGTTTATAATTGTCATTCATATTTACCTCCGGTATTCTGTATTGAAACATGTATGTTAATACATATACAAGTACACAGTGACTTTCCAAACACCCTGTATAAAAAAACAAACTTTGTAACGCAAGAAAAAAAACAGACATATTAACCTCATCTGGACCCGAAGTCTAACTTTTTTTCAAACAACCTGTCCCAGAGGTACAGTAAGAATTGAGAACTCATGTATATGATTAGAAAGCTGATGTTTCATTAGGCTGGTTACATTTTTTTCATGTTTGTCCAGCAATATTATCGAAACTAACTCTTCGGTAGGAAACAAGAACACATTCAGTGAGGATTGTTCTGAGTGAGGACTGTTCTCAGGTTTAAACAAAGTAACTTTAATCACCGGGTGAAATACACTAGTCATTTATAATGACACTGTTCGTTTGAAAATGATATCTTTTGGGAGTCAATTAAGACTCAAGTGCTTTTATTACGGTGTAGCCCTGAATCACATAATATCCGTCACATCATTGTGTAATGACACATCACAACCATTAATGGAGGAAAAAACAAATATGACGTTTCATTAAGTTTAATTCGTATAATACAATGACATTACCTTAAGAATTTAGCAAAATCTGTCTGGGTATCTATCTAGTAGTTCATCTATCTATATATGAATATGAACATGACGTTCTGCCTATGTCTGTATAGCTACATCACCGTTGTATATGAACATGACGTTCTGCCTATGTCTGTATATAGTTACATCAGCGTTGTATATGAACATGACGTTCTGTCTATGTCTGTATAGCTACATCACCGTTGTATATGAACATGACGTTCTGCCTATGTCTGTATAGCTACATCACCGTTGTATATGAACATGACGTTCTGCCTATGTCTGTATATAGTTACATCAGCGTTGTATATGAACATGACGTTTTGTCTATGTCTGTATAGCTACATCACCGTTGTATATGAACATGACGTTCTGCCTATGTCTGTATATAGTTACATCACCGTTGTATATGAACATGACGTTCTGTCTATGTCTGTATAGTTACATCACCGTTGTATATGAACATGACGTTCTGCCTATGTCTGTATAGTTACATCACCGTTGTATATGAACATGACGTTCTGTCTATGTCTGTATAGCTACATCACCGTTGTATATGAACATGACGTTCTGCCTATGTCTGTATAGCTACATCACCGTTGTATATGAACATGACGTTCTGCCTATGTCTGTATAGCTACATCACCGTTGTATATGAACATGACGTTCTGCCTATGTCTGTATAGCTACATCACCGTTGTATATGAACATGACGTTCTGCCTATGTCTGTATATAGTTACATCAGCGTTGTATATGAACATGACGTTCTGTCTATGTCTGTATAGCTACATCACCGTTGTATATGAACATGACGTTCTGCCTATGTCTGTATATAGTTACATCACCGTTGTATATGAACATGACGTTCTGCCTATGTCTGTATAGTTACATCACCGTTGTATATGAACATGACGTTCTGCCTATGTCTGTATAGTTACATCACCGTTGTATATGAACATGACGTTCTGTCTATGTCTGTATAGCTACATCACCGTTGTATATGAACATGACGTTCTGCCTATGTCTGTATAGCTACATCACCGTTGTATATGAACATGACGTTCTGCCTATGTCTGTATAGCTACATCACCGTTGTATATGAACATGACGTTCTGCCTATGTCTGTATAGCTACATCACCGTTGTATATGAACATGACGTTCTGTCTATGTCTGTATAGTTACATCATAGTTGTATATGAACATGACGTTCTGCCTATGTCTGTATAGCTACATCACCGTTCTATATGAACATGACGTTCTGCCTATGTCTGTATAGCTACATCACCGTTGTATATGAACATGACGTTCTGTCTATGTCTGTATAGCTACATCACCGTTGTATATGAACATGACGTTCTGTCTATGTCTGTATAGTTACATCACCGTTGTATATGAACATGACGTTCTGCCTATGTCTGTATAGTTACATCACCGTTGTATATGAACATGACGTTCTGTCTATGTCTGTGTAGTTACATCACCGTTGTATATGAACATGACGTTCTGCCTATGTCTGTATAGTTACATCACCGTTGTATATGAACATGACGTTCTGTCTATGTCTGTGTAGTTACATCACCGTTGTATATGAACATGACGTTCTGCCTATGTCTGTATAGCTACATTACCGTTGTATATGAACATGACGTTCTGCCTATGTCTGTATAACTACATCACCGTTGTATATGAACATGACGTTCTGCCTATGTCTGTATAGCTACATCACCGTTGTATATGAACATGACGTTCTGCCTATGTCTGTATAGCTACATCACCGTTGTATATGAACATGACGTTCTGTCTATGTCTGTATAGCTACATCACCGTTGTATATGAACATGACGTTCTGCCTATGTCTGTATAGCTACATCACCGTTGTATATGAACATGACGTTCTGCCTATGTCTGTATAGCTACATCACCGTTGTATATGAACATGACGTTCTGTCTATGTCTGTATAGTTACATCACCGTTGTATATGAACATGACGTTCTGCCTATGTCTGTATAGCTACATCACCGTTCTATATGAACATGACGTTCTGCCTATGTCTGTATAGCTACATCACCGTTGTATATGAACATGACGTTCTGTCTATGTCTGTATAGCTACATCACCGTTGTATATGAACATGACGTTCTGTCTATGTCTGTATAGCTACATCACCGTTGTATATGAACATGACGTTCTGCCTATGTCTGTATAGTTACATCACCGTTGTATATGAACATGACGTTCTGTCTATGTCTGTGTAGTTACATCACCGTTGTATATGAACATGACGTTCTGCCTATGTCTGTATAGTTACATCACCGTTGTATATGAACATGACGTTCTGTCTATGTCTGTGTAGTTACATCACCGTTGTATATGAACATGACGTTCTGTCTATGTCTGTATAGCTACATTACCGTTGTATATGAACATGACGTTCTGCCTATGTCTGTATAACTACATCACCGTTGTATATGAACATGACGTTCTGCCTATGTCTGTATAGCTACATCACCGTTGTATATGAACATGACGTTCTGCCTATGTCTGTATAGCTACATCACCGTTGTATATGAACATGACGTTCTGCCTATGTCTGTATAGCTACATCACCGTTGTATATGAACATGACGTTCTGCCTATGTCTGTATAGCTACATCACCGTTGTATATGAACATGACGTTCTGTCTATGTCTGTATAGTTACATCACCGTTGTATATGAACATGACGTTCTGCCTATGTCTGTATAGCTACATCACCGTTCTATATGAACATGACGTTCTGCCTATGTCTGTATAGCTACATCACCGTTGTATATGAACATGACGTTCTGTCTATGTCTGTATAGCTACATCACCGTTGTATATGAACATGACGTTCTGTCTATGTCTGTATAGCTACATCACCGTTGTATATGAACATGACGTTCTGTCTATGTCTGTATAGTTACATCACCGTTGTATATGAACATGACGTTCCTCCTATGTCTGTGTAGTTACATCACCGTTGTATATGAACATGACGTTCTGTCTATGTCTGTGTAGTTACATCACCGTTGTATATGAACATGACGTTCTGCCTATGTCTGTATAGTTACATCACCGTTGTATATGAACATGACGTTCTGTCTATGTCTGTGTAGTTACATCACCGTTGTATATGAACATGACGTTCTGTCTATGTCTGTATAGCTACATTACCGTTGTATATGAACATGACGTTCTGCCTATGTCTGTATAACTACATCACCGTTGTATATGAACATGACGTTCTGCCTATGTCTGTATAGCTACATCACCGTTGTATATGAACATGACGTTCTGTCTATGTCTGTATAGTTACATCACCGTTGTATATGAACATGACGTTCTGCCTATGTCTGTATAGCTACATCACCGTTCTATATGAACATGACGTTCTGCCTATGTCTGTATAGCTACATCACCGTTGTATATGAACATGACGTTCTGTCTATGTCTGTATAGCTACATCACCGTTGTATATGAACATGACGTTCTGTCTATGTCTGTATAGCTACATCACCGTTGTATATGAACATGACGTTCTGTCTATGTCTGTATAGTTACATCACCGTTGTATATGAACATGACGTTCTGCCTATGTCTGTATAGTTACATCACCGTTGTATATGAACATGACGTTCTGCCTATGTCTGTATAGTTACATCACCGTTGTATATGAACATGACGTTCTGTCTATGTCTGTGTAGTTACATCACCGTTGTATATGAACATGACGTTCTGTCTATGTCTGTATAGCTACATCACCGTTGTATATGAACATGACGTTCTGTCTATGTCTGTATAGCTACATCACCGTTGTATATGAACATGACGTTCTGTCTATGTCTGTGTAGTTACATCACCGTTGTATATGAACATGACGTTCTGCCTATGTCTGTATAGTTACATCACCGTTGTATATGAACATGACGTTCTGTCTATGTCTGTGTAGTTACATCACCGTTGTATATGAACATGACGTTCTGTCTATGTCTGTATAGCTACATTACCGTTGTATATGAACATGACGTTCTGCCTATGTCTGTATAACTACATCACCGTTGTATATGAACATGACGTTCTGCCTATGTCTGTATAACTACATCACCGTTGTTTGTGGCTCCTAAATAGTATAATAAAAGTATCAGACATTGCGAATAAAGAAAGAAACATATGTGAAAACATAAAGTTAATGTCATGAGTGATGAAAATAAAGACTGTTTAGTGTCTGTAATTACAATACACTTTAAACACGTTGTTAACCCTATAGGATTAACTAGTAACAGAGACCCGTGATTACAATACACTTTAAACACGTTGTTAACACTATAGGATTAACTAGTAACAGTGACCCGTGATTACAACACACTTTAAACACGTTGTTAACACTATAGGATTAACTAGTAACAGAGACCCGTGATTACAATACACTTTAAACACGTTGTTAACACTATAGGATTAACTAGTAACAGTGACCCGTTATTACAACACACTTTAAACACGTTGTTAACACTATAGGATTAACTAGTAACAGTGACCCGTGATTACAACACACTTTAAACACGTTGTTAACACTATAGGATTAACTAGTAACAGTAAAACGTTAACTGTTATAAACTGACTAATAACAAACAAGGTGAAAGAACTATTAAATAACCACTGTCATCCAATGTTACTTGAAAGTATATTGAATATGTTATATAGAAGTCGAATCGAGTAAATTATACAATAGAGACTGATACAAAATGCAATATCTAACACACTGTGGATAAAGTGAATACATGGACTGAAAACAATTTATATCTGTGTTATAATACTGTGACAGGTAACTGTTGACACGTGTGTTTTAGTTCCATCATTAACGAAGTTTTGTTAGACATGATTCTTATGTTATGTTCAACAGTTTATGAAATAACACGTGAATCGTAAGATTACTGGTATTTATGATAAGTTGTGATAATTCTCAATTAGTTGATGTTCGTAACTTGTTCATTATTTTGATTAAGAGGATTCTTCATCTGGTTGTTGATGTGATGCTTAACAAAACTCACCAGATTCGTTTTATTAAAACAATTAAAGAGAAACAATTACTATATTAAAGTCACGGATTTAATTAGAAATAAAATGTTGGATTAGTATCATTAATTAATTAACATGAAGGTGAATTGTAATTATTTTAAATAAATTTGGTTCAAGGATGTAGGTGGCTGATTTTCAAAATATTGTGAAATTTCTTTTCGTTGAATATTCGTTTTTCCTTGTTTTGTGAAAGGAATATATATATATATGTTTACTTATAACGTTAATTATTATATGCAACCCCGCATTAAGATACGGGCTAATCGAGGTGAAATCCACGGCCCCAAATTATGACTATAAATGTATTCTGCGAAAAGGTTCTGGGAGCCTCTTTTAGTTGAAAAGACTGAGGCCAGTACAACCCTTAATCCAGCCTTGATTAAATAACACATAATAATTTATTATGCTACAGATGTTTGCAAATTGATAAATGAAATGATGCAATAAAAGTATTCCGATAAATTTCACCTTTTACAGATATTATTTTTAAGGTAGGCCCCGGCATGGCCAGGTAGTTATGGTGCTCGACTCGTAATCGGAGGGTCGCAGATTTGAATCCCCGTTACACCAAAGATATTCGCCCTTTCAATCTTGGGAGCGTTATGTTGTTACGGTCAATACCACTATTCGTTGGTAAAAGAGTAGACCAAGAGTTGGCGGTGGGTGGTGATGACTAGCTGCCTTCCCTCTAGTCTTACACTGCTAAATTAGGGACGGCTAGCACAGATAGCGTTCGTGTAACTTTGTACGAAAATTCAAACAAACAAATATTTTTAAGTTTATTTAATATTGTTAAAAATTCTTTCACTAAAATATCTATTTTAAGTGTGTAATGGTATGTAGTGATTACTTGTCCATGTTAGAGAATAATAGGGACAAATTGGTTAGGTAAATACTGTGATGAATAAACATGTTTATGTTTATACATCCGACTTGGCGTAGCTGATTCATCTGCTGAGTGCACGAGCTCCACTCTGCACTTTTGCTGACGTAGCAAATATCTTAACTTGACCAACACGATGTTTATCTTTATTGTTCAGTGAAAACCTAATTACTCTGCAGGCTGTCTTAAAATAACATTGTTTAAAGATGACATTAGCTCATTACGTATGGAAGCCATTTATTGATACGACACAGCAGGGTGATTTTCTGGGTGCAGAACCGGCCAGAATCAACAGAGTCCTTGTGTACAAATTCACACAACAAACATTTGTGCCTCGTGAAATACGTCTAAACCTCTTTGGCCAAAGTACTTGTAACGCTTGGTATGAATGTCACGTGCTACTTCCATTTCAAATCATACAAGTTTCTTCTTCTTCATCGGGTTTCGAACCGTGTTTCAGACCAGGGAGGGTCAGATTTAGAGCTGACTTCTTTTTTCATCTCAGTAATTCTGAATTTGTATACTAAATCCTAGGTTGTGGCACTTGTTATGTTGTTATGGTGGCATTACTTACAGTGTCTTAAATCTCCCCATTTTTCGCAGTTTTTAGTTCACGTACGCTTAAAGTTATTCTGTGTTATTGTTTGTTTGTTTTGTGAATTTCGAGTGAAGTTACTAGAGGGTTAGCACCGCTAGGTGTCCCTAATTTCGAAGTGATGGACTAAAATGTGGGAGCTAATTAACAACACTCATGAATGGACCTCGGAATACTCTTTCAGCAGCAGAAAATGGGTTTGACCGTCCGTTTACAACGCTCCCACTGCTGAAACAGTGTTCGGTGACGCTATTCGAGCTGGCGATAGTGCTCTAAACGGCCTTCGTACGGAAAGCAAATATGACGTCACAAGACATGCATGTTGAGAGTGAATTACTTACTAAGCTTAATGTTGATTTACATCATTATTAGAAGCATATTTACTTTCACTACGATTCTTAGAAATAAATGTAAACACGTGGTTCCAGATACAATAAAGAGCGCATGCGTTCTAGGAAAATTAATAACATCATGTCGTCCAAATTACATTATTCGATATTAAACATCGTGTTATTCAACGTATTTCGAGTTTTATAATCCAACTTAAGATATTTTAAATTAAAACCAGATGAGGAAACATATGTTATTACGATTTAGTTAAATCACGTACAATACAACAGTTCTCAGATGTTTTAATATATACTACTCATGAGTTACGAACAACTGTAACAATCGTCAGTTATTTTAATATATGATATTCCAGAGTCGTAATTGACTACAAAAGTATTCGATTGTTTTTAATATGTTATATTTTAGAGTCGTGAATAACTACAACAGTATTCAGTTGTTTTTAATATATGATATTCCAGAGTCGTGAACAACTATATAATTCGTCAGTTATTTTAATATATGATATTCCAGAGTCGTAATTGACTACAAAAGTATTCGATTGTTTTTAATATGTTATATTTTAGAGTCGTGAATAACTACAACAGTATTCAGTTGTTTTTAATATATGATATTCCAGAGTCGTGAACAACTATATAATTCGTCAGTTATTTTAATATATGATATTCCAGAGTCGTAATTGACTACAAAAGTATTCGATTGTTTTTAATATGTTATATTTTAGAGTCGTGAATAACTACAACAGTATTCAGTTGTTTTTAATATATGATATTCCAGAGTCGTGAACAACTATATAATTCGTCAGTTATTTTAATATATGATATTCCAGAGTCGTAATTGACTACAAAAGTATTCGATTGTTTTTAATATATTATATTTTAGAGTCGTGAATAACTACAACAGTATTCAGTTGTTTTTAATATATGATATTCCATAGTCATGTATGACTATCACAGTATTCAATGGTTTTTAATATATTATATTTTAGAGTCGTGAATAACTACAACAGTATTCAGTTGTTTTTAATATATGATATTCCATAGTCATGTATGACTATCACAGTATTCAATGGTTTTTAATATATGATATTCCAGAGTCGTGAACAATTGTAACAATCGTCAGTTAAACTGGTTGCTTTTTATACTGTTCCAACTACGTCTTTGTAAACTGTATCTGTTTATTAAATCAGCATGTTTGATAAATTTGAGTGAAAAAAACTGCGTCTTGAAACTGTTTCTAACAGCTCTCTATTTCTCAACACCAGAGCTCTAAATCAAACACGTCAGCCCTTTTATATTCTGTCGGTGTTTTGGAAACTTGAAAATTGATAGAAGGTGTTTCTGATAACAGTTGAAGTAACTTTAATATTTTAATATTCAGGGCGAGAAAACATTCCGTTAAAGTAACACAAATCTGTAGTTTTAGTCCTAGATAAACTAATAACAAGAGATATTCTGTTTGTATCTTCGCTTCACTTCCAAGCTAAACAATGAGCTGTCAGTAGTGTTGTGAAATCTTTGATTACAATACTGATTATTTTTGATGTAATTGAATGTTCGAAAAATATGAATTTGAGAGATTGATGGAGGGTAGATTTCGTATTTTTTGCGTTTTGGTTAATCAGATCATTAAAAATAAACCTTTCTTTCTTGAAGAAAGAAACGAAAGATTAGTTTTTACGAGGTCGTGAAACACAAATACGTATCTTTGGGTTTTGGATTGTTTGTTTTTGAATTTCGCACAAAGTTACTCGAGGCCTACCTGTTCTAGCCGTCCCGAATTTAGCAGTGTAAGACTAAAGGGAAGGCACCTAGTCATCACCACCCACCGCTAACTCTTGGGCTACTCTTTTACAAACTAATAGTGTGATTGACAGTCACATTATACCGCCCCCACTGTTGAAAGGGCGAGCATGTTTGGCGCGAGGGGGATTCGAACCCGCGACTCTGAGATTAGTCGCACGCTTTAAGACGCTTGGTCATGCCGGGCCCTTGGGTTTTGGAATTACTCCCAATTATCCGTTAGGTTTCTGTAAACGTGTGGTTTTCGTATAAATAAATAAATACTGACTTAAACAATCGTAAAGTTATTATTATTAAATAGCCTTTGTTTTTCTGTCACTCAATATTTTTAGTGTAAGAAAACGTACCTTTCCAGTAGTAAGTCAGTTCAATTTTTAAATTGGAGAAATAATTTTTTACAGGGACATAAATATATTTTATTGCCTACTCCAATCAATAATCACTTAGTTTTCATCAAGGCTATAGGTTAAAGTACCGAAATAGTACATTCTGAACTAGCAGGGGTACGATGACTCTTACACCTCTTACACTGTGAAATTTATGCACACACGTTCACCGAGTGACTGATGCATTTTTACGCACGCACACATGAGGAAATGTTATTCCGATTTTGATAATTCAAACACGTTACTGTCCTTAAATGGGGACATATATGTGTCCGTCACAGTAAATATTCTGCTGTCATCACGCGCTCTAAACGTGGAATGTCTAAATATTTTGGTTATTTAAATTGCCTAACCCCCCTTCATTTCATAGCATATCTGTGGACTTTACCGCTAGAAACCGCATTTCGATACCCGTGATAAGCATAGCACAGATGGTCCTTTATGTAGTTTTGTACTAAATAACAAACAAACAAATACGTTGCCTAAATGTGTTTCAATAAAATTAATTTTGTTTGTTTTGGAATTTCGCGCAAAGCTACTCGAGGGCTTTCTGCGCTAGCCGTCCCTAAGACTAGAGGGAAAGCAGCTAGTCATCACCACCCACCGCCAACTTTTTTACCAACGAATAGTGGGATTGACCGACACATTATAGCGCCATCACGGCTAAAAGGGCGAGCATGTTTCAATAAAATTAATAACGGAATAATTAATATGTTATTTTAAACTTGCTGTCATTACTAGAAAAAAATTAGATGTCACTAAATTTGGTGTTTTTTGTCTCATTTTTTCATCCGACAAAGGCCCGGCATGGCCGAGCGCGTTAAGGCGTGCGTTTCGTAATCTGAGGGTCGCGGGTTCGGATCCCTGTCGCGCCAAACATGCTCGCCCTCCCAACCGTGGGAGCATTATAATGTGACGGCCAATCCCACTATTCGTTGGCAAAAGAGTAGACCAAGGGTTGGCGGTGGGTGGTGATGACTAGCTGCCTTCCCTCTAGTCTCACACTGATAAATTAGGGACGGCTAGCACAGATAGCCCTCGAGTAGCTTTGTGCGAAATTTCCAAACAAATAAAAAATTCATCCGACAACATAGGTCAGTAAATTTAAACTCCATAGACGTTGTTTTAATTTTAATAACAGATTTTCCATAGTTTAGCTCCCCAAATTCGAAAACAATATTAGTTATTTCCCACCACGATTCTTCTTAACAAATCAGCGTGAAAACTTTTACACAGATCAAATTTACAACAAATTCGCCACAAATATGATACAGCATATTTTACTCATTTCCACAAGCTTTTGTTGGCATCACGACGAATAAATAATACTAAAAATAGCAAAATAATGTCAAAGTGCACACAGAAATAAATGACACGTCATGTGACCTGTTAGCCACCAGCTGCGTGTTTCTCGTGGGCTCTACAACGATCAACGAAAATCTCGTGTCACGATTGGTCTAAAGAAATCCAGTGCTTGTAAACATTTTAACCATAGTTAAATATGACAAGACTTCAATAAGAATGACTTACTTATGTAAAAACACACACGACGTTTTGTGAAAACTCAAAACGTGATGGACAAAAATGGATTTCATTTTCAGATTCAGTGTAGAAAAACTGCAGTGGAACATGTAAAAATTTCAATACAATAAAAACCATCACTGTTAAGATTGACTATTTGTGTTTCTTTTCGTTAGTACTTAAAGATGTACCGCTTACTTTAATTTACAGCCAATCACGTGAACCCTATCACCTAATACTCGCACTACGAAATTTATTGTCAGTCTTGTAACTGACCCGCAGTGTGGCGCTGTGTATGGAAACCGATTTGATTATTTTATAGATTAATTAGAGGAAAAAGATCTAATACACTACAGCAGATGAACTGCATTTTATTGAGGTAAACTGTGACTAAAATCATGGATAACTCAGTTGTTTATTAAAGCCAGTGTTAAAATTACGATTTGATTTCATATTTGAACAGATATCACCAAGAACTTTCTAAAAATATACAGTTTCTGTTATCTAACGAAGGGTGTAACAAATTAAATTTTTTTAATTTTTAATTTGTAATCAGAGTTTGTTATGAGTTAGAATATATTTGCATTTTTTGTTAAATGACCCAAAAATATCAAACGATATTTCTCAAAACAATGCTTATCATCGTATGCTAAACATTTAATATTATAGGAAAAGAAAAACAGTTTGTACATTTTGAATAATGTAGGAAGGAAGCTCAAATATCCGAGGCCTAACTATGTTTTATTAGTTACTAGTTCAACCATCATGAAATACACGTGGTCTCTTCTTGGATTTCATTTGATGAACTCATAATGCGTAAGTTTCGTCTCCAAGGAAATGCTATTCACCCTTAGCAACTGTTGTCACGGAAACGATTTAAATTAGATATGCATACCCCAAGCCTCGAAGTTCAAACTAGGTTCTGTGATCTTGAATGATAAAAGAAACTTCATGTATATAAACGATAATAAAATATGTATAGACTTACATGAGACTGGCGTTGACACCCACCGTCGGCGAGTCAATGATTAGTTTAAGGACTTAAAATGTTAAAATCCGGGACTAGATTTTAAAAGAAGGCTAGAGCTTAGATAGACATTTAAAACATAAAACCCTACGAAGACTTGTACTATTCCACTTAAATTTGTGTTAATAAACATTTTTTGGAGTCTGACAGATTCCAGGTAAGAAAACTGTATTATTTATAATTTGGAGAAGTTTTGAACAAATTTATATGACAATAAAATGGTCACCTATGCTCTGCTTATTACATGTATCGAAATTCGTTTTCTAGAGTTGTGAGACCCTAGTCATATCCCCAGCCCTTTGTTGGTGGGGGCAAAAAAGAAAGAGGCTCGTGAAGAAAAAACATATTTGTGCTAAACAGGAATGAAACGTGTTTTTAGGTTTAAGTTTTGGTTTCGTGAAGACATATTTTTAACATTATTCTTATGAGAATATGTCTTTTAACTTTAAGCACTTTTACCATGGTTAATTTCTTCTGAAAATGTTTTTCTTTTGAAAAGCGAAAAGTTGGGGGGGGTGTCTAATTGGGGTGTTTAAGATTGTTAAGGGAATGGTTAGTGTTGAAGCATCAAATTTGTTTTATACTTATGATTAAAATGGTAGACAACGAAACACAAATATAAATTTAGCATAGTAGGAGACATTTTCGGTTAATACAAATTTATTTTCTGAGAGAGTGGTTGTCCTTTGGAATAAGTTGCCTTCAGATGTGATGAATAGAGCTAATTTAAGGGAATTTATAGAAAGGCTGGATAAGTATTTTACTGATCAGAGCTGTTTTTGTGTAGTTATTTTTACTTGAAAGTTCCGTTTAGTGGATAAAACAGCCTGAATGAACAAGTAGTCTCCTTGATTTTCTTTGTACGTGTTTGTTATTTTGAAACTGACAACCTAAGATTTCGGTTAAATTAGGCCTGGCATGGCCGAACGCGTACTGCGTGTGACTCGTAATCCGAGGGTCGCGGGTTCGCGCCCGCGTCGCGCTAAACATGCTCGCCCTCCCAGCCGTGGGGGCGTATAATGTGACGGTCAATCCCACTATTCGTTGGTAAAAGAGTAGCCCAAGAGTTGGCGGTGGGTGGTGATGACTAGCTGCCTTCCCTCTAGTCTTACACTGCTAAATTAGGGACGGCTAGCACAGATAGCCCTCGAGTAGCTTTGTGCGAAATTCCAAAAAACAAAAAAACAAATCGGTTAAATTAACATCAATGTTATATTATTGTATACGTTTAGAAAATTCGAGAAACTTTAATACTCACACAGAATAAAAGCGATTTGAAAACGGATTTCCTTTTCCGTTTTTTGACAAATGAATACACAACAAAGTTTGTGTGTTTCATTAAAAACATATAAAGTAACCTTGACGATGAACTAATTTACATTATATTGTAGATGGCGCTACGTGTCCTAGCATAGTTTGTGAATGTCCGTTCGTAAAGGTTTGAAAATAGCGAGTATATACAAGGAAAACAGAAGCGATCTCACGATGTACTCTAGCGAAGGACTCGCAAACTAATTTGCTCTCTCCCTGAATATATTTCAGATAAATACCTTCCATCCACCCACACAATTTTAGAATAAATTACTCTACGTTCTCTAAATTACCTGTTATTACTTACATTTATATATTAGTTTAATACACACATACACGGAAACAACAACACCAACATATTTATTGTTTTTTATTAATTTCCTTCTTATATGTTTACTTAACGTTTCCTTGAATATGAGAACAATTAATTTTCTCAAAAAAAAAAAAAGATTTTATTTATAACCTGCTGAGAACAATAAATAATTAATAGCATTGCATAAATATTAATTACAATACTACAATCCCGTAAACTCGTTCTGAAAGCAGCCGGAAGATCTAAAAGGACATTTATAATGAAATCTAAAAGTTATTTATTATGTTTCTGACGTCCACACACACAAAAAAAGCAAAAATCCGTGGCTTTTTGAGAGAAATTGAAGACCCAACAGTGACGTGTATGATGTACAAGTACGTATTAATGTGCTTCGTACGTTCGTGTATCTCGTGATAGCGCCACCTTCTTATGTAACTCCGAGAAATATTAATTATCTCAAATTAGTTTTTAAGATCACGCGTAACTTTCTCAAAACCAGGAATAAGTGGAACAGTAGTGTTATATTCTGTGTGTCAAGAGAGTAATTTTGATTAAGTTCAGTTTGTTTTGAATTATGCACAGCACGAACATATTACAAAAACGTAGCTGAGACCAGCATAATGTCAAAACGATTCGTATGGACTTGGCATTAAACTTAATCGTGACACATAGGAAGAAAATTTTAAATGTTTAATGCATTCAATTTAAATTAATCTGGCTCGGGGTGGCCAGGTGGTTAAGGCACTCGAGCCGTCACTTGGGGGTCACGAGTTCGAGTCCCCATAACTGTCTTTAGTAATAACTAACTGCCCTTCCTCTAGACTTACACTGCTAAATTAGGGACGGCTAACGCATAAAGCACTCGTGTAGCTTTGCGCGAAATTGAAAACAAAACAAACTTACACAGCTAAATTAGGGACGGCTAGCACTCGTGTAGCTTTCCGCGAAATTCAAAACAAAACAAACTTACACTGATAAATTAGGGACGGCTAGCACAGATACCCATCGTGTAACGTTTCGCGAAATTCAAACCAACCAGATTTTATCTCCAAAATTTCAAATTGCTTCTCTCCCCAATTCTCACATCTTTTTTTATCACTTGTTTTCTTGAAGTTTCGTAAATGCAAAGTCTTAAATTAGTTATTCGGCCAATTCTGTTAATTTCTCTTGGAATTTCGCTGAGCACGAGTGCTTCCATTTTTCTGTATTCAAAAATTACGGTTTAGGGTTAATAATCTTAGAATTTCTCTTCTTTGCATTGGTAATATTCAACATTTAAACGTGACCTAACATCTGTGTTTACTCACTTACAATAACACACTTCGGATGATTCATCTTCTTTGTGGAAGATTACACTTCCTTAAATAGCACAACTGCTGTTTTTTGTTCAGTTACCTTCATTAGATGAGGCAGTTTTACTTTCTACCACTATTTATATCTTAGTATTAACCACTGCAGAGCACACGCTGCACGTAAATACCTGCTACATCTTAGTTTATGGTAAACACAGTAAAACTGCTTTGTCATTCAGTTTGGCCTTTGTTTTTCTTCGATGATTAGAGCTTCATTCATTTTCATTCTGCTTTCCTGAGTTGACGTTTGCCTACGAGATGTTCGTTTTCCTAACAAACATTGGGTTAATAATGGTAATTATCCATGTTAGCTACTTCTCATTACGCTCTGTGCTATACATGATTTTGTCTCTTGTCATCAGCTCACGTGCTTGTTCCAAGAAACAAACAATTTAGTTGAAGAAAGAAAAATCCGGATTTTTTTTTTTTTTTTTGCCACTACTCTGCCTTTATAATGAAAATTGCGTCTACAAAGTTTATTCTGGAACGACAATTACCCAGAAGAAACTGAGTGCACAAATTAGCGCCATCTACGTCTTTGTTCGTCCAGTAGTCTCAACACCTTCTTTGAATGCTAGAACATTGAAGCTAAGGTTAATTACGTTTAAATAATTGTCAAAAGATTCCTGAAAAATTATGTTAAAATAAGAAAAAAAAACTCCTATTTGTTATTCTGTATATTCTACTGTAATAGCAGTTTAACAATTTCCGGTTTTTACCTTTAACTACAGCTCAGACTCTGTTGGTCACAGCTATTGTCAACCATTAAAACATATCTGGTGAGCTAGACCGCCACTCCTCTTGCAAGCTTTCTGAGGGCACAATGTAGTAAATCTTGATCCAGTGACATCCTACAATGCCCATATTAGAACCAGGTATTGGCTAAAACGTATTTAGGACTTTATTTATATAAACCATTATCTGATGGGGGCGTACGGTATGACATGTTATATTAATGAAATTAGCAACATTTTCTTAGTAATACACAGCAAAGACAGCCCATTGTGAACCCTCTTAGTTAACAACAACCCAAACCATAAAGGACACCATTAATTAAGACTCTTTGTTATTAGTTAGGTTTTTCTGCCCTTAACATCAGAACGAATCTTCCAAAACGGCTTGTTCACTTGTTTTAGTGCAAAGCTCTGTCCACCACGGTGACCAAAACCACGAATTCTAGCGTTTGCTCTGACCCACTCCTCGCAGAAAAAATAAATCTCGTCATTTTCTCTCACCGTTCACGTTCCGCTTAGTTTCTACACTTCGTTTATTGTCAGATGTACTTTTATAAAGCTTCGTCACTGTGACAAATAAGAATCATTGAGGTGATGTACCAGGTCGTTTCGTATGAAACAGCCAAGTTTCATTTGGTTGAAGAGTGACTTTGTCAGTAATTTGACTAAATAATATTCAGAACTGACAAGTGGTGTAATTTTCATATCTGTCATATCATGTTTTAATATAGTGGTTTATGTGTTTCTTTGGAACTCTATACAAGATGATGTCTTCAAAAGAATTCAGACTACTTCTTTGTATGAGTACAAACTATAAAACAAATACAGCGAAGTCCGCTAAAAACATCAGTTTGGTGTTTTAACTGAGACTTCTCAACGGACAATTCGGCGATAGTTTCATAAATTACGTTCTGGTGATATTAAGCTAAAGAATGAACCTGAGGAAGGCCTTAATGTGTTGTGGAAGCTAATTCGCAAACGAAAGTTTGGTCACTTAAAGGAAACTTGTAATGCAACTGTTTCTTTTCACCTGGCTGTAATAAAAAAGATAAAAAATTGGACAAATGGGTACGACACGAATTGGCAAAAGAGCAGAAACTAGTTAGAAACAAGAGGGAGTCATCCTTGAATCGGATCGTTGTCTGCAATGAGAAGGGGATTCTATGTGACAACCAGAAGCGATGAGGATTATGGATATATGCCGGTGAATCTATAAGAGACAGGTCGAAACGGCATCTCCACCCATTACTCCATGTGAAACACTTTCAGTACGAGCTTACTGCCAACTAATTAATAAATACACCAAAATGAACCACAAACAACCATCACTGGTGAATTGATTCTACTGCAACATGACTTCAGATACCATACCTCACAAATCACTATTGTAAAGTTGAGATAATTGAAATATGGAATTCTGGAGAACCCTCATACTCACCTGACATATCTCCAACGGGTTATCACCTTCATCACACTCACCTGACATATCTCCAAATGACTATCACCTTCATCATGCACACCTGACATATCTCCAACTGACTATCACCTTCATCATACTCACCTGACATACCTCCAATTGGTTATCACCTTCATCATACTCACCTGACGTATCTACAACTGGTTATCACCTTCATCATACTCACCTGACATATCTCCACTTGATTATCACCTTCATCATACTCACCTGACATATCTCTAACTGGTTATCACATTCATCATACTCACCTGACATACCTCCAATTGGTTATCGCCTTCATCATACTCACCTGACATATCTTCAACTGGTTATCACCTTCATCATACTCATCTAACATATCTCCAATTGATTATCACTTTCATCATACTCACCTGACATATCTCCAACTGGTTATCACCATCACACTCACCTGACATATCTCTAACTGGTTATCACCATTACACTCACCTGACATATCTCCAACTGGTTATAACCTTCATCATACTCACCTGACATATCTCACACTGACTATCACCTTCATCATACTCACCTGACATATCTCTAACTGGTTATCACATTCATCATACTCACCTGACATACCTCCAATTGGTTATCGCCTTCATCATACTCACCTGAGATATCTCCAACTAACTATCACCTTCATCATACTCACCTGACATACCTCCAACTGGTTATCACCTTCATCATATTCACCTGACATACCTCCATCTGGTTATCACCTGAGATATCTTCAACTGGTTATCACCTTCATCATACTCATCTAACATATCTCCAATGGATTATCACCTTCATCATACTCATCTGACATATCTCCAACAGGTTATCACCTTCATCATACTCACCTGACATATCTCCAACTGGTTATTACCATCATACTCATCTGACATATCTCCAATTGATTATAACCTTCATCATACTCACCTGACGTATCTACAACTGGTTATCACCTTCATCATACTCACCTGACATATCTCCAACTGACTATCACATTCATCATACTCACCTGACATATCTTCAATTGGTTATCACCTTCATCATACTAACCTGAGATATCTTCACCTGGTTATCACCTTCATCATACTCATCTAACATATCTCCAATTGATTATCACCTTCATCATACTCACCAGACATATCTCCAACTGACTATTACCTTCATCATACTCACCTGACATACCTCCAATTGGTTATCACCTTCATCATACTCACCTGAAATATCTTCAACTGGTTATCACCTTCATCATACTCATCTAACATATCTCCAATTGATTATCACCTTCATCATACTCACCTGACATATCTCTAACTGGTTATCACCATCATACTTACCTGACATATCTCCAACTGGTTATAACCTTGATCATACTCACCTGACATATCTCCAACTGGTTATAACCTTCATCATACTCACCTGACATACCTCCAACTGGTTATAACCTTCATCATACTCACCTGACATATCTCCAACTGGTTATCACCATCATACTCACCTGACATACCTCCAACTGGTTATCACCTTCATCATACTCACATGACATATCTCCAACTGGTTATAACCTTCATCATACTCACCTGACATATCTCCAACTTACTATCACCTTCATCATACTCACCTGTCATATCTCCAACTGGTTATCACCATCATACTCACCTGACATATCTTCAATTGGTTATCACCTTCATCATACTAACCTGAGATATCTTCACCTGGTTATCACCTTCATCATACTCATCTAACATATCTCCAATTGATTATCACCTTCATCATACTCACCAGACATATCTCCAACTGACTATTACCTTCATCATACTCACCTGACATACCTCCAATTGGTTATCACCTTCATCATACTCACCTGAAATATCTTCAACTGGTTATCACCTTCATCATACTCATCTAACATATCTCCAATTGATTATCACCTTCATCATACTCACCTGACATATCTCTAACTGGTTATCACCATCATACTTACCTGACATATCTCCAACTGGTTATAACCTTGATCATACTCACCTGACATATCTCCAACTGGTTATAACCTTCATCATACTCACCTGACATACCTCCAACTGGTTATAACCTTCATCATACTCACCTGACATATCTCCAACTGGTTATCACCATCATACTCACCTGACATACCTCCAACTGGTTATCACCTTCATCATACTCACATGACATATCTCCAACTGGTTATAACCTTCATCATACTCACCTGACATATCTCCAACTTACTATCACCTTCATCATACTCACCTGTCATATCTCCAACTGGTTATCACCATCATACTCACCTGACATACCTCCAACTGGTTATCACCTTCATCATACTCACCTGACATATCTCCAACTGGTTATCACCTTCATCATACTCTCCTGACATATCTCGAACTGGTTATCACCTTCATCATACTCACCTGACATATCTCGAACTGGTTATCACCTTCATCATACTCACCTGACATGTCTCCAACTGGTTTCCACCTTTTATAGCATTTGGAAATACTCTTCTGAAATACAGTTAGGAATCAGGAGATTGAAGGCTTTGAAAAGTTTATTGTCTTCAAAACTTCATTGTTTTGTAGAGACGAGATATTATATAAGTATCTAATTGGGATAAAAACCATTGTTAAAAATGGAGCATATTTTGTTGATGAAACTGGTGTTTGTTAAAAATTTGACGGTTTAGTTTTTACCAAAACAGTTTGTCATTTCTTATGAAACGAACTAATTATAATTTTAAAATTTGACAAGGAAGAAAGAAGATCATGACCAAAGTGGATCAGGTGTTTCGTCCACTTTCCAGATACATTTATCGTCAGACGAGAAAAAAAAATGCTTTCTTAAAGTTGTTTTGGTTTTGTTGAAAATAATGGAAGTTTTTTCTTATTTCGTAAACCGGCTCGTTATGGCCAAGTAGATTAAGGATTCTGATTAGTAATATGAGGGTCAAGGGTTCGAATCCCCTTTACACCAAACATGCTCGCCCTTTCAACCGTGGAGCGTTATAAGTCACGGTTGATCCCCACTATTCGTTGGTAAAAGAGTAACCCAAGAGTTGGCGGTCGGTGGTGATGATTACCTGCCTTCCCTTTAGTATTGCATTGCTAATTTAGGGACGGCTAGTACAGATAGCACTCAAGTAGCTTTCTGCTAAATTCTAAAACAAACAAACAAACAAGCTATCACGTAAGAATTTTTCTTTCACAAATATTGGGAACAAAACCCCTTACTCAGATCACACTATTATTTTGTTTACCACTCTGAACGATGGGTAAGACTACCATGTCGTGATTGGTCAAGATAAATCCATCGCCAAATGGAGAAGAGTGTATATTATTTTTGTATTCAGCGAAGTACTGAAGAACGTATGAAAATTACAGGACAATAAAAAACAATCCCAGTAGTTGTGCTGTGAACACAGAACTCATAACGTTGTAATTCTGGATTTTATCTCCTCGACAGATACAGTGCAGTAAGCTCGTTATGTGATTTTGCGTTAAAGCATTCTGAAGCTTAGGTGTTAATGGACTTTTGTTCTCGTGTTTCAGAATATTGATAATATAATTTCAATAGTACCCGTATTACGTTCAAACAGAATACGGCGAAACTAAATGACTTTATACACATATGCAGTCCCAAATAAGTAATTAGTACAGCTCAATTTTCTTTTTATCTTTCAAAACAAATATTTTTCTCCGTATGTTATATTTCACCTCGAGGTTACTTTTGTTCCAAATCGAAAGGCTCGCTGTTTACGTATTTCTTACCCGTTTTACTTTAGAAACAAACAAACAAACCTCTGCACTCTATAATTTGTTTTAGAATCCATTCCAATAACCACGTGGCTCTAAGTATCCTTTGATATTCACATTTAAAATTTATGAGATGTTTGTTTATCTTGTAAATTTCGTAAAAAAAAAAATGTTTATAGTACAACGAATTTCTTTCTCGATTTTCTTCGTCTTTAGAAGCAATCTGGGTTCGTGAAGAAAGTTTTGTTTGTATTGGTTACTAAAACCATTTCTCCACTGTAACCATTACTGGATTTGTTTTTATTAAAGTCAATTATTTTTTTCATTTAAATATTTTCAGAAAATATGCCTTTGCGGACGACGGGTTTCAAAGCAGAAGTAACTTGTTTTCATCTTACAATATCTCTAACTAGAGATGGCGCTGCTCTCTTTGAAAAATTTGCTTGCAATTGTATGCAGAACGCGGGCGTATTACCTGGCTCACATATGAAACCACTTGTTTTAAATGCAACAATAAGCTTGTTGACCAATGAAATATTATATTGTCTGTACTCAACCAGTGACGCCATCAATTTCGTCATCGAGAAAGCCTAACGCGTAGGATTATTTATCCAATCTCCTTGAAGTTATAATTTGTCAATTTTGAATCAATCTGGTAAGTACTAGTAACTGATAAGTGCGTGGTCTTTATAACATATTTCCTGAATAAATATTCAATAATAAATCAAGCTTGTAAACAGGTATTATTATGTTTGTGTTTCCCATTTTTTTGTTTGCTGTTTATAGTGGAACTCGAACCCCTGATTTTAGATTCGTCTTAAAGTTAACATTGATCGACCAGATGATTTTTTCAGTTTTGATCGAGTAGGTGGATACAGTTCTTAAATTTGGTGCCACGATATAAACAATAGACAGTTTGTTGCATCTGTAAATTACTGCAATCATGTTAACAAGTTTTTGTCCACAATTTTCTATCTCAGTTTTATTATCACTCCATGTCTACCTCGTAAAGTTCTGTTTCGTTTGTTTGTAAACCACATCGGACTATCTCTTGTATGTTGAGCGGAATCAAATCCCAGATTTTAGCGTTGTAATTCCGTAAACTTACTGCTGCGTTACACATTGTAAAGTAACGATTGATAAACTGTTTTGATAGATATGTAATATTTTAATCATATCATATAGCCTTACTTACATAGCCATATAAATCTATCCAACACTTTAATTCATATATTCTCCGTAATCGTGATTTTTCTAAAGTTAACTTCTGTTGTGTTTATTTTTCTGTTTCGTGATGAATTTACTTTACCGTTTCAGAAAGAACTATAAGGTATCATGCACTTTATGCGTATTGGTGCTAGAAACAAGAAATAATAACTTTATTGGCCGTGTGTGATCAAGAGGTAAGGTCAAATATTAGAACGTCCAATGATATTACACCCGTTCATGGAAATACGAAGCAGGTCACGTGATGACTTACGGTGGTAATTATGGTTGTCTCCTTGCGTTTTGAAATTACTATCAGATGTGTTGTTTTTGTTGGTCTTTGAATATTATATTTTAGTGTTTCGAAAAGGGTAAATATTGTGTTTGCTAACGATATATATGTTATACTGTTATATCTTATACTGTTATCTGTTATACTATTGTATGCTAGAGTGTTATGTGTTAAACTATAATATGTTTACTCTTATGTGTTATATATTATACGTTATAGGTTATACTGTTATATTTTATACTCATGTGTGTTATACTTTTATATGTTACAATATTATATGTTATACTGTTGTATGTTAGACTGTTATATATTATAGTTTTACATGTTATACTGTTATATGTCAAACTTTTATATGTTATATGTTACACTGTTGTACTATATATGTTTTACTCTTATATGCTACTTTGTAATACTGTATATTTTATACTTGTATATGTTATACTGTTACATCCTATATGTTATACTATTATGTCTTATACTGTTATATGTTATATTTTATACTGTTTCTGTCAAAGGCAGTGATTCTGTCTAAAGACAAGAAAATCAACATTCCACTAGCTTCCTTTCCAGAGCTAATTATTTGTTTAATTACAGGTTTCTCGCTGTCCAAATACGCACTTTCTTTGTTTTGTAGTATGTACAACTCATTATATCTCATTTGTTCAAACTCACTGAAAGACGACCATCATAAGTGTCTCAAGGAATAAATGACGTCCCTGTTGTTGTGGACTTCTGTCGTGTACTATTTATACATATTCTGGATTGACACTTGATGGATATGAAAACACACATGATTTCAAGAGACTCTGATTTCGTAATTGTGTCACAAATGAGAATTACTGGTAGCTGGGATCTTTCAGATTCACCTAGTTGTGTCACAAATGAGAATTACTGGTAGCTGGGATCTTTCAGATTCACCTAGTTGTGTCACAAATGAGAATTACTGGTAGCTGGGATCTTTCAGATTCACCTAGTTGTGTCACAAATGAGAATTACTGGCAGCTGGGATCTTTCAGATTCACCTAGTTGTGTCACAAATGAGAATTACTGGTAGCTGGGATCTTTCAGATTCACCTAGTTGTGTCACAAATGAGAATTACTGGTAGCTGGGATCTTTCAGATTCACCTAGTTGTGTCACAAATGTGTAATTACCGTTAATTGGAATGTTTCAATCTCATACAGTTGTATCGCAAATGTGTGTTTACTGTTAACACAGACGTGTCAGGCTCAAACAGTTGTGTCACAAATATGTAATGATTGTTAACTGGGAAGTTTCAAGCTTACATAGTTCTGTCACAAACGTGTGCTTACTGTTAACTCAGACGTATTAGGCTCACACAGTTGTGTCACTAGTGTGTGCTTACTGTTACCTCAGACTATTAGGCTCACACAGTTGTGCCACTAGTGTGTGCTTACTGTTACCTCAGACTATTAGGCTCACACAGTTGTGTCACTAATGTGTGCTTACTGTTAACTCAGACGTATTAGGCTCACACAGTTGTGTCACTAGTGTGTGCTTACTGTTAACTCAGACGTATTAGGCTCACACAGTTGTGCCACTAGTGTGTGCTTACTGTTACCTCAGACTATTAGGCTCACACAATTGTGTCACTAATGTGTGCTTACTGTTAACTCAGACGTATTAGGCTCACACAGTTGTGCCACTAGTGTGTGCTTACTGTTACCTCAGACTATTAGGCTCACACAGTTGTGTCACTAATGTGTGCTTACTGTTAACTCAGACGTATTAGGCTCACACAGTTGTGTCACTAGTGTGTGCTTACTGTTACCTCAGACGTATTAGGCTCACACAGTTGTGTCACTAGTGTGTGCTTACTGTTAACTCAGATGTATTAGGCTCACACAGTTGTGTCACTAATGTGTGCTTACTGTTAACTCAGACGTATTAGGCTCACACAGTTGTGTCACTAGTGTGTGCTTACTGTTACCTCAGACGTATTAGGCTCACACAGTTGTGTCACTAATGTGTGCTTACTGTTACCTCAGACTATTAGGCTCACACAGTTGTGTCACAAATGTGTGCTTACTATCAATTGGGAGGTTTCCGGCTTACTTTATTATAAATAACCATTACAGGAACTAATAATACGCTATTTGCTCGAGACTGTGAAAACATTCACTGGTGTCTTTCCCTCTGTTGTGGACATTTGAAAACGTGAGCACGTGACAACCATCACTTCAGGAACATTTTTTTCTCTGAACTCTTTTTCGATTACCAGAATGAGTAAAAATACGATGCTTGCTTCTTAACGTTTTACTTAAGCCAACATCAAACGTGTTTGGTGTTTCCAAGCATTATAGATACATTTTTATTCGTTTGTTTTATACACTTATGAAAGTGCAGACTAGCCTCTTACTGCGCATTAAAGGGACGAAACTTGGCATAAAAAGAGAAGTTGAATTATTCATGGGCTGAATGAAGTAAGCCTACTAACAAACTGACAAGACGTCAGAATTCATGAAGCGGAACCATGTTCTTCTGACGAATAAAACAAGAAACCAGATTTTAACATCGGATGGAGATACGTAAAGTTCATACAAAGCAGTTTTTTTATTCTAACATGCACCCTGTGACTCACAACTGTTAATGTGATTGGTTAATTATTTTGTTTGTGAACACTGGTTGATGGTAGCGCACATATTTAATACTAGTCAGTCATATGGATAATATTGGTGTGGTATAATTTTCTCTTATTGTTTATAATGTGAAATTCGTTACGTATTTGTTAAATAGTGGACATTTACAAATAATATTGTGTTGTGTACGTGTTATTATTGTTACACGAGAGATCCAGAAGTTATCTTCTGTGTATTTTATTTCTTACATCATCGTAGTAAGTGTTACATGTCTCAATATAACACCATTACAAGATATACATACATCCTTATTGTATATGTTTTATTACATACAACGTCATAGTAATGCATGTTTGAATATAACACCGTTACAAAGTATCCGTGAACCCCACTTTGTTCATTGATTTCTGATGAATTACTTTCATATATTTATTTGTAAAGTTAGAGACTCTCAAATGCTTATTAGTTCTGATATAACAGAAATGTAGATGTATATACATCGAGTTTCTACCAACATTTTCAGATAAATACCACTTTATATCAATAGTTCAAGACGTTTGTTCCTAAACTGTGTAGCCACACCAGAGTGCCTTGTGTCATGTTACAACAGCTAATTTAGCTGCAGTACAAGAAACCAGATAAACCCAAACACTTTCAGAAGATAAGCTTTCCTTCTTAGCAAGCTGAGTCACGATATACATTACCGGTCTCCTAACAATGTATCTTATTGTTTCAGGTGTTCATAGCCTCATTCATAGGTGTTCTTAATCTATCGCCAAAACACTACAAGACAGTGATATGGTTTGTCTACTAAGTGTGGTTCTACGTAGCTCGGTGTTATGGTTTGTCTTCTAAGTGTGGCTTTACGTAGCTCGGTGTTATGGTTTGTCTACTAAGTGTGGTTTTACATAGCTCGGTGTTATGGTTTGTCTACTAAGTGTGGTTTTACATAGCTAAGTGTTATGGTTTGTCTTCTCAGGATTGATTTATATAGCCCGGTGTTATGGCCTGTGTTAATATTCCTTTGAAGGTGTTGTAAGGTTTCAGGATACAACTACTTAATGTACATTTGGTTAGAAAAGTGGCGAATGGTGCACACACAAAGTATAAAGCTGACGTTTTGTGTATATCGACCAATAGCCACCATTGTTCAAAACACAATAGATATACACACATGTATTGATAAACTGGTTGTATCATTCAAACACTATTATTTATTGCAATCGTATTGTTCATGCACTCAACTATAAATTTAAGTACCCGTAACTATTACATACACTTAATTAGACCTATACAGACTAATGTTACATTATACACAAATTAATATTAGATTTACACTTTAATATAAGATTATATACATTTCAATATTGGGTTATAAACACGTTTGTGTTAAATTATATACACTTACTATCATATTATATACTATTACTGTTTCATTATATCAGTGATGCATACTTTAGTAGTAAACTATGTTCACTTTAATAACAGATTAATTACGCTTTAGTGTTATACTATATACGCTCTGCTGTTACACCTTATACACCTTACTGTTACGTAAACTTAATTATTACATTGAAACTAAGACTGAAGGAGTACGTCTGGTGCAAAAGTTTGGTGTGTTTTTGTCGGGCCAAACTAAAGACGATGACAAAACCATTTTATCTTTTGTTTTTTTAAATATATTTATTGAAAACGGTTAACTGTGTTTCCCTCTGTAAAGGTAGAACTCTATATCGGTTTCAGATTTCTCCAAATACTTTGTTCAACTGTTGAAGGGACATAAAACAAACCATTTGTTCAGGTACACAAAGAGTGATCCCTTCATTGAAGGCCTGGCATGGCCGAGCGCGTAAGGCGTGCGACTCGTAATCCGAGGGTCGCGGGTTCGTGCCCGCGTCGCGCTAAAACATGCTCGCCCTCCCAGCCGTGGGGGTGTATAATGTGACGGTCAATCCCACTTTTCGTTGGTAAAAGAGTAGCCCAAGAGTTGGCGGCGGGTGGTGATGACTAGCTGCCTTCCCTCTAGTCTTACACTACTAAATTAGGGACAGCTAGCACAGATAGCCCTCGAGTAGCTTTGTGCGAAATTCCAAAACAAACAAACAAACAAACCTTTCACTGAATTGTTTACACCGCTGCATAAGACGTGAACAGGTCAAAATAAACTATTTATTCGTTTAAACAAGGACCAAATAGCCCAAAGAGAATACTGCATGATAAACTATACAAGGACTGGACAGTCTTAGAAATATGTTTCTTTAGCTGCACAAATATCAAAAAGTTTATCTCAACGTAAGCATTTTCTATCGATATGTATGTAATTCTCCTAGAATAAAAACAACAACCTCCAAATAGAAATAAAAAAACATTAAACACAAATCAAATTATGTTGTGTAGTTTTCGTATTTTCACTGTATATATTTTACTGTATATTTTCATATTTTACTGTATATATTCATCAGTTTCATTTGCCTTGTGAGTACTTTTTAAAACGTGAAAAAGAAAAACCACTCACTTCTCGTGAATGTATCGAAAACTACGTCAATATTATCCACTGTGACGTCAGATGTTTCCAAATATTCGAACAAACGACGCAAACGTGTTTGCTCCCAGTTCGTAACGAAGTAAATCGTACCTCGTAAAATTGGAATTCAAATTTATGATAAGAACTACGTTGTTGTTGTTTTTATTGTTCTCGAAGTTAATTTCTTTCAGAATGACTCAAAAAGTGGAATTATGCACAAAGGTCGTGTTTTTAACTTTGAGGGAAGAATGGTATGACGAACAACCCCACCCGTCAGCTCCTGGAGTGCCTATGTGTGACTAGCTCGTGGAATTTAACCGTTACACTTACAGCAAACCAAAATCTGGAGCGCGTTCTTCCGGCAACAGGCAGCGAACCATGAACTCTCGAATTTACGTGCTGTCCGAGCGCGTTAAGGCAGGCGCTCGTAATCTGAGGGTCGCGAATTCGCATCCCTGTCGCGCTAAACATGCTCGCCCTCCCAGCCGTGGGGGCGTTATAATGTGACGGTCAATCCCACTATTCGTTGGTACAAGAGTAGCCCAAGAGTTGGCAGTGGGTGGTGATGACTAGCTGCCTTCCCTCTAGTTTTAAACTACTAAATTAGGGACGACTAGCACAGATAGCTCTCGTGTAGCTTTGTGCGAATTTCTAAAACAAACAAAACAAATGCCCATCCTGTTCAAGATACTGACATTAACGACTTTGGAAAGTGCTGTAAAAATACGAATAATATCGTACAATTTAAACACGAAACTCAGCCAAGATGACGGGAGTATCTGGAGTTAATTAGAAAGGCAAAGTAAGCCAACTGGACTCGTAAAACCTTCATTATTATGTAAACTACACCAGTCTATGTGATAATTTTCTAAAATGTCCTGGAGGTAGAAAAGATAACTATTTTAAATAATACGGAAAAATTAAATAGAGTTTGATTTCATCGAAACAGTTTTGTTTGGATTTGGTTTTGTTTGTTTCTTTGTTTCTGAATTTCGCGCAAAGCTACACGAGGGCTATCTGCGCTAGCCGTCCCCAATTTAGCAGTGTAAGATTGGAGGGAAAGCAGCTAGTTATCACCACCCACCGTCAACTCTTGAGCTATGCTTTTACCAACGAATAGTGGGAATGATTGAGCATTATAACGCCTGAAAGGGCAAACATTTTGGTGTGATAGTAACTCGAGCCGAGCACTCTAATCACGTGTCTGTACCAGGCCCAAATGGTTATGTAAGTGAGAATACTAGCATAATATTTAGTGACCAGTTCGGTAATTTTGAAATATTACGACGTTTCAAACATGATCAGTCAATGGTTAAATAACAGCGAGTTTGTTTTAACACCAACAAGGCCAGCTTTCATTTGTCACCCCTTCATTTGTTTGTGACAGATATAAAACCATAACATTAAAACTGTTTGTTCGGCTTAACCTTTCTGTCTTCTCGACTATACATCCTAAACTTTTAAAGGTATATAAAAAAAGCTTTATCTCCAAGAAAGTCGAGCTACGCTAGACAGAAGTAGAACATGTTTCTCTGTTTGCATAAAACTAAACATGCTCGCCCTCCCAGCCGTGGGGGTGTATGATGTGACTATCAATCCCACTATTCGTTGGTAAAAGAGTAGACCAAGAGTTGGCGGTGGGTGGTGATGACTAGCTGCCTTCCCTCTAGTCTTACACTGCAAAATTAGGGACGGCTAGCACAGATAGCCCTCGAGTAGCTTTGTGCGAATTTCCAAAACAAACAAACTAAACGGGTGTTGGTACGATTGTTTAGTCACGGTATGTGCGCGTGACAGAAGAAAAATGTCTCAGTTTACTAGACACCAGCCCCCTAGTGGCATGGAATGTCTGAAGACTCAAATCGTTAAAAACCAAGTTTCGAAACTCGTGGTGGGCAGAGCACAGATAGTCCATTGTGTAGCTTTGTGCTTAATTCGAAACATGCAAACAAGACACCAACTCTGTTCATTCAGCAGCAAGACGACATTTTGCATAAAGAAAGACAATTAAAAGACAAATTTATTTATTTTTTGTATTACTGCCGTCTCAGCTCTCGGACGATGTACTGTATGATCTGTTTCTGCGACTTTTCAACTTTGACATATTGTGTATTAACTTTTAATCAACTATCACTCGAAAATAGTTTGATCACTCGATTCATTAACATATGTTCTCTGGAAAAATACGTGGGAAACTAGCAGCTTTTAAACATTCATTTTAAAGAAAATCGTGAGGTTTACAAAGTACTTATTACGAAACACTATTGTGTTAACAATTCGTAAAGAAAGCGTTAAGTTACCTTCAAATGATTATTTATTCTCATTGGAAAGTTTCATTTTCTTCTTATATCCGACTTATCAGTTACCATAGTGTCATTGGTTATGCTCTAAGACAGTAATGTTTTATAATATCAGTTACCATAAAACAATAACAATAAAACAAGTAATATTTTGTGAAATCGTTTACCATATTGACATCACTTATGATATAAAACAAATAATGTTTTACCATATCAATTACCATAGCGATACCGGTAGATTGTTATCCAGTTAGAATCAAATGTCTGTTTATATACACCGCATGATTTCATATTGTTTACATGGTAACTGATCGTTCTCACGTGACTTCGCATTGTTTGCGTGGTAACTAAATTGTCATATTCACGTGACTTCATATTGTTCACATTGGTGTCTGATGGAGTCTCCATCTTGTATCTATTTACATTTCTAATGGTCATGACAAACATTTTAACATTCCCAAGTGAAATTTAAAATCACCAGCAAACGTCGAAGTTCCACTAATTGATAAAATCTCGAATTAATAACCGTATTTTAAGAGCAGTCGTAAAAGTGATAATTGCGACTCAACTACACACAGAATTCTAGATAATTTATGATATCCCCATATCTAGGCCTGCTTAGCATCTGGATCGAATACGAGGTAATTATTTCGGTTGAAATGCCTCGCGCAACTTGAATTCGGTTAACACTACATGAACTAAAATGAACTAAAATCCGTCAAGACGAAACGATTCAGTTCGGATAGTCTCCTATGTCTTCAATACGCAATGGAATCTCCTGTGTGTTCCCATTGTCGCTTGCAGATAACCGATTAAAGTGAGCATGCGCTACGGATGTTCCTCGAGTCCCTAAGTCAGTTTCAAGACCTCATCAGCTGCTTGTTGAGGTACACTGCATTCATCTGTTGCTGTGACAACGTTTCAGACTCTATGTACAGTCATCCTTGACTAAAGACGAAAGCCCACAACGAGAGAAAGACCCGAAAAGTTGGCGCGACAGAGAGTGGTCTGGTAAGTGTGACCGTGCGTTTATTTCTTGGACTCAAACGTCCTTTACCGAGCGTTCGTCGAGAGAAACTTTGTGTTACATACATCACCAGTCCATATAGATGCATATTCCAAGAAACACTGGTATTAACGCGATGAAACTTAAAACAAATTTATACTTTAACGTCAAAGCTGAATTCTGTTTGAGCACCGCTTAAAGCAAGCAGGCTTACGTTAGATTATGTTCCTTTGAAATAATGCATGTATTTTTGAATTGAATGATATCGTGTGAGACTTAAATATAATTACAATTAATTGTTGTTTTCTTGTTTTGAATTAAGCACAAAGCTACACAATGGGCTATCTGTGCTCTGCCCACCACGGGTATCGAAACCCGGATTTTAGCGTGTAAGTCCGCAGACATACCGCTGAGCCACTGGGGAGTTAATAATTAATAAATTATAAATATAATTATGACATAAGTATTCTGAACAGGGAAGGAAACATCTGTTTTTCAAAATGAAAATTCCCACCGCTAGTACAGCAGAAGGTCTACGGATTTACAACGCTAAAATCACGAGTTCGATTCCCTTCGGTGGGCTCAGCAGATAGCCCGATGTGGCTTTGCTATAAGAAAACCCACACACACCCTAAATGAAAATACATACATAGTAATCACAAACCAGTCTGCTTTACTTTGAAATGATTTAGATATTTGTAAGAACTGTGAATGATTCGTCTATTTACTACGTATAATAACGTTCAACAGCCAAATAATTTTCAACAACAAATTGAATGAAAATAAAAACGATTTTGTCTTATCAAACGTTACACACTTAATTATTAGAAATATTCTTAAACCATAACTATGATTCTTTTTCGAGTAAATTAAAAAAAATTACATAATACACTGTAGAACACAAATTTTGTTCCTGGATAATATGTGTTATTTCTTAATTGTAAATGCAAATTGTACATAAGTCAGGTGTTATGTTCTATTATACTTTAAACTTAAACACGATAGCTAGAGTGACAATAGGTCTAAGTAAGGTATTATGTTCTATTACATTTTAAACTTAAATACCGATAGATAGAGTGATAAAAGGTCTAAGTAAAGTGATATGATTTATTAATACTCGAAACTTAAACACGGATAGCAAGAGTGACAATAGGTCTAAGTAAGGAGTTATGTTCAATTATACTTTAAACTTAAACACGATAGCTAGAGTTACAAAAGGTCTAAGTAAGGTGATATGTTCCATTGTACACTAAACTTAATCACGGCTACTTGAAGTGACAATAAATCTAAATAAGGTGATATGTTTTATTATACTTTAAACTTAAACACGGATAGCTAGAGTTACAATAGGTTTAAGTGAGATGTTATGTTCTATTAATACTCTAAACATAAATACGGATAGCTAAAGTGACAATAGGTCTTAATGGTACTATTTTCTATTAATGCTCTAAACTTCAACACGGATACCTAGAGTGACAACAAGTCTGAGTAGGGTGTTATGTTCTATTAATACTCTTAACTTAAACACGGATAGCTAGAATTACAATAGGTCTATGAAAGATGTTATGTTCTATTAATACTCTAAACTTAAACACGGATAGCTGGAGTGACAATAGGTCTAAGAAATGCGTTACTTTCCATTATTATTCTAAACTTAAACACGGCTAGCTAGAGTGACAATAAATCTAAGATGTTATGTTCTGTTAACACTCTAAACTTAAACACGGATAGCTAGAGGGACAATAGGTCTAAGTAAGGTGTTATGTTCTATTAATACACTAAACTTAAAAACGGATAGCTAAAATTAAAATAAATCTAAGTAAGGTGTTATGTTCTATTAATACTCTAAACTCAAACAGGGATAGATAGAGTGACAATAGGTTTAAGTAAGATGTTATGTTCTATTAATACTCTAAACTTAAACACGGATAGCTGGAGTGACAATAGGTCTAAGTAAGGGGTTATGTTCTATTAATATTCTTAACTTAAACACGGGTAGCTGGAATTAAAAATAGGTCTTTGTTAAGTGTTATGTTCTATTAATACTGTAAACTTAAACACGGATAGCTAAAATGACAATAGGTCTTAGTAAGGTGCTCTTTTCTATTAATACTCTAAACTTTAACACGGATAGTTGGAGTTACAATAGGTCTATGTAAGATGTTATGATCTACTAATACTCTAAACTTAAACACGGATAGCTAAAATGACAATAGGTCTTAGTAAGGTGCTCTTTTCTATTAATACTCTAAACTCAAACAGGGATAGATAGAGTGACAATAGGTTTAAGTAAGATGTTATGTTCTATTAATACTCTAAACTTAAACACGGCTATTTAGAGTGACAATAGGTCTAAGTAAGGTGCTATGTTCTATCATACTCTAAATTTTAACACGGCTATATAGAGTGACAATAGGTCTAAGTAAGGTGTTATGTTCTATTAATACTCTAAACTTGAAAAGGATAGCTTGATTGAAAATAGATCTAAGTAAGATGTTATGTTCTATTATTACTCTAAACTTGAAAAGGATAGCTAGAGTTACAATAGGTCTAAGTAAGATGTTATGTTTTATTAATACTCTAAACTTGAAAAGGATAGCTAGAGTGACAATAGATCTAAGTAAGGTGTTATGTTCTATTAATACTCTAAACTCAAACAGGGATAGCTAGAGTGACAATAGGTCTAAGTAAGGTGATATGTTCTATTCATACTTTAAACTTACACACGAATAGCTAGAGTGACAATAGGCCTAAATAGTGTGTTATTATCTATTAACACTCTAAACATAAAATACGAATAGCTTGAGTGATAATACTTTTAAATAAGGTGAAATGTGCTAGTACACTTTGAACTTAAACACGGATAGCTGGAGTAACAACAGGTTTAAGTAAGGTGGTATGTTCTATTATACTTTAAACTTAAATACGGATAGCTAGAGTTACAATAGGTCTAAGTAAGGTGTTATGTTCTGTTAATATTCCTAACTTAAACAGTGATAGCGAGAGTTACAATAGGTCTTTGTTAAGTGTTATGTTCTATTAATACTATAAACTTAAACAGGGATAGCTAAAATGACAATAGGTCTTAGTAAGGTGCTCTTTTCTATTAATACTCTAAACTTTAACACGGATAGTTAGAGTTACAATAGATCTACGTAAGATGTTATGATCTACTAATACTCTAAACTTAAACACGGATAGCTAGAAGGACAATAGGTTTCAGAAAAGTGTTATGTTCTATTAATACTCTAAACTTAAACAAGGATAGCTAGAGTGACAATACGTCTAAGTAAGATGTTATTTTCTTTTAATTCTCTAAATTTAAACACGGATAGCGAGAGTGACAATAGGTCTAAGTAAGGTGATATGTTCTATAATACTTTAAACTTAAACATGGAGAGGTAGAGAGACAATAGGTTTAAGTAAGATGTTATGTTCTATTAATACTCTAAACTTAAACACGGATAGCTAAAGTGACAATAGTTCTAAGTAGGGTGATATGTTATATTATACTTTAAACTTAAACACGGCTAGCTCGAGTGACAATAGATCTAAGTAATTTGATATGTTCTACTATACAGAAACGTAGACACAGCTAGCTAAAGTGACAATAAGTCTAAATAAGGTGTTATGCTCTATTAACACTCTAAACTTAAAACAGAAATAGCTAGAGTGACAATAGGTCTAAGTAAGGTGTTTTGTTCTATTAATACTCTAAACTCAAACAGGGATAGCTAGAGTGACAATAGATCTGACTAAGGTGTTATGTCCAATTAATACTCTAAACTCAAACAGGGATAGCTAGAGTGACAATAGATCTAAGTAAGGTGATATGTTCTATTCATACTTTAAACTTAAACACGAATAGCTAGAATGAGAATAGGTATAAGTAGAGTGTTATGTTCTATTAACACTCTAAACTTGAAACATGAATAGCTTGAGTGATAATACGTCTAAATAAGGTGATATGTTCTATTATACTTTAAACTTAAACACGGATAGCTAGAGTGACAATAGGTCTAAGTAAGGTGATATGTTCTATTATACTTTAAACTTAAACACGGATAGCTAGAGTTACAATAGGTCTAAGTAAGATGTTGAGTTTTATTAATACTCTAAACTTAAACACGGATAGCTACAGTGACAATAGGTCTAGGTAAGGTGTTATGTTTTATTAATACTCTAAACTTAATCACGGATAGCTGGAGTTAAAAATAGGACTAAGTAAGATGTTATGTTCTATTAATACTCCTAACTTAAACACTGATAGCTAGAGTGACAATATGTCTTTGTTAAGTTTTATGTTCTTTTAATACTCTAAACTTAAACACGGATAGCTGGAGTTAAAATAGGTTTAGACGAAATGTTATGTTCTATTAATACTCCTAACTTAAACACTGATAGCTAGAGTGACAAGAGGTCTAAGTAAGGTGTTATGTTCTATTAATACCCTAAACTTAATCACGGATAGCTATAGTGACAAAAGGTCTAAGTAACGTGATATGTTCTATTATACTTTAAACTTAAAAACGGATAGCTAGAGTTACAATTGGTTTAAGTAAAGTGATATGTTATATCATACTTTAAACTTAAACACGGCTAGCTCGAGTGACAATAGATCTAAGTAAGGTGTTATGTTCTGTTAATATTCCTAACTTAAACAGTGATAGCGAGAGTTACAATAGGTCTTTGTTAAGTGTTATGTTCTATTAATACTATAAACTTAAACAGGGATAGCTAAAATGACAATAGGTCTTAGTAAGATGTTATGTTCTATTAATACGCTAAATATAAACAAGGTAGCTAGAGTGACAATGGGTCTACGTAGGGTGCTCTTTTTTATTATACTTTAAACTTAATTACGGATAGCTGGAGTTAAAATAGGTCTAAATAAAATGTTATGTTCTATTAATACTCTGAACTTAATACTGATAGCTGGAGTGATAATAGTTCTAAGTAAGGTAATATGATCTTTTATATTTTAAACTTAAACGCGGATAGCTAGAGTTACAATAAGCCTAAATAAGGTGATTTATTCTGTTATACTTTAAACTTAAACACGGATAGCTAGAGTCGCAATAGGTCTAAGTAAGGCGTTACGTTCCACTGATACTCTAAACTTAAACACGGCGATCTATAGTGACAATAGGTCTAAGTAAAGTGATATGTTCTATTATACTTTAAATTTAAATACGGCTAGCTAGAGTGATAATAAATCTAAGTAAGATGTTATGTTCTATTCATACTCCAATCGTAAACACGGATAGCTAGAGGGACAATAGGTCTAAGTAAGGTGTTATGTTTTATTAATACTCTAAACTTAAACAAGGATAGCTAGAGTGACAATTGATCTAATTAAGATGTTATGTTCTTTGTAAGTTTAATCAATTTAATTTAAATGCTATGTTGTATTTAAGTTTACGGATTGAAGTGTGGTGCCAAGTTCTTTAGATGTAAGTATGGTTTAGTGTCCTATTTAAATTTTATGAATATAAATAAGATCTAATAGTATATCTGACTGTTATTGTACTAAGTAAGGTTCTATGTTCTATATATGTTTTTGGCAAATTTTGTACAGAAAGATTCGTTAACCACTATAAGAAATAAACTTCGAGTAACTGTAAATATTTAACTATTTTCACTTTTCAAAGAATTAGTAAATGTAGAAAACTAGTTGTCAGCAGTCGGACAAGAAAACAAAAAGAAGAAACAATACTAAACAACAAACACAGTCTTGGCCGAATGTCTAGCAATGAATTCTGTTCTGAGTGAAATTAAACAGAAAATACATAACTCGAGTATCGACTTCACCGACCAACAGCTGACACATCAAGCAATATCGTGTTCCGGAACTTCAGATATCTCTAGTGTGTTGATTTACATAAAAATATTTAAAAAACGGAATCATTGCTTGTATAATAATTGTTATTATTACACTATATATAAAACCGTAAAATATCAAACGTGCTTCTCAGTCGTCCTTTTACACATACGTAACTTGTGAACGTTTGGGAATGAAGAACATATGGTAAGTTTATTATATTAATCAATATGAAATAATGGGTCACTGGGTAAAGAGTCATCACTGGTCATTACCACAAATGTGTTACTGGGTAAGGAGTCATCACTAGTGATTATCACATAACAGGTTAAAAAATGTGTTAATAGACATTCTACAATGTGTGTGGTGGTTAGTTGTTAGGTAAAGAGCTAATGGACATTATTCAATGTGTGTAGTGGTTAGTTGTTAGGTAAAGAGCTGATGTACGTTCTTCTTTTTGTGTAGTGGTTAGTTGTTAGGTAAAGAGCTGATGTACGTTCTTCTTTTTGTGTAGTGGTTAGTTGTTAGGTAAAGAGCTGATGTACGTTCTTCTTTTTGTGTAGTGGTTAGTTTTTAGGTAAAGAGCTGATGTACGTTCTTCTTTTTGTGTAGTGGTTAGTTGTTAGGTAAAGAGCTGATGTACGTTCTTCTTTTTGTGTAGTGGTTAGTTGTTAGGTAAAGAGCTGATGTACGTTCTTCTTTTTGTGTAGTGGTTAGTTGTTAGGTAAAGAGCTGATGTACGTTCTTCTATTTGTGTTGTGGTTAGTTGTTAGGTAAAGAGTTAATGGACATTCTTAAATGTTTGTTGTGGTTAGTTGTGAGATAAAAGAGTTATTACACGTTATCCCATGTCTATTGTGGTTAGTTGTTTGTTGAATAGTTAACACACGTTGTTCTACATGTGTATGGGCTAGTTTATTGTTAAAGAGTTAATGTTCCTTCTTCTTTGTGTGTAATTTTCACTTGTTAGGTAAAGAGTAATGGACGTTATTCAGTGTATGTGGTGGTTTGTTGTTAAGTAAAGTTTTAATATATGTTTTTAAATGTGTGGTTAGGTAAGCCATGACTTTGGGCGTTATACCACTGAATACTTTACACGCATTTAATTATGAGCGCACTTTAAAAGTCACTGTCATTCTTGACGTTCAGAACCAGAAAATCGAATATCATGGCTGTGACTGTTGTTTGGGTGTCTTCGCTTTGGTTCCCAATTAGGCACTAATGTTTGATCTTAAGGATTTGGGCCCCTCAGTGGTTCAGCGGTATGTCTGCGGACTTACACGCTAAAATGCAGGTTTTGATACCCGTAGTGGGCAGAGCACAGATAGCCCATTGTGTAGCTTTGTGCATAATTCAAAAGAACAACAACAACAACTTAAGGATTTGGCCCAAATATAAATCAGGTTTTCTTCAAGGTAAAAATGATAATTTCATTTCAAGTTATTTGTAGTTTGATCATGTTAATAGATACGATGTGTGTTAAATAGACAGTTTATTACCAAAGGAATGTTTCATGATTTATTAATTTAATCTTACATTTTTCACGTCATATCACAACCTTGTATATGTTTATTCACTACATAAAATTTGCTTTACTCAATAATGAATATTCTGAATTCGTAGTTTTGGTTATGAATAGGAAATGTTTTTCAAGGTTTTGTTATTTTTTTAGGAAGGGGTCGCTTTTGTAAGCCGTTTATTTCAAACACTAAAATAACACTTGGAGTTATTTTTCTTTGCTATCACTACCTTAGTGCCATCTTTTTCAATATTTAATAGTTTATGAAGAATTAATTTTATTTTAAATTATTAATTAAGAAACTGGAATTCTTAATACACAGAATGAGGTACAGTGCACTTTAAAATATGTTAACATCTGAACATCCGGATTGTTCCAATCCGATGGTTATATTGACACTTATCTGTTCCTGAGAGCTCTACCGTCAGAGTGTATAGACCAATACACCAGTACTTTATTTTTTATTCACTGTAAAACCATTAGGAATATCGAATATTGAAATTTTATGGACTTTGTTTCAAAATACGAACAACAGGTATTTCGATGTTAGGTCCTGATGTTTTTCCGGCAAAAACTGACGTTAGAAAATCCAAGTGCTGCTATTAAGGACTGGAGAAACCAAAATCATTCCATAGATCCCTCATTTAGTTTTTAGGCTAGAATTTCGGAAAGCTAGAGACATTACTTCAGTGGTTGTTCATGATATCATGAGACATGTCTGTGCATAAAAAATCAATTTCAGATCAAAATCCCAGAGCACTTTCAAAAAGTGAACATTTTTTTCCACCGGTTTTCCCCTAATGGAAAATGGCCTATCTTACAGAAGATGTCTTCCACGGATTAATTTGGTCGGTAGATTAACCTATATGTTAAATTATTCACACACATTAGGAGACAGTTTCTTAGAAACAAGTCTACTTAGCTCTTCAGCTGGCTTTCTGACCATCATAAGCCATAAGAGTAGGCTTAACGTGAAACCAATGTAATAAACCACGACAGTATGTTTAACATGAGACCAAGAGGGTGTAATTAATCATACTTCACAGAAAACTACACGCCGTTCCTCATAAATAACGTTATTTACGCTAATGAGAAGACAAATAAATTCAACTGTTGATGCTTAATTAAGCACAAAGAGTTATAAACAGTTAAACGTTTCCACTGTTTTGATCTGTCATCTTAAGTGTATTTTTCGTTTGAGTATTATTGTCTTGATAAATGGAGTATCAGAATAATATGTTTTTAATTCATTGATTAGAACGAATCATTAAATTAAACATTCTATCTTCATTTCTCGATTGTATAAAATAAAGGCTCCTTAAATAATATACGGAATTCTGTTTGTTGTCCACGAACTGGTTGGTATATTAATTGCTTCCCGTCTAATCTGGCTTGGTGGTTAGGATGCTTCACGTGTAACCATGCAGGTTCGAGTCCCTTTCAATGAATGTGCCTCCCCTTCAGCCATAGCCTATTCAATTTTTTTGGGTAAAATTCTAGTCCTGGAACTGGCGAAGCTGGCTAGTACGTTTTTTCTAATCTATCATTCCTGAATTAAGGACGGCTAGCACAAATTTTCCTTCAGTAATTTGTTTGTTTCAAATTAGGGATGGTTATGTGTAGATAACTGTTGAGTTTGTTCTCACGAAATTCGAAAACAAATATTTATTTTCCGCTTTTACATCTACAACTGTTATTCTCTGCTTCTAATGGTTTGTTTCAATTGTTTTCTGAATTAACACTAAACAGACGTCAAATATTTAATTATACGTTTTTGTTTTGCATTTAGTAACCAATGCTTACACATACAAATTTACTCTAACACGCATGGCTGATATTTATATGACTGTAAGACACAGTACATTAGCTAGGAATCAGACCTTCACGCTTTCTGCTCGAGTAATGGAATATTTATCTTCTGCAGACTGATCAACTAGGGATACCTTAGAGACTGCACTAGAGGACGCTGCGAAAAGTCGTTATAAGTATCTGATAGGATTACTGTCTCGTGGGGATAACATATTCATTATTTTTGATGTTTTTGCTCTCGTTTTCCCATTTCACAAAATCTGTCAGAATAATTAAGGCATAATGCGAGCGTTATTTAAACAAAAATAAACAAAAACTGATTAATTTGTTTGTATTTTCTTGCAAGAGAAACGAGCAACGTATCTTGATACATTACCAATCAAACTGTTTAATTAGGGTAAGCTTCAAAGTATTTACATTCACCGAAATGATTAATGAACTAAAAACAAAACTCTTTACAGGCCTCATTATTCAACTGAGGAACATCGTAAACAACTTTTTTGTATCGAGGAATTAATTGTGTTTTGTTTAGAAACAACTACAACAAGAAACTTAAAAAAAAAAACTTCGTTCTACAGCTACTGTGTTATTTTATATGCAAAAAACGGCTCTTTTGGGTTCAGAAAATATTTTAAATAGAAGAGCGAACAACGTTTCGACCTTCTTCGGTCATCGTCAGGTTCACAAAGAAAGAGGTAACTGGCCGGAAGCTGACCACATGTTTGGAAGGGGTTGTATAACTGAGTGTCGCAATGTAGAGGGCGCGGTTTGATGTTTGAATATATAATTTTATCTATAATATTAATATAGGTATAATGGTGTTCCTTTATATTGGTTTATTTTGGGTTTAAGTTGTTGTATAAGTAAGGCTTCTTTAATTTTTCGTTTGTTTATGTTTGTTTCTTTATTTAGTATTTTAGTGTTTTCTATGGTTATGTTGTGTCCATTTGACTTGCAGTGTTCGAAAACGTGTGAAGGTGACTTTTTATGTTCTTTGAATCTGGTTTCCATTTTTCTACTTGTTTCTCCTATATAGAAGTCGTGGCAGTTATCACATTGTATTTTATAAATAATGTTGGTGTGGTGTTTGTCAGTGTAGTTCTTACAAAGTATAGACCTTAGTTTTGTGCCTGGTTTTTGAATAAATTTAGTGTTAACTGGAATGTTATATTTTGTTACTAGTTTTTGCCAAATGTTGGTTATTTGTTTGCTTATGTCAGGAATATATGGTATACAGCAGTATATGGTTTCGTGATTTTTTGATATTAATATTATAGATAAATTATATATTCAACATCTAACCGCGCCCTCTACATTGCGACACTCAGTTATACAACCCCTTCCAAACATGTGGTCAGCTTCCGGCCAGTTACCTCTTTCTTTGTGAACCTGACGATGACCGAAGAAGGTCGAAACGTTGTTCGCTCTTCTATTTAAAATATTTTCTGAACCCAAAAGAGCCGTTTTTTGCATATAAAATTCTCAACAAGTGGGTTTCTCGACATCACTGATAGCTACTGTGTTATGTTACTTGTCCTGAAACAGTTTGTAATTTTTTAAAACAAAATATTCCAACAAAACGTTGTACTTTTCTTACCTGATTCAGTGGGTTTTTTTAAACGATTCGGCATCGTAAAGTTAAAATCAAATAAAAATAAAGTTCGCAAAAAACATAATTTAAAATTTACATTATCAAAAATAGGCCCGCCTGATGTAACAGCGGAAGGTTTCTTACAACGCTAAGATACAAGGTTCGTTACCTTACGACGAACACAGCAAAGTCTGACGTGGCTTTGCTGTAAATGGAACACAGAAAACGGAATTATTATTTAAATTCCCAGTAAACACTGTTCTAATAAGTTATATAGTATCAGACTGTGTATGTAGGTCCTGTTCTAATAAGTTATATAGTATCAGACTTTGTATGTAGGTCCTGTTCTAATAAGTTATATAGTATCAGACTGTGTATGTAGGTTCTGCTCTAAGAAGTTATATTATATCAAACTGTGTATGTAGGTCTTGTTCAAAGGAGTTATATTATGTCAGACCAAACATGTAGGTCCTTTTCTGAGGAGTTATATTATATCAGACTGTATATGTAGGTCCTATTCTAATGAGTTATATTATATCAGACTGTGTAAGTAAAGCCTTTTCTAAAAAGTTATATTATATAGAACTGTGTATAAAGGTCCTGTTCTAAGGAGTTTTAATATATCAGACTATAAATGTAGGTCCTGTTTTTAGAAGTTATATTATATCAGACTGTGTATGTACGTCGTGTTCAAACAAGTTATATCATATCAGACTGTGTATGTAGGTCCTCTTTTAAAATGTTATATCATATTAGACTGTGTAAGTACGTCCTGTTATAATGAAATATATTACATAAGATTGTGTATATAGGTCCTGATTAAAGAAGTTATACTCTATCAGACTGTGTATGTTGGTCCTGTTCTAATAAGTTATATTATATCAGACTGTAAAAGTAAATCCTGTTTTAATAAGTTTTATTATATTACACTGTGTATGTAGGTCCTGTTCTAAAGAATTATATCACATGAGACTTTGTATTTAGGTCCGTTTTAAAGGAGTTATATTATATTTCACCGTATATGCACGCCCTTTTCCAAGGAATTATCTTATATTAGATTGTACATGTAGGTTCGGTTCTTAGGAGTTATATTACATCAGACCGAAAATGTAGGTCCTCTTCTAGGAAGTTATATTATCTCAGACTATATATGTAGGTCCTGTTCTAAAAAGTTTTATCATATCAGATCGAAAATGTAGGCCCTGTTCTAAAAAAGTTATATTATATGTGACCTTATCTGTAGGTTCTGATCTAATGAGTTATATTGTGTCAGACTGGTATGTAGATCCTATTCTAAGGAATTATATTATATCAGACTGTGTATGTAGGTCGTGTTCTAAGTATTTATATTATATCAGACTGTGTATGTAGGTCGTGTTCTAATGAGTTATATTATATCATATTGGGTATCTGGGTCCTTTGATAATGATTTATATTATATCAAACAATATTCCATGTCTTGTTTTGAGGAGTTATATTATATCAGGTTATATATGTAGGTCCTGTTCTTAGGAATTATATTATACAAAACTGTGTATGTATATCCCGTTTTATGGAGTTATATTATATTAGATTGTGTATGTAGGTCCTGTTCTAAAAAGTTATATTGTATCAAACTGTGTATGTTGGTCCTGTTCTATTGAGTTGTATTATATCAAATTGTGGATGTAGGTCCTGTTCTAAAAAGTTATATTGTATCAAACTGTGTATGTTGGTCCTGTTCTATTGAGTTGTATTATATCAAATTGTGTATGTAGGTCCTGTTCTAATTAGACTTTTTATATCAGACTATCTTTATAGGGCCTATTCTAAGGAGTTATATTATATCAGACTGTATATGTAGATCCTCTTTTAAGGAATGTTATGATATCAGACCATACATGTAAGTTCTATTCTTAGGAGATATATTATATAAGATTGTTTATGTACGTCGTGTTCTGTTAAGTTATAATATATCAGACCTTGTATGTAGGTTCTGTTCTAATGAGTTATATTTTATGAGACTGTGTATGTAGGTCCTGTTCTGAGGAAATATATCATATCAGACTCTGTATGTAGGTCCTGTTCTAAAAAGTTTTATTATTCCAGATTGTGTATGTAGGTCCTGCTCTAAGGAGTTATATTATATCAGACTGTATGTATGTCCTGTTTTACAAAGTTATATAGTATCAGACTGTTTATGTAAATCCTTTTCGCAGGAGGTATATTATATCAGACTGTGTATGTAGGTCCTCTTTCAAAAAGTTATTTTACATCAGATTATGTATGTAGGTCATGTAGTCTTATGTTATAAGAGACAAAGTAAGTAGGTCATGTTCTAATGAGAGTTATTATGTCAGACTCTGTATGTTTGTTCTTTTCTAAGGAGTTATATTATATTATACTGTGTATGTAAGTTCTCTTTTGAGGAGTTGCATTATATCAGACTGTGTATGTAGGTCCTGTTCTAAGGAGTTATATTATATCAGACCGTATATGTCGGTACTGTTCTAAGGAGTTATATTATATAAGATTGTCTATGTAGGTCCTCTTGTAAAGAGTTATATTATATCAGACTGTATATTTAGGTCCTGTTTGAGGGGTTACATTATATCCGACTTTGCAAGTAGGTTCTGTTTTAATGAGTTATATCATGTCAGACTGTGTATATAGGTCCTGTTTCAAGGAGTTATATGATATCAGACTGTGTATGTTGGTTTTGTTCTAATGAGTTATATTATATCAGACTGAGTGCCAGTCCTGTTCTAAGGAGCTATATTATAAAAGACTGTAAAAGTAGGTTTTGTTCTAAGTTATTTTATTATATCAGACTTTTAATGTAGATCATTTTCTGAGGAGTTAAATTATACTAGACTATGTATGTAGGTCTTTTTCTAAGGAGTTATTTTATATCAAACTGTGTATGTTGGTTTTGTTCTAATGAGTTACATTATATCAGACTGTGTATGTAAGGCATGTTCTAATGAGTTACATTATATCAGACTGTATATGCAGGTCATGTTCTAAGGAGTTATATTGTATCAAACTGTGTATGTAGACCGTAATTAAAGAAGTTATATCATATCAGACTGGTTATGTAGGTCCTGTTTTAAGGAATTATATTATATCAGACTCAGACATTATGTAGGTCCAGTTCTAATGAGTTATATTATATCAGACTGTGTATCTAGACCCTGTTCTAATAAGTTATATTATATTAGATTGTGCATGTAAGACTATTTTAATAAGTTATATTATATCAGACTTTGTATGTAGGTCCTCTTCTTAAGAGTTATATTAAATCAGATTGTGTGTGTCGGTCGTGTTCTAATGATTTATATTATATGAGACCATACATATAAGTACTGTTTTTAGGAGTTATATTATGTCAGACTGTGAAAGAAGGTCCTGTTCTAAGGAGTTATATTATATCAGATTATGTGTGTAAGTTTTGTTATAAAGAGTTACATTACATCAGACCATACATGTAGGTACTGTTCTCAGAAGTTATATTGTATTAGACTACGTATGTAGATTTTGTTCTAAGGAGTTATATTTATTCTGACTGTGTATGTAAATCCTGTTCTAAGAAGATATATTATATCAGATAGAGTATGTAGGTCCTGTTCTAAGGAGTTATATTATATCGGTCTGTGTATGCAGGTCCTGTTCTAAGGAGGTGTATTGTATCAAACTGTGTATATAGACCGTGATTAAAGACGTTATATTATATCAGACTGTGAATGTAGGTCCTGTTCTAATGAGTTATATTAAATCAGATTGTGTATGTAGGACCTTTTTAATGAGTTATATTATATCAGACTATGTATGTAGGTCCTGTTTTTAAGAGTTTTATTACATCAGATTGTGTATATAGTTCGTGTTCTAATGATTTTTATTTTATCAGACCATATATGTTGGTCCGGTTCTAAGGAGTTACATTACATCAGACCATACATGTAGGTCCTGTTTTCAGAAGCTATGTTGTATTAAACTACGTATGTAGGTTTTGTTCTAAGGAGTTATATTTTCTCTGACTGTGTATGTAAATCCTGTTTTAAGAAGATATATTATTTCAGATTAGGTATGTTGGTCCTTTTATAAGTAGTTATATTATGTCAGACTGTGAAAGAAGGTCCTGTTCTAAGGAGTTATATTATATCAGATTATGTGTGTAAGTTTTGTTATAAAGAGTTACATTACATCAGACCATACATGTAGGTACTGTTCTCAGAAGTTATATTGTATTAGACTACGTATGTAGATTTTGTTCTAAGGAGTTATATTTATTCTGACTGTGTATGTAAATCCTGTTCTAAGAAGATATATTATATCAGATAGAGTATGTAGGTCCTGTTCTAAGGAGTTATATTATATCGGTCTGTGTATGCAGGTCCTGTTCTAAGGAGGTGTATTGTATCAAACTGTGTATATAGACCGTGATTAAAGACGTTATATTATATCAGACTGTGAATGTAGGTCCTGTTCTAATGAGTTATATTAAATCAGATTGTGTATGTAGGACCTTTTTAATGAGTTATATTATATCAGACTATGTATGTAGGTCCTGTTTTTAAGAGTTTTATTACATCAGATTGTGTATATAGTTCGTGTTCTAATGATTTTTATTTTATCAGACCATATATGTTGGTCCGGTTCTAAGGAGTTACATTACATCAGACCATACATGTAGGTCCTGTTTTCAGAAGCTATGTTGTATTAAACTACGTATGTAGGTTTTGTTCTAAGGAGTTATATTTTCTCTGACTGTGTATGTAAATCCTGTTTTAAGAAGATATATTATTTCAGATTAGGTATGTTGGTCCTTTTCTAAGTAGTTATGATATATCAGACCGTATTTGTAGGTCCTGTTCTGAGAAGTTATGGTTTATCAGACTGTGTATGTAGATCCACTTTTTAGGAGTTATATTATATCAGACCATATGTGTATTTCTTGTTCTTAGGAGTTATATTACATCAGACTGTGTATGTCGGTCCTGTTCTAAGGAGTTTTATTATATCAGACCGTATATGTAGGTCTTGTTCTAAGGAGTTATATTTTATCAGACCATATATGTAGATTCTTTTCTAAAGAGTTATATTATATCAGACCGTATATGGAGGTCCTGTTCTAATGAGTTATATTGTATCAGACTGTATGCAACTGACCGCTTCTGGCACGTGGTTTAGGGACGAGAGTATAAACGGTTTCAAGATCATTATTGAAACTGCAGGTGAATGTTAGGTTGTTAATGAGCATAATGGTGTTCCTTTATCTTGATTTAGTTTTAGTTCTTGTCTGAGTTTCTTTAGAATTCTCGCACAATGCTACACGAGGGCTATGTGGCCTTAGCCGTGGTTAATTTAGCAGAGTAAGACTAGATAGAAAGCAGCTAGCCATCACCAGCCACTGCCTACTTTACGACTACTTTTACCAACGAATAGTACGATTGGCCGTAACTTTGCAACGCCCCCAAGGCTGGAAGGGCGAGCACGTTTGGTGCGACGGGAATTCAAACCTGCGACCCTCAGTTTACGAGTCGAGTACCTTAACCACCTAGCCATGCCGGGCCAAACCTTATTAAAGTGGAGCTGCTTATGTTCCCGTTTGTTTTTATGGGCCTGACCTTGAATGGACTTAAAACACTTCGTGTTTTCAAGTGTTTAGACCAAGTGCAAAGTGATGACACATATCATCTATCAGAAGCACGTGCGTACGGAGCAAATATTTTATTTTCCTAAGTGAGGAACAAACGCTCGCAAGAAATTCTAAGATAATAGGTACTTCGTTTTTCTTTTACGTCAGTAAAATACTACTCTATTTATTTTATCATTACACAAAAAGTAAATAAAGTTTGGGTTTACCAAGGTACGGTCAGTTAGTTTTTATTGTATGTGAGATACACCGATGACTTATTCAGTGAAGTTCATTTTCTAGCAAACACTGGTTGTTTATTACTTGTACAAAACACGTTAATTATAAATGGCACGAGCTGATGGAAAATTAACCGTTGGAGAACTGTTAAAGCTATTTGCGCTTCACCACCAATGGGTCTGCGGTAAGTTTCACAGCACTCACGATGCTAAAAACCAGAGTTGTAAGTTCTTATCCCTGCAATAAACTGAGCTTAAAAAAAACTGTACCATTGTACAGTTTTCGGCTAAAAAAATAAACAGACATCAAACAAGTGACTTCGGTTAGTCTCTGATGGCTGAGCAGTTGGCGTGAAGGTATGCAAAGCCCGTGTTGCAACTCATTGTGTAAGTTTACATTGAGAACATAGGTTTCTAATGTTCTGATTCATTCAAATTTTGTACGCTTTTGTGTAACGGTGAAAGGACATATTTCGACATCGTATAGTAATTATGAAGCATATCTGCGTATTATTGTATTATGATGTATTGACGACCTAATACTGAAACATCTTCTACAAAACACAGAGTCGTAGCGAACGTAATACAATTTTTATAGCCTCTTTTAGTTCGGTTCAAATAAATATATTTATATATTCAGTTTTCTAGTAAGAAGCACTTATTACAACACGAACAAAATAATTTCGCACTTTCACAAAGTTTGTTACTCAGCAGATGGCTCTGAGCAGTGTACGAAGTCAACAATGGGGTTTATGAAAGACAACTTTTACAGTTATTGATTGGCCAATTCAGTAACCAAACTCGAATCTCATCATGATCTCGTGGATTGCTTTGAAGGCTGATGTAGCGGAAATATTCCAGGAAACGGTTTCAATGAACAAAACTCCAGATTGTAAAGAAAGCAAAAAATAGGGGTAAAAGTACCGTAGTAACGGTTTCTGTTCGTTTTCAGTTAAGTTCAAAGTTACATAATGGGTCATCTGTTCTGTGTCCACCACGAGTATCGAAACCCGTTTTTAGTGCCATAGTTCTCCAAATATACTACTAAACTACTAGTGCACTTAAAGTAAGGGTGTCAAAATAATAATTTTGTGAAACTATGAAAGGTGTGAACATTTCGCTTATGACTTTCCCTTTGATGTATGTTCTCTGATGATTTATTGTTTTATTTTAAAGCTAAATTTGATAGAAGTTACGTTCTCTATCTTTGTTTCTCTTTTCCCTAAGGCCCGGTGAAGTTATCTGGCTACACCGTGATCGACTAGCAATTTGAGGAGCGCGGGTTCGAGTCCCCATCCTACCAAACACACTCGCTCCTTCAACCGTGGAGGCATTATAATGTGACGATCAATCTCATTATTCTTTGACAAAGAGTACCCCAAGAGTTGGCGGTGAGTGGTAATGGCTAGGCGCCTTCCATCGTGTGGCTTTTTGTGTAATTCAAAACAACCATATGTTCTTCACTGTCCAGTTACTTTTGTCTGCGGTTATCTAGGTCTTGAGAGAGTGTTTAATAATAAATTAGAATAAGCTATAACATAGATACGACGCCCACAAGTACAAAATCTACACAATATAAATATATGCCCTTCTCCCAAACTGGTCACGTGGCCAGCGTTAAAAATGTCAAAATGCCATCAGATGCATTTATCTGCAGCTAAATCATATCGATTTGCATCACTGATGACGTCATTCTTATTTTTAATCTCGCGGCTCAATTTTTCAAGTCAGTTAAGTCTGTACAAAGACACACTAGAAATCTTTTAACCACCAGAGGGATTGAACAAAAACTTGCTTTAGGATTGAAACTATTCTGGTGAAATTAGGGACATTCTTACAAGTGTTAAAGTTTATAACTTCAAAAAGTACTCTATAAGATGAAATAATTTGCTATTTTGACGTCGTTATCACGTCACAAAAGTACACTAACCATGACCTGTTGAAGTCATTCAAGAGTGTATGAGTATGTGAAACTACATAACTAAACAGCTGTAGTCCGTATTTGAAGTCATGGGTACATAATGTGGAATAACCTTATTGAACAAGTGTGGACCATTCGTGATTATTAGAAACCCACTTGAAGTAAAAATGTATCTCAAAATGGCTAGTATGGGCATTAACACTTTAATTAAAATAAAGTACAGAACAACGTTTTGACCTTCCTAGGTAATCTTTAAGTTAACCTGAAGATGAGCTAAGAAGGTCGAAAAGTTGTTCTCTGCTTTATTTGTAAAAGTGTTAATACCCTTACCAGCCATCCTGAGATGTAGCTGTATGTTGTATTTGAAGACATGGATACATAAAGTGAAATAACGAACAGCTGTGGTCAGTTTTTGAAGAAACGGCTATTCATAACGTTGAACAACATGAATGAACAGCTGTGGCCATATATGGTCACCTACGTGTCTTTTGTCCAACTTTTAGGCCTAACATATTAACAGTAAAACAATTAGACTTAACGATAAAATTGTTTGAAATTTCGCGTCTGAAGTCGTGAAGTGTATCAAATTGCTTTCGTCGGTTTAATCATATTTTTTTTTAAATTCACGTTCAGATGACCGGTTTTTTGAAAAAGCATCTTCATACCTAGGAATTGCAGTTTCTGTGAGTTTAAGGTTCATCTAGTGGACTCGAGCGAATAATTCAGAAATATTTCAGTCAAATAAAAGCATTCACACCAGGAAGTCGCTTTGAGAAGATAGTCACTCACTTTATTTGTTCTTGTCGTCACGTGATACAAAGAAAAATAACCAATCAGAATATCCTGGACAATAAAAATAATTTTGTAATTATGTAGCGCTTAACAGCAATTACGTAACACCAAGAATGTCGTTCTTTAAAACACTTTGAAAAGTTAAAAACAAAACAATGAAAGAAGGAATTTGTTCATAAACACGACTGGCATTTCATAAACTTCTATATATTTATATATATAAAAAAAAACAATAAGATTATTTTAGTTTTAGTTTATTCAAAATAGCAGTTCAACTGTCAGTTACTGCTACTGGATAGATCAAAACACAATCTGTTTAACAATTGGATAGCACATTTCTGGTCTGTCCAATAGCAATACTTGGACAAAGTTGTGTATTTATTTTCATTTTTTTTAAACATTTAAATTTCAAGTCGTCGTCTGGTTGAAGTTGAACATTAGTTTTTATTTAAAGGTGTCGGAATTAGATCGTCTAGAAGTTGTCAGACTGTTCTTGTTCTGTTAAAGTTCTCAAAATTAAATTATCGTAATTTGTACAATACTGTTTGGTTACAGATCTCGTGAGTTTATCGTTAATCTTTTGTTTAAAAGTTAATTTCCTGGGATTTAATCCTATACGATTTGGTTAAAGCTATCAAAGTTAAATATTCTATGGCCTGGTGATTACTAAGGTATAGAATGTCCACTTTCTTGTCTGTTAAAACTATATCAAGGAACAACACAAAAACAACTCAAACAATTCACTTATCTTCGCCTTGTGATTAAAGTGCTCACAACTAAGCCTGTTATAAGATTATCCTCAGATAAAGTTCACAGCATACTAGGTTTTGTAGTTACTTGATTGATACGGAAAACGCAGAGGATCAGGGGCAGACATTGAGAGGATCAGGGGTAGACATTGAGAGGATCAGGAACAGACATTGAGAGGATCAGGGACAGACATTGTGAGGATCAGGAACAGACATTGTGAGAATCAGGAGCAGACATTGTGATGTTCGTTAATAATTTTAGTCGTTTCCAAAACCTCGTATTAACCTTTATTTGACAATAAAATGCGAAATTCCTGGTGTTTGATTTCTATATTAGGTTTTCCAAGCCTTGGGCCGCCATAAACCTCGTTACAGTTTGGCTTGCGAGGTTTAAACAAAGCTTTTTATATCAATTTAACTTAACAATATGTTATGTACATAATGGGCTAAATGGCCAGACAAGAGCTAACACTATGTGGAAATATGAGGGAAAGCAACCACTAATAGTATCCGCCATCTGAAGCGGATACTCTTAATTGTCGCTGGTTTAAGGTCGCTTCTTATGCCTAGACACTTATCAATTCGTTCACATTTCCAAAATCATAGGTCACAGTATTTCGTGTAAGGATTTATCTACCATTACTACGGGGTCTACAGATCTTGATCTCTATGTTAAAGGAAGTCGAGCGACAGCCCCATTTTAACGACTCAGAAAGCTCTTTAGATCTAAAAGTGTTCTAAGTTTACACGCTTAGAACTCAAGTGTTGCATGATATATCTAAAATATGTTTTTCTATCCTTCCGTTTATACTTCACGTAATAACTGAGTTCAATCGTGATTATGACGTTCATTCAGTATCACGTCCTTGTAACATACTTTCTAGATTTTGCTGAAAATAGAATTAGTGTTTTGCGAATCATTTTCACCTTCATTATCAGTCCCATTTAAGCTTATCATAATAAACTCACAGCTAAACTTATGACAAGTGTTCCCCAGAAGTATGTCTGGCAACTGTGATTCTCAGATTCCCCGTCTGTTACGTGAATGATTATTTGAGGGTTATGGGTTCGAGTCCCCGTCAAACCAAACATGCTCGCCCTTTCAGCCGTGGGGGCTTTATAATGCGACGGTCAATCCCACTATTCGATGGTAAAAAGAGTAGCCCAAGGATTGGCGGTGGGTGGAGATGACAAGCTGCTTTCCATCTAGTCTTACACTGCTAAATTAGGGACGGCTAGCACAGATAGCCCTCGTGTAGGTTTGCGCGAAATTCCAAAAACAACAAAAAAGAAAAAAAGACGCGAATGATTATACGATGCTTGCAATCTCTAAATTATTAAATGCATATACGTGATTATATAACAGTGATGTATCACTTGGTATTAAATGGGCCTTAATTAAGACCTGTTTTAAAAGGTACACTTTATTAAAAACGAAATAAAATAAATATTCTTACAAATGATAAAAAATAAGTTTCACATTCGGAAATACAAATGTCGAAATGTCGTTTCTGGAAGATAAATGTGAAACAGTATCGCCAGTGTTTGTCTCAGTGGAGAACTCGAGGTCTGTAGTATGCAAAGTGTAGACTTCAATCAATTAACTTATATAATTCGTCCTGGCACATTCTACAGACGTCTTTAGTGAGTTCGGGGACGGACTGTCTGAAGATAAGTCTTTACAGATTATTTGAAGGAATTCGGTCACCAGACCATATAAATACAGTCTTCGATTACAGTCATAATAATATTACCCATTGGGAGTCGAGAATCTTTTCGTGATTAAATAATGGAGACAGCTCGGTTCTTTCATCCAGTTTTATACATTATGTTGGAATGAAATAACTTGGTGAAGAATAATCAAATCCGTTCTTTGCTTCAACTATTTCATTAACTCTGGAAACCGTTTAAAACGTGCTTGCTTGGTTAAAGCACGAAGAAATTTTTTTTTTTTTTGGCAAATCCTTGTATAAATTATCCATTCTTCATTATTCAAATAAGTGTTGCACTAGAATCATACCTAAGTGTAAGGCTAGGTTGTATCTACGTTGGAGTTTCAATAAGAAGATTTATAGATTTGTTACAGCGGATGTCTGGGGATTTATATCTCTTAAAAACTGCATTTCGATTCCCGTAACGGGCAGAGCACAGACAGCCCATTGCGCATCTTTATACTTAACTACAACTGTTTCTGTAATCTGAAAATTACGAAAGAAATAAGCATTAGCTTTTACATTGGCCATTTAATAAATTTAATATCTCGTATTGGAAAAGTGGTCGATTCGAAATAAATTGAGTCTTAGGCTTAGCTCGTAAAAAATATAAGAATTTTACAAAATCCAAATTTAAAGTTTTCGCAGTACATTTTTGAAATGACCATTATACTTCTCAAGCACGAGACAGGCTGCGTCAACTTTCCGAACTAAGATGGAGTCTCCTTCGTTAAACAGACGGAATTTTGTCTCCAAAGGTTCTGGATAATTGAAATAAATATTTTCTCTAGCGCAAATCTAAAGTAGACAAATATTATCTTTGCATCTTCAGAGTCGTCAAAAGTTCACTTTAATATGAAAAAGCAAAAAAAGTCTGAAAAAGATATTGTACGTTTTAAAACACATTTTGGTACATTTGGGACCAATTTTCTAATAAAGTCCTTTCTTGGGGTCTCTTTGGTAAGTGCAGCCTTTTTCTTCTAAAAGACCTATTTCCATAACATATTTATCATCTGAGGTCACTTTATTCTAAGGACCCGTTTCCATAACATATTTATCATCTGATGTCACTTTATTCTAAGGACCTGTTTCCATAACGTATTTATCATCTGAGATCACTTTATTCTAAGGACCTGTTTCCATAACGTATTTATCATCTGAGATCACTTTATTCTAAGGACCTGTTTCCATAACGTATTTATCATCTGAGATCACTTTATTCTAAGGACCTGTTTCCATAACATATTTACCTCTGAGGTCACGTGATTCTAAGGACCCCTTTCCATGACATATTTACCGTCTGAGGTCACTTTCTTCTGAAGAGATGTTTTCATGGCATCTTTAAAGTATGGGGTCTCTTTCTAAAACAAAGACATTTCAAGTGCATCCTTAATACCTAGAATCGTGTAATGTAACACTTCTGAAATGAACGGCCCAGCATGACCAGGTGGTTAAGGCACTCTAATCGTAATTTGAGGTTCACGGGTTGAAATATCCATCACACCAAACATGCTCGCCCTTTCAACCATTGAGACGTGATAAGATGACCATCAATCCTACTATTTGTAGGTAAGTGTGTAGCCCAAGAGTTGGCGGTGGGTGGTGATGACTAGCTACCTTCTCTCTAGTCTTACACTGCTAAATTAGAGAGGGTAAGTGCAGATAGCCCCCGTGTAGCTTTGCGCGCAATTCAAAACAAACAAATCTGAAATAAACCTGTAAATACACATTTGGTTGGACTGAAATCTAATATACGAACTGATTTTTCCCTTTAGCAAAGTTTGGCCTATTAAGGAAAGGATACCTCGAAATACGAATACAAAGGATTGTTTTATATATGGTTTGTATAATGTGTGGTATTTACGATATTATTCTGTAGGTTGTAAATTTTTCCACTAGGAGGATTCCTGTGCACTTTGTGTCTCCGCTCCCGCCATATGCATCAGTTTATTGTACGCACATTAATTGATTTATTTCTTCTCCTTAAATGCGTATCTGCCTGATATCTGGCTGCAATGTGGAACTCGGCTTGGCTGTTAAATTAACATCGTCCAGCACGTTGCTCTGTTTGAAATGGTATATTAAAAACAACCTGTTTAACGTTTTATGTGTCATCCCTGGGCGTCTGGCATACCCAGTCGTGGAACGTGAATATGTAGTGGTTCTTTTGAAAGTGTTCGCGCCCGAGTCGCGCCAAACATGCTCGCCCTCCCAGCCGTGGGGACGTTATAATGTGACGGTGAATCCCACTATTTGTTGGTAAAAGAGTAGCCCAAAAGTTGGCGGTGGGTGGTGATGACTAGCTGCCTTCCCTCTGGTCTTACACTGCTAAATTAGGGACGGCTAGCACAGATAGCCCTCGAGTTGCTTTGTGCGAAATTCCAAAAACAAACGTTTTGAAAGTGAATACTGAAATGAGACCAATAAGTGATGTGAGAAACCCACTTGTTGAGAATTTTATATGTAAAAACGGCTCGTTTGGGTTGAGAAAATATTTTAAATAGAAGAGCGAACAACGTTTCGACTTTCTTCGGTCATCGTCAGGTTCACAAAGAAAGAGGTAACTGACCGGAAGCTGACCACATGTTTGGAAGGAGTTGTATAACCGATTGTCGCAATTATATATTCAAACATCTAACCACGCCCTCTACTTTGCGACACTCAGTTACACAACCCCTTCCAAACATGTGGTCAGCTTCCGGTCAATTACCTCTTTCTTTGTGAACTTGGTGATAACCGAAGAAGGTCGAAACGTTGTTCGCTCTTCTATTTAAAATATTTTCTGAACCCAAACGAGCTGTTTTTGCACATGAAATGAGACCACTGTAAATACAGCTAGCTGAACGAGGAATCATACGTGTTAAATAAATTTTGTTTGTTTGTTGAGTCTTGCGCAGAGCTCCTCGGGGTTTATATGCGCTAGCCCTGCCTAACTTCGAAGTTTAAGATTAGGGGAAGGCAGCTGGTCATCACCACCCACCGCCAACTCTTTGGTTACCAGCGTCTTAAAGACGTATATATTCAGTGACGTGATATAACCTACAGACTGAGTGGTTTGGTGGTGTGACCACCAGGTCAGATTTGTAAATCAATAAATCACTGCTTCCATACTTTACAAAGTTAAATTATTCATTTAATTTAAATTTCACAACAAAATAGAAACCAATTCTTTAGCTATAAGGCTTGAAAACAAACAAAAGATACAATTAGGTCTCGGGAATTCAGGCCTCTAATCCAAAACAGAAGTTCATAAACATAGATAGCACAGTGGCGTATCTGGACGTCAGGAAACAGTCAATTTTAAGATTATTCATTGTAGAGAAGTCGACTTAATGAGAGATGTACTTATAAATGCACACAGTTTTATTTCTATTTGCAATTTAAAAGAGTAAAGAATATTAAATTGCTTTATAGCTCCACATATATACGTCTTTAACATTTGTTTTCCTGCAGAAGGGTTTCTGTGTTTGTTTTGCAGCGCAACACAATGTTTCTTCTGTGTTCACTCAGACCTCGAAACGTGTTTTGAGGGCTGTAAGCTTTTAAGATCAGAGATGATCCTCTAGGAATTGGAAAGTTTTGCTATTGTTAAGCGTAAAGTGACACAATGAGCTATTGGTGTCGTGCCCATCATGGGTACCAAAACTCGATTTTCGGTGTTGTAAGTCTTTAAGGTTTCAAGCTGTTACCATATACAATGCGTGCTCAGATTTGGGGAGTTTAAATCAGTTCCACTTAAAGTTTCATTGAAGAAATAAACACACAAACATGGAGACTGGTTTGGGCAATAATTAGTACTGGTTTTATATTGACCTTTATGGGTTACAAACCGAAAGCAGTATGGATGGATGCCGTATACAGAGATCCAGACGTTTAGTCGTCAATGTTAATATATGGATATTTAGAATTGGTTGCTTCAAATGATTAATGACACATGACCTCATTGTGGGTCAGTTACAATTAGTGACGGTAAATTAGAGGGATGGGCTATATCATCCATGAAACTATTCATTGATTCACGCAGTTTAAGCTTGTCACATCGATTCACAGTTTCCCTTAGAGTCCAATGTGATCAATCGTATTACTGAATGTGAACAGTTATTAGACCAAAAAGTCCGTAACGCCAAATTAACTTTTATGTCACATGAATTCCAATAGTATGCATTTCCATATCACATCACGTGACTGGTCACCTGACTCTTGCTTTGCACATAAATGGCCTCAGAAGAATTACTCAGATTATCTAATAAAACCGGTGACGCACTGTCACGGTCAGAACACGAACATAAACCTGAATCATTTTTTATAGTTTTCGTAGTATTTATCGCTATTGTAATAGAAGTGTGAGCGTTGAAATTCATAATTTATTATTTAATTGATACTGTGTGTAAATTTACAGATCTCTGCTATTGGCATCAGAGATATTTAAACGAGGTGAATAAAATGAATTGCATATGTAAGAAAATTGAAAAGTATATAGTGTATCACATCAAACAAGGGACTATAATTAAGGGTATGGAAAGGCAGTGAAAACACGTGGTAATAATAAAGAATAGAAACGGACACCTGTTAGGTTGTACATGAGACATGGTGATAATAAAGACTAAATACGATGAACTTTGAACCCGAGAATAACGACAACAACACTGTTTAATAGAGCTTACCATCAACATTGTTCAATAAAGCCTACACTAAGCACTGTTTAATAGATCTTATAGTAAACATTGTTTAATAAGGCCTACACTAAACACTGTTTAATAGAACTTACAGTAAACATTGTTTAATAAGGCCTACACTAAACACTGTTTAATAGAGCTTACAGTCAACATTGTTCAATAAAGCCTACACTGAAAACTGTTTAATAGAGCTTACAGTCAACATTGTTTAATAAAGCCTACACTAAACACTGTTTAATAGAGCTTACAGTCAACATTGTTTAATAAAGCCTACGCTAAGCACTGTTTAATAGAGCTTACAGTCAACATTGTTTAATAAAGTCTACACTAAAAACTGTTTAATAGAGCTTACAGTCAACATTGTTTAATAAAGCCTACACTAAACACTGTTTAATAAAGCTTACAGTCAACATTGTTTAATAAAGCCTACAGTCAACATTGTTTAATAAAGCCTGCACTAAACATTGCTTAATAGAGCTTACAGTCAACATTGTTTAATAACACCTACACTAAACACTGCTTAATAGAGCTTACAGTCAACATTGTTTAATAAAGCCTACGCTAAACACTGTCTAATAGAGCTTACAGTCAACATTGTTTAATAAACCCTACACTAAACACTGTTTAAAAAAAACATTGGTCAATATTGTTTTGTAGAACCTATAGTAAACATTCGATACGTGTCTGATAATACGTTCACCAGACGTTGTCGGAAACATCTGCCTAAGATGAACACCACGGTAAAACTAGCGGGCAGTTGAAACTCGTTGTTTGCCAGATCACGACAGTCAGTTGAAATTCGCTGCTTGTCTGACTCCAACGGAAAGTTGAAACTCGATGTTTGCCAGACCGAAACAGCCAGATATTAGTAGTAATAACCAGAAATGAAACGTGCTATAAAACTATATATCTTGATGGAATACTTTCAAACTAATGTTGAAATAATATTTTTAATGTTAAGATTGGGTTGGTTTCGTAATCTAATCTAAACAAATGTTATAACACTAGATATTAAACTACGCGTTCGTTAGATAGTTAATCTCTAACTAGCCAGTAGAGGGCTCAAAGCAGGGTTGGCCAAAGAGCAGGTGTGACGTATACTATCCTTTAACATTAATTGGCCTGAAAGTTTTGTTTTGTTTTAACAGATCTAATGGTTTCTAACGCTTCGACAGTTCTTGGCATTTAAATTGTATCTTTTAACGACATTTATTGTTTTAATATGGGGTAACTTTTAATACGTGTAACTTCTCTAAATTATCCCACGAAACAATAATACACCAGATCATTAAAAATATAAATTTAAATGTAAGTCTCGATGGTAAGTTTTTGTTTGGCAATGATGAATACGGAATGTTAAAAAATGTTTTGAATTTTTTGCATAATTCAATGGTGTGAAAGCTAATTTTTCCAACGTTATATTGGTTGCACTTGTGATTGATACGTTACTGATATCATTACATAATCAACCTTGAAACCTATCTTTGTTTCCCTATTTATATTATATGATATACCTAACACCTTCAAACCTGTCTTTGTGTTTCTACTGATATTGCATACGTTAAGCAACTTCTTCAAACCTGTCTTACCATTACATGTTCTTACATTAATTTTACGAAACCTCTGCTTATTGAATAATTTTAAGAAGTTGTCATGGAAACACAACGTATAAACTATCAAAAATATCGTACTAACGTGCCTAAGGTAATAAAAACAAAAGAACCATCAATGTCTGCTTGGTGTGAATCTGCCAAGCAGTAAGACGTGTAGATTGTGTTGCAGCTCAGGACCCCTTAGATAAGTTATCGTCATTTCTCGTACTAAAAGAGAAATGGGAGTGGCTTGTGGTAGTTTTATTACTAATAATAGTAATTTAAATTATGAAATAAATGATGAGAAATTCATTTTTCGAAAGAAAGAAATTTGACAAAATTGTTTCTTTTTAATTCAGAGGTAATTTCTACGGAAACATAGGGGACTTGTTTCCCCATTTTTTACGAATACTTGAACTACGTAAACTAACTATTCACAAATAAAACGATAGTTACATCACATGGTACACACAGAGATATTACGAACAAGAATAAACTGTTTTTCACTTTGATTTTTATCTCAATTTCAAAACATTTGAAAGTTTCTGAGTTCGAAATAGCAATTTCCTCTAGGCGATAGATTTCTAAAAGAGAGATCGATTAACAGCTTAACTTATGCTGCAAAATTCGTAGTTTCGTTGTTATGTTTTTCAAAGTGCAAATTCAAACAAAAACATTGTTAAAAATTAAAAACTTTGTGTGATCTGAGACACAGGAGCTTAAATACGTATTATCTGGAAACTTTGGCAAATGCACGTCTGAAACATAACAGAAGAGCTCTGCATCAAGGCCGCCTTTATACAATTACTTTCACATAAAGAATCTTGCCACATAATTTCTCTAGAAAGATACTCACAGACAATTCTAGAAAATATGAAATTGTTTGAAGTATTTGTTTATGTTTTACTTTTTTTAATTTGAAAAATGAGGAAACTAAAATCGAGTAAAATGAAATTATATATATAAAAAAAAGCTTTAACTGAAGTTTAGGAAATTAAGTCTTTGTCAAACTTATAATACTGAGACAGATAAGTTGAGGTTTTTTGTACCACGAAACAAAAAATATACTTGTTGCTATTTCTTTTAAGGTGTAACGTAACCAAAACCATTTTATAAGTAAATTCTTACCAAAATAAAGCAATCAGCAACAACAAGTCGTCTTTAAAATGCTAATACCTTTTTCAGATTTTCCTTTTTGTTTAAAGATTCGAAACCTTTTTCGAGTTTTTTTATGTCTACTGTTAATTTTTTAAGGTTTCGTCATTTTCACATCACTCGAATTTGAGAAATTTAAACCAACTACTTGTAAGTTTGGAAATATAACCTCTTGATAGCTAAACTGGGAGGTTATAACGTTGAAATTAAAATTCTACATCTGATGCGGGTAGCATCATCCTTCCATTGAGTTTAACAAGAATGAAAAACAAAATAGATACATAAATATATACGAATGCAACATAATTAAAAGCGTTATACAGAAAATGAGTAATATATGTTTTCCACAAATTATGCGGGTAGGTTAGAAGAACTAGTTTTATAAATCACTAATCCCTTATCAACAAGCCGAACACGGTTTGAAGTGTAATGTCACATGATTGTAAAGAATAATAATCTGATCAGACAGCTCAAGTTTTACGAGAATATAAATCAATGGGATGCCTGGTGACAAGAGTAGCTTCTCGAGTGCAATATTCGATATATGAACTACTTTACAAAAATAAACATATACATTAAAAATAAATAAAAAACAGTAAAATAAAAACATTTTAAAATTATTCAATATTTATAATCAACCCCATATAAAAGTTAACACAATCGTCGTTTCTTTATTGGAGTAAGGCTAATGGGAGATTGCAAATTCATTTATGAAAATAGAAACTGACAGACACGAACACAACACATTTGTTTCACGTCTACGGGAAATAAAAAAAAATGAACCAAACGCTTAATATTTCCATAAATTTAGAAACACACAAATCTGCAAACATATTTGCTATTAATCACAGCCTGAAATAATAAAATAAATGTTTAAAACAGCATCCTTGACAGCATTATGGATGTTATTAACGTAAGACTTGGCACGCCTAAACTACTTCTAATGGTTAGGCTTAGTGTATGCAAATAGAACTTCGCTCTGAATGCTGGATTCCCTTTGTTCGGTGATATAAAAGTCACACGCACTGGCACAACTTTAATTATGGCTACGCAGACTAGGCATAACTATTTCGCTAACTGAATTTTTATAGGATCTACAGAAAGCGGTTTTAACTTAACAGCGGTAATGTATTTGAGCACGGTCCTATTGTATTATATGTATTTTAACTGGATATTACTTCAAACTACGCACTTACACATACTTATATTTAATATTTTTTGAAAGGATAGCGGTATAAACCGCTCTTGTTAATCTAATTCAGTTGGGAACTAGGATTAGCTAGGCCTAATATCAAATATTTTCTATTTACGATGAAGAGTTGATCAGTCATGTAATGGAATAGAAATAGAAGTGCAAGTCAACTTCCTGGATCACAAAGAAAACTATCCAGGAAGAGAAGAAAAAGCTTTTGGGAGTATAAAACAAAATTTAAGGGGTACAAACCTTGTACTTCGAGCTTCTAAGCTCGTTTTCCTCTCATTATTTATCGAGAATTATAGCATGGAATTGTGGGCCACACAGCTAATACTAGAAATATGGTAGTTGGTAAGTTTCTAACATTTTGATATTAACAATTAAATATTGAAAACGTAAAGATGAGTATTTCTCAACATTAAAGAATCTGAGTTACAACAAATTAAGGTTTGTCGTGTTCACAATTAAATATTGAAAACGAAAAGATGAGTATTTCTCAACACTAAAGAGTCTGAGTTACAACAAATTAAGGTTTGTCGTGTTCACAATTAAATATTGAAAACGAAAAGATGAGTATTTCTCAACACTAAAGAGACTGAGTTACAACAAATTAAGGTGTGTCGTGTTAACATTTAAATACTGAGAATGTAAGGGTGAGTACTCTTCAACAATAAAAAGTTTGCGTTACAACAAATTTCATTATGCGACATTAACAAATCAATATAACATGCCTCAATTCTAAACTTACAAAAAATAAGATATATTAAAGAAACAAAACATATATATACATATATATTTACATAGGAACAGAAAGAAAAAGACAGTAGACTTAATTCGCTCCTTTTCTATCAGCAGTGTATGTCAGATAAGAACTTGTAGTTTGAAAGTGTGCACTGTCCAATGAAAATATATTTATTCTGTAAGTTATCGAATAAGAAATAGTCATTATGTACATTATCCAATGAAATATGCCTCAAAATTGTACTCCACCGACAGCCTACATATTTTTTTAAATATTTTACCCTACTATTTCGCTTTCTCCTAACTGCTGCAGAATACTTTATTTATAAATCACCCGAGTTAACGAAACTAATTACTCATCTTTAGCTTTGTTCTTGTTATCTCCTGGTGACGTGTTTTTAAACCGTGTTTAGCGGAGTGTAAGAGTACATACAAAACTTGTTTACTCATAATTAGCAAGCACTTTCACTCGCTATCCGGCTCACACCTGGGTTTCTAACGTAGGTTCTAACAACTTATCCATACACTGTTTTATAAAACTTTAGCTTTGAAACTAAAGTAAAATTTCTTCACATTAATGGTGTCTGTGGTGTGACATTAAAATATAAATCAACTATTGCTGTATTTTCCTTAAGCCTAAATGTTTTATTGGTTGAGAGTATTGTTATTACAACAATCCTAATTTTACACAAATGGGCAATTAAACTGGATATTTACAATTAAAAACTAACGATTTTTGGTTGTTCAGAAAAACAATCCTACCTTGAATATAATACTATTTAACCTATTTCTGAAGGTTTATATGTATCAATACGTAGTGGCTTTATTTCTGACAATCCTACCTTGAATATAATACTATTTAACCTATTTCTGAAGGTTTATATGTATCAATACGTAGTGGCTTTATCTCTGACAATCGTGCCTTGAATATAATACTATTTAATCTAGGACCCACATTGTAGTGGGGATACACCGTTTATTAATCTTTTTTTTTTAAATCCCACGTTCTAGCTTGTACCCCAGGATCGTTTTTTTGAAAAATGTGCTTTTTTAATTTCATGTTAATTTATTTTGGTTTATGGCTTGAAAAACTTTGTGCTTATAATATATATATATACATACACACATATTACATATACATGCCACTCTCTCTGACAGTCGTGCTCTGCATATAACACTAGTTAACCACATTTCGAATATCTGTGTGTGTAGGCCTGGCATGGCCAAGCGCGTAAGGCGTGCGTCTCGTAATCCGCGGGTCGCGGGTTCGCGCCCACGTCGCGCTAAACAAGCTCGCCCTCCCAGCCGTGGGGGTGTATAATGTTACGGTCAATCCCACTATTTGTTGGTAAAAGAGTAGCCCAAGAGTTGGCGGTGGGTGGTGATGACTAGCTGCCTTCCCTCTAGTCTTACACTGCTAAATTAGAGACGGCTAGCACAGATAGCCCTCGAGTAGCTCTGTGCGAAATTTCAAAAAACAAACAAACAAACAAGTGTGTGTGTATATATATATATCTCAGTACGTAGCGGCTTTCTCTCTAATTAAGTATGTTACCAGTTAATATATTTTTAAAGGTACATATATCAACACAAAGTGAGGTTTCCCTTATAATTATGCCTTGAATATAACATTAATTATAAGAAACTAATACAATAATGTTACAAATTACAATATTTTACTAGTGATGTTGAAATACTGATACAAAAATTAATAGTTAATGGATTTAATAAAGAAAGTAAATTATTAAGCTATTCTGTAACAAATACAAGAATGTTTTAAATAAACATAAATAAATTGTAATGAAAAATTCTGATAACTATTTCTAGTCATGAATAAAGTCATTTAACATTAGTGCAGTGTTTTATTAAAATTTATTTTTCAGTGATGTCGAGAAAACCCCCTTTTAGAGAAATATATATGCAAAAACGGCTCGTTTGGGTTGAGAAAACATATTACATTGAAGGTCGAATCGTTGTTCGCTCTTCTATGTAAAGTATTTTCTCAACCCAAACGAGCCGTTTTTGCATATATAAAATTTATTTTTGTTTCGGCTTCTCTTTGCCCATAAAAAACTTATATATATTAATACGCATTAGGTTCCTCTCTGAAAATTTTGCATTGTATATCGTGCTAGTTAACCTGCGTTTGAAGATATATATACATATATATTAACACGTAGTGTTTTGTTGTTGTCTAAAAAGTAACCAATAATAAGTAAAGAATGTCAAAAGCTTTGTAATTTAATCTTGTTTAGCTAATATAAGTGTCAATTGAACTTTTCAGGGGATTGAAGTGAGGGCTTTACACTTCACTGAAGACGAACAGCCATTGAAGGAAGACAGCTCGTGTTGCTAGGTGATGGTTTACAGTTCTGAAGAGGACATGTTACCGAAAATCCTATCGTTTTTTCAGTAATCCTTTACAGGATTAAAAAGGGACAGCTTTTGGAAGGTCTATATTGGTCCACGTTAGTAGACTAAAACTATTAGTTCGACATGAAAGTTCTTGTCTTCTATCCTATTTGTTTCCTAGGTGTAGTTTGTGCAACGTTACGATCTTCGCTCATCCGAGAGCCCGTAAGAAATTATCCGAAACCCAGAATTACGTTCAGTGTGATACTCCCCAAATCTCTGCTTATTACCGTAACTCGTTCGTACGGCAAGAGACTGGCCGAATCATTCGAGGCTTTCACCTTCAGCAAACAACTAAAGTATGCCTTCAAAGATTATTACGAGATTTCTACTCCTTCTGTGGCGAACATGTCCCTGAACCCTAGTCCAACGGAAGTCCTGAATACTTTGTGTAACAACGTGATAAAGAGAGATGTCGTGGCTATCCTGTACTTTACGAACTCGGAGATATTTGGTAGCAACGCAGCCTCGGTTCAGTACCTGCTACAACTCACAACGTACATGGGTTTACCTGTTATTGCCTGGAACGCCGACAATATCGGAGTGGAGCAGGTAAGAACCATATCTCTCTCTGTATGGGGGTTTGGGTATTGATGTTTTGTCTGCCCAAGAGGGTCGGGTTTCGTCAACCTCTTCCTTCAAGTTTTGATGTCAAGTGTATTTATACATGGTACACGAGGGCCAGAGTAACCCACAGTTAGTCAGGCCCCTTTCACCACAATGTCCATGCACAATCTGCACATTCACTTGGTGCAAATAAAACATTTCTCTCAGAGTTCCATAGATTATTTGCACTTTCATTAGTTAGGTATTAACTATGAAACTTTTACATAAAAACACCCTTTCAATGTTTAGTAATTGGTCCCTAATCTAATGTGGAGTCTAGTTTATAGGTGGCCTTATGTTTATTTATTTTTATTTAAAAAATATATTCGCTGAGGAAGGGTGTTTAGGACTGTCCTCATCACGTATGTAGTACCGGTCTAGTTAGCTTATAAGTTTGTTATTTCTCCAAGTTTTGTCAAAATAATTTATCGTATTACGTAAAAGTCCATCTACTATTGTTGCTATGTGTGCGTATTTATGCATGAACTCTGGTGAACAAGTTCTGGGTACTTTATAAGCTGCTGAGAGTCGTGTATTTTGTATTGTTTGTAGTTTGGCTTGTACTAGTGTTTTACTTTCATTGATCTATGCAGGGGCTGCATAGTCAATTACGGGTCTAATGTATGTTTTATATATTTTTATGATGTCTGCCGTATGTCCACTGTTTTTACCAGTTAGACCTCCTAGCATCGTTTGTTTTTCGCCAAATTTTTGTTTTTAATGTTATTTATGTGGTTTATCAATTTCAATTTAAAGTCGAATGTTAGCTCTAAAAATTTTACAGATGTCGCAGTCTGAAGGAGAGCTTCATCCATATAGATGTCTGGTTGTGCTTTTTTGTGTTTAGTTAATTTTATGGATACTACTAGTTGTGTTTTAGTTGTGATCATTTATATTCTGCATTTTTGACAATATTCACTTACTATATTTAATTGTGGTTGTATATTTGTGGCTACTATTGTTGGTGTTGGTGCATTTTTTTCCAGACTGCTACATCGTCAGCTGTGGTGAACATCAATTATTTGGATATTTCACAGGCATGTCGTTCACGGACATGATGAATGGGATAGAGCTAACCACCCCTTCTGGAGGGAACTCTCGGAGAAGGTCCCTTCAACATTTGTTCTACATGATCTGTTTTCGAGAGTTTGACAGCCAGCGAATTGCAGTAGTCCGATTTCGTTCATTTGGAACCAGAGAACGTTATGCCATACAGTGTCGAATGTCTTGTCAATATTGAAAAAACAAAAACGACAGTGCATTTTTGTTTATTAAAACTATATACAATTTCTGCGGTTAATCTGACTAAGTGGTCTGTCGTTTATTTGAATTTCCTTAAACCGTTTTGTTCTTCTGGTAATTTTGATGTCGTCTCCAGGAACGTATAGAGTTTGTTACTGATTATTGTCTCAAGAATTGTGCCTACACTGCTGGTCAAACTGATTGATTGGTAACTATTTGTATTACTGGTTTGCTTTCCTTCTTTATGGAACATTAATACATTTACATACTTCCAAGAAACCGGGATATATTCAAATTATAATGATAAATTAAAAATTACTCTGAGATATTCAAATAATTTGAGAGTGTCTTTTTTTTAAGTGCTTGTAAGCCATCTTCTTCTGGTGATTTATCTTCAGTGTTTGTCACTCCTTCTATGAGTTCTTGTACTGAAATTGTGTTTGTAAGCATTTTGTTTGCATAGTCGTTTGTGTTGCTGACTTGATAGTTTGAAGAGTGGTTTGCTTTATTATAGCAGAATGTGTTCATGTTCGAGTTGTTATGTGTTTTAAACGTGTTTTCATTTGTGTAAGCTGTGGTATTATCGTGTTCTCGTGGTGGGTATTTTCTTGTCGTATCTTCATTTGTTAGTTTTTTTTAATCATAGCTGATTGTTTGTTCGCTTGTTTTAAATTTCGTGCAACGCTGCATGAGAGCTATCTGCGTTAGCCATCCTTAATTTTGAACAGTAAAACTAAAGGGAAGATCACCACTAGAGGAAAGACTTCTCTCTAGTTATCACCACCCACTGCCATCTTTTGAGTTATTCTTTCACCAACGAATAGAGGGACTGGCCGTTACTTTATAACGCTCCCACGACTGAATGGGCGAGCATGTTTAGTGTGACGGGGATTCGAACCCGCGACCCTCAGATTACGAGTCGAGTGCCTTAACCACTCGGCCATGTCGGGGCCTCACACAGTAAGAACGTCATGTCACGTGATCACTAATAAAAGAAATATTTTAAATGTTCAATTATCCACTGAGTAATCTTGAAACTTAAACTTCTAAATAATTCCTTGAGCATCTTACAATATTACTTTACCTGTTGTAAAAGTAACATTGTTTCTACAATTTTTCTTTCGCTTATAATTCACGAGGCCCGGCATGGCTAAGCGCGTTAAAGCGTGCGACTCGTAATCTGAGGATCGCGGGTTCGCATCCCGGTCGCGCAAAACATGCTCGCTCTTTCAGCCGTGAGGGCGTTATAATGTTACGGTCAATCCCACTATTCGTTGGCAAAAGAGTAGCCCAAGAGTTGGCGGTGGGTGGTGATGACTAGTTGCCTTTCTTCTAGTCTTACACTGCTGAATTAGGGACGGCTAGCACAGATAGCCCTTGAGTAGCTTTGTGCGAAATTCAAAAACAAACCAACAAAAAAACAACATAATTCACAATCAAGGTCACATATTTCACTTAATATTCGTTTCATTGATAGAAAAACATTTATCATAAACTTCGCTAACACGAGAAATAATTTATTCAGTTGTCACCATGACAACCACACTGTTTTTTGTTCGTGATGGTATTTCAACAGTAACGAAATATTCAGTTCATCACTTGTCTAAAATTTTCGTCTCTTTATTATCTGTCAAACTACAAAAATATCGATCGGTTTGGACCATTTACTGTTGAGGTATAAAATATATACATACTGTTTGTGTATAAGAACAGAGTGGTATAATATATACACTTACTGTTTGTGTATAAGAACAGAGCGGTATAATATATACACTTACTGTTTGTGTATAAAAACAGAGCGGTATAATATATACACTTACTGTTTGTGTATAAAAACAGAGCGGTATAATATATACATTTACTGTTTGTGTATAAGAACAGAGTGGTATAATATATACACATACTGTTTGTGTATAAGAACAGAGTGGTATAATATATACACTTACTGTTTGTGTATAAGAACAGAGTGGTATAATGTATACACTAACTGTCTATGTACAAGAACAGAGTGGTATAATATATACACTTATTGTTTGTGTATAAGAACAGAGTGGTATAATATATACATTTATTGTTTGTGTATAAGAACAGAGTGGTATAATATATACACTTACTGTTTGTGTATAAGAACAGAGCGGTATAATATATACACTTACTGTTTGTGTATAAGAACAGAGTGGTATAATATATACACTTACTGTTTGTGTATAAAAACAGAGCGGTATAATATATACACTTACTGTTTGTGTATAAGAACAGAGTGGTATAATGTATACACTAACTGTCTATGTACAAGAACAGAGTGGTGAACGATTTCTCTCAACCTTTATTATTTTATTCATTCTACGCCTTGCTTATTCACTAAGCACAGCCTGGCTGTTGTTAAATCAATGTTTGAATATTCAACACTCGCATAGACCTAGATATGTCAGTGTTAAGTGCAATATGTTGTTCTTATCACAACTATCAATATGTCAGTGAGTGTTTTGTGACGAATAATGTCCCCATACTCCCAATAGAATATTTTATGTGTCTTATAGACTGTTAAAAATCACAACATGGCACTTAGTAATACACACGTAAAAGCCACATACGTTCTAATAGCCCACATCAGATTTCTCTGTTAAATTTATTGTATAGCTGCTCCAAGGCGATATGTGCTCTAAATTTAGAAGTGACAAACTAGAGGGAAGGAAGTTATTTTATACCATCCCAAATAACTCCTGGACTTTCAGCGATATTTGTTTGTTTTTGAATTTCGCACAAAGCTACTCGAGAGCTATCTGTGCCAGAAGTCCCTAATTTAGCAATGTAAGACTAGAGGGAAGGCAGCTAGTCATCACCACCCACCGTCAACTCTTGGGCCACTCTTTTACCAACGAACAGTGGGACTGGCCGTTACATTATAACGCCTCCACAGCCGATAGTGCGAGCATGTTCGGGTCGACGGGGATGCGAACACGCGACCCTAAGATTAGGAGTCGCACACCTTAACACGCTTGGCCACTACCAACGAACTTCAAAACATACCGTGGCAGAAAGAGACAACACGTTACAACCGGTTACAAACCAAGGTCCCCACCAACTTGAGTTTCTTATACCGTCGTATAGAGAAATATATAGAACTAAATACAGTCTGACAAAAAAAACCAACCAAAAAACTGCTTGTTTTCTCACATCCCAAGAAAAGACGAACTAATCTTTTTTTGAATTTCTTAACTTCGAGGACCATAAAAAATGTTCTTAATGGCCAACTGATACGAGACACATGGATAAACTGCTTCTATAAGACCTAAGGGTATGATTCGTGATGACAAACGAGTAGTAGCCACATGATTAAACTGCTTCTGTGAGACCTTAATGTATCGTCATAATGTCCAACTTATAGTAGACATACAGTTACACTACTTCTATACGACTGAATATATCGATCTTAACGTCAAACCAGTAGTAGCCATACGGTAAGAATACTTTTATAAGACCTTAATATATCGATCTTATTGCTCAACTAAAAGTAGATACATAAACTAATTCTAAAAAAACTTTTATTCTAGTCCTTTATGTCCAACTAACATTAGATACATAGTTATACTCATTTTATAAGACCTTAATGTATCATTTATAATATCCAACTAATTAATAGCAGACACATAGATCAACTGATTCTTTAACACCTGAATGTATCGTTTTTAATATCCAACTAACTACTAGTAGACTCAAAGATAAACTGGTTCTTTAACACTTTAATGTATCGTTCTTAATGACCAACTAATAGCAGACACATAGATAAACTGGTTCTTTAACACCTTAATGTATCGTTCTTAACATCCAACTATCTTACAGAAGATACATAAATAAACTGGTTCTTTAACACCTTAATGTATCGTTCTTAATATCCAACTAACTCATAGTAGACACAAAGATAAACTGGTTTTTTAACACGTTAATATATCGTTCTTAATGACCAACTAATAGCAGACAAATAGATAAATTGGTTCTTTAACACCTTAATGTATCGTTCTTAATATCCAACTACCTTACAGAAGATACATAAATAAACTGGTTCTTTAACACTTTCATGAATCGTTTTTAATGCCCAACTGAATAATAACAGACACATAGATAAACTGGTGCTTTGACATCTTAGCGTATCGTTTATAATATCCAACTAACTTATAGTAGACACATAGATAAACTGGTTCTTTAACACCTTAATGTATTGTTCTTAATATCCAATTAAATAATAGTAGACACACAGATAAACTGGTGCTTTTGGACCTTAACATGTCGTTCTTAATATCCAACTAACTTATAGTAGACGCAGCGATAAACTGGTTATTTAACATCTTAAGGTATTTTTCTTAATATCCAATTAAGTAATAGTAGACACACAGATAAACTGGTGCTTTAACACCCTAACATGTCGTTCTTAACATCCAACTAACTAATAGTAGACACATAGATCAACTAATTATTTAACACCTTAATGTATCGTTCTTAATATCCAACTAACTAATAGTAGACACATAGATAAACTGGTTCTTTAACACCTTAATGTATCGTTTTATTTATCCAACGAACTAACAGCAGACACATAGATAAACTGGTTCATTAACACCTTAATTTATCGTTTTAGATATCCAACTAACTTAGCAAACACTGAGAGAAACTGCTTCTTAATGCCCAACTGACCAATAACAGACACATAGATAAAATGGTGCTTTGACATCTTAACGTATCATTTTTAATATCCAACTAACTTATAGTAGACGAAGCGATAAACTGGTTATTTAACACCTTAAGGTATTTTTCTTAATATCCAATTAAGTAATAGTAGACACACAGATAAACTGGTGCGTTAGCACCCTAACATGTCGTTCTTAACATCCAACTAACTAATAGTAGTCACATAAATAAACTGGTTCTTTAACACCTTAATGTATCGTTTCAGATATCCAACTAACTTACGAAACATTATAAGAAACTGGTTCTTAATGCCCAACTGACTAAGAACAGACACATAGATAAACTGGTGCTTTGACATCATAACGTATCGTTTTTAATATCGAACTAGCTTATAGTAAACACATAGATAAACTGGTTCTTTAACACCTTAATGTATCGTTCTTAATATTCATTTAACTTACAGTAGACACATAGATAAACTGGTTCTTTAGTACCTTAATGTATCGTTCATAATATCCAAATGACTTATAGTAGACAGTAAGATAAACTGGTTCTTTAACACCTTAATCTATTCTTTTAAATATCCAACTAACTAATGGCAGACACATAGATAAACTGGTTCTTTAACACCTTAATTCATCGTTGTTAACATCCAATTAACTAATAGCAAACACATAGATAAACTGGTTCTTTAACACCTTAATGTATCGTTTTTAATATCCAAATAACTATTAGCAACACTGAGATAAACTGGTTCTTTAACACCTGAATGTGTCGTTCTTAATACCCAACTGACTAATAACTGACACATAGATAAACTGGTGCTTTGACATGTTAACGTATCGTATATAATGTCCAACTAGCTTATAATAGACACATAGATAAACTGGTTCTTTAACACTTCAATGTATCATTTTTAATATCCAATTAACTTACAGTAGACACATAGATAAACTGGTTCTTTAATAGCTTAATGTATCGTTTTTTATATCCAAATGACTTATAGTTGACAGAAGTATAAACTGGTTCTTTAACACCTTAATTTATTGTTTTAAATATCCAATTAACTAATAGCAAACACATAGATAAACTGGTTCTTTAACACCGTAATGTATCGTTCTTAATATCCAAATAACTAATAGCAGACACATCAATAAACAGGTTCTTTAACACCTTGAAATATCAATGTAAATATCTAACTAACTTATAGTAGACACATAGATAAACTGGTTCTTTAACACCTTAATGTATTGTTTTTAATATCGACCTAACTAATAGCAGACACATAGATAAACTGATTCTTTAACCCCTTAACGTATTGTTTTTAATATTTAACGAACAAATAGCAGACACATAGATTAAGTGGTTCTTTAACACCCTAATGTATCATTCTAAATATCCAACTAACTAATAATAGACATATAAATAAACTGGTTGTTTAACACCTTAATGTATTGTTCTTAATATCCAATTAACTGATAGCAGACACATTGATAAACTGGTTGTTTAACACCTTAACGTATCGTTTTTAATACCCAACTGACTAATAACTGACACATAGATAAACTGGTGCTTTGACATGTTAACGTATCGTTTATAATATCCAACTAGCTTATAGTAGACACATAGATACACTGGTTCTTTAACATCTCAATGTATCGTTTTTAATATCCAATTAACTTACAGTAGACACGTAGATAAACTGGTTCTTTAACACCTTAATGTATCGTTCTTTATATCCAAGTGACTTATAGTAGACAAAAACATAAACTGGTTCTTTAACACCTTAATGTATTGTTTTAAATATCCATCTAACTAAAAACAGACACACAGGTAAACCGTTTCTTTATCACCTTAATGTATCGTTCTTAGTATCCAACTAACTGATAACAGACACATTTATAAACTGGTTGTTTAACACGTTAATGTATCGTTCTTAATATCCAACTAACTAATAATAGACACTTAGATAAACTGGTTGTTTAACACTTTAATGTATCGTTCTTAATATCCAACTGACTACTAGTAGACAAAAAGATAAACTGGTTCTTTAAAACCTTAATGTATCGTTGTTGATATCCAACTAACTAATAGCAGACACATAGATAAATTGGTTTTTAACACTTTAATGTATCGTTGTCAATATCAACTACCTTATAGCAGACACATAGAAAAATTGGTTTTTTAATACCTTAATATATCGTTGTTTATATCCAAGTGACTTATAGTAGACACATCGATAAACTCGTTTTTTAACACCTTAATACATCGTTGTTAAAATCCAGTTATCTAATAGCAAACACAAAGATGAACTGGTTCTTATACATCTCAATGTATCGTTTTTAATAGCCAAATAACTAATAGCAGACAGATAGATAAACGGGTTCTTTAACCTCTTGATATATCATTGTTGATATCCAACTAACTTAAAGTGGACACATTGATAAACTGGTTCTGTAACACCTTAATTTATCGTTCTTAATATCCAACTAACTAATAGTAGAGACATAGATGAACTGGTTCTTTAACACTTTAATGTATCGTTTTTAATATCCAACTAACTAACACCAGAGACATAGATAAACTGGTTCTTTAACACCTTAATGTATCGTTTCAGATATCCAACTAACTTAGGAAACACTGAGAGAAACTGGTTCTTAATGCCCAACTGACTAAGAACAGACACAAAGATAAACTGGTGCTTTGACATCATAACGTATCGTTTTTATAATCAAACTAGCTTATAGTAGACACACAGATAAACTGATTTTTTAACACCTTAATTTATCGTTCTTAATATCCAACTAATTTACAGTAGACACATAGATAAACTGGTTCTTTAACACCGTAATGTATCGTTCCTAATATCCAATTAACTCATAGCAGACACATTGATAAACTGGTTGTTTAACACCTTAATGTATCGTTTTTAATATCAAATTTACTAATAGTAGACACATAGATAAACCGGTTCTTTAACACATCAATGCATCGTTGTTAACATCAAATTAACTACTAGCAAACACATAGATAAACTGGTTCTATAAATATCTCAATGTATTGTTCTTAATATCCAAATAACTAATAGCAGACACATAGATAAACTAGTTCTTTAACACCTTAATTTATCGTTCTTAATATCCAACGAACTTATAGCAGAAACATAGATAAAGTGGTTCTTTAACACCTTAATGTATCGTTCTAAATATCCAACTAACTAATAATAGACATATAAATAAACTGGTTGTTTAACACCTTGATGTATCGTTCTTAATATCCAAATTACTGATAGCAGACACATTGATAAACTGGTTGTTTTACACCTTAATGTATCGTTTTTAATGTCCAATTTACTAATAGTAGACACATAGATAAACCGGTTCTTTAACACCTTAATCCATCGTTGTTAACATCTAATTAACTAATAGCAAACACATAGATGAACTGGTTCTTTAACATCTAAATGTATCGTTTTAATATCCAAATAAGTAATACCAGACACATAGATAAACTGGTTCTTTAACACCTTGAAATATCGTTGTTAATATCCAACTAACTAATACTAGACACATAGATAAACTGGTTCTTTAACCCTTTAATGTATCGTTTTTAATATGTAACTAACTTATAGTAGACAAATAGATAAACTGGTTTTTAACACCTTAATGTATTGTTTATAATATCGACCTAACAAATAGGAGACACATAGATAAACTGGTTCTTCAACCCCTTAACGTATTGTTTTTTATATCCAACGAACCTATAGCAGACACATAGATAAAGTGGTTCTTTAACACCTTAATGTATCGTTCTAAATATCCAACTAACTAATAATAGACATATAAATAAACTGGTTGTTTAACACCTTGATGTATCGTTCTTAATATCCAATTGACTGATAGCAGACAAATTGATAAACTGGTTGTTTAACACCTTAATGTATCGTTTTTAATGTCCAATTTACTAATAGTAGACACATAGATAAACCGGTTCTTTAACACCTTAATGCATCGTTCTTAATATGCAAATATCTAATAGCAGACACATAGATAAACTTTTTCTTTAAAACTTTGAAATATCAATGTTAATATCTAACTAACTTATAGTAGACACATAGATAAACTGGTTCTTTAACACCTTAATGTATTGTTTTTAATATCGACCTAAGTAATAGCAGACACATAGATAAACTGCTTCTTTAACCCCTTAACGTATTGTTTTTAATATTTAACGAACTAATAGCAGACACATAGATAAAGTGGTTCTTTAACACCCTTATGTATCATTTTGAATATCCAACTAACTAATAATAGACATATAAATAAACTGGTTGTTTAACACCTTAATGTATTGTTCTTAATATCCAATTAACTGATAGCAGACACATTGATAAACTGGTTGTTTAACACCTTAACGTATCGTTTTTAATATCCAACTAACTTATAGTAGACGCATAGATAAACTGGTTTTTAACACCTTAATGTATCGTTCTAGATATCAAACTAACTATTAGCAAACACATAGATAAACTGATTTTTTAACATCTTAATGTATCGTTCTTAATACCCAACTAACTTATAGTAGACACGTAGATAAACTGGTTCTTTAACACCTTAATGTATCGTTCTTTATATCCAAGTGACTTATAGTAGACAAAAACATAAACTGGTTCTTTAACATCTTAATGTATTGTTTTAAATATCCATCTAACTAAAAACAGACACACAGATAAACCGTTTCTTTATCACCTTAATGTATCGTTCTTAATATCCAACTAACTGATAGCAGACACATTTATAAACTGGTTGTTTAACACGTTAATGTATCGTTCTTAATATCCAACTAACTGATAGCAGACACATTTATAAACTGGTTGTTTAACACGTTAACGTATCGTTCTTAATATCCAACTAACTAATAATAGACACATTGATAAACTGGTTGTTTAACACTTTAATGTATTGTTCTTAATATCCAACTAACTACTAGTAGACAAAAAGATAAACTGGTTCTTTAAAACCTTAATGTATCGTTGTTGATATCCAACTAACTAATAGCAGAAACATAGATAAACTGGTTCTTTAACTACTCAATGTATCGTTTTTACTATCCAACGAACTAATAGTAGACACAAAGATAAACTTGTTCTTTAACATCTTAACGTATCGTTCTTTATATCCAACTTACTAATAGCAGACACATAGATAAACTAATTCTTTAACACCTTAATGTATCGTTCTTAATGCCCAACTGATTAATAACAAACACATAGATAAACAGTTGCTCTGACATCTTAACGTATCGTTTTTAATATCCAACTAACTTATAGTAGACGCATAGATAAACCGTTTCTTTATCGCCTTAATGTATCGTTCTTAATATCCAACTAACTGATAACAGACACATTTATAAACTGGTTGTTTAACACGTTAATGTATCGTTCTTAATATCCAACTAACTAATAATAGACACATAGATAAACTGGTTGTTTAACACTTTAATGTATCGTTCTTAATATCCAACTAACTAATAGCAGAAACTTTGATAAACTGTTTCTTTAACATCTTAATGTATCGTTCTTAATATCCAACTAACTAACAGCAGACACATAGATAAACTGGTTCTATAATACCTTGATGTATCGTTTTAGATATCCAACTAACTATTAGTAAACACATAGATAAACTAGTTCTTTAACACCTGAATGTATCGTTTTTAATATCCAACTAACAACTAGTAGACTCAAAGATCAACTGATTCTTTAACACTTTAATGTATAGTTTTTAATATACAACTTACTAATAGCAAACTCATAAATAAAATGGTTTATTAACACCTAACGTATCGTTTTTAATATCCAACGAATTAACACGTTAATGTATCGTTCTTAACATACAACTAAATCATAGTAGACACATAGATAAACTGGTTTCTTAACACGTTAATGTATCGTTCTTAATGACCAACTGACAATTAGCAGACACATAGATAAACTTGTTCTTTAACACCTTAACGTATCGTTCTTAATATCCAACTAACTAATAGTACACACATAGATAAACTGATTCTTTAACTCCTGAATGTATCGATCTTAATATACAACTTACTAATAGCAGACACATAGATTAAGTGGTTCTTAAACACCTTAATGTATCGTTCTTAATACCCAACTATCTTATAGAAGATACATAGATAAACTGGTTCTTTAAAACTTTAATGTATCGTTCTTAATATCCAACTATCTTACAGCAGACACACAGATAAACTGGTGCTTTGACATCTTGACGTATCGTTTCTAATATCCAACTAACTTATAGTAAACGCAGAGATAAACTGGTTCTTTAACACATCCATGTATCGTTCTTCATATGCAATCGACTGATAGCAGACACATAGTTAAACTGGTTCTTTAAGATCTCAAAGTATCGTTGTTAATATCCAAATAACTAATATCAGACACAACAATAAGCTGGTTCTTTAACAACTTCAAGTATCGTTGTTAATATCCAACTAACTAATAGTAGACACATAGATAAACTTGTTCTTTAACACCTTAACGTATCGTTCTTAATATCCAACTAACTAATAGTAGACACATAGATAAACTTATTCTTTAACTCTTTGATGTATCGTTCTTGATATCCAACTATCTTATAGAAGATACATAGATAAACTGCTTCTTTAAAACTTTAATGTATCGTTCTTAATGCCCAACTGAATAATAACAGACACATATTGGTTCTTTAATACCTTAACTTATCGTTGTTAATATCCAAGTGACTTATATTAGACACATAGATCAAATGGTTCTTTAACACCTTTATGTATCGTTTTTAATATCCAATTTACTAATAGTAGACTCATATATAAACTGGTTCTTTAACACCTTAATGCATCGTTGTTAACATCCAATTAACTAATAGCAAAAACCATAGATAAACTGGTTCTTTAACACCTTGAAATATCAATGTTAATATCTAACTAACTTATAGTAAACGCATAGATTAACTGGTAGTTAACACCTTAACATGTCGTTCTTAATATCCAACTAACTAATAGGAGACACATAAATAAAATGGTTCTATAACATCTCAATGTATCGTTCTTAGTATCCAAATAACTAATAGCAGACACATAGATAAACTGCTTCTTTAACACCTAAATGTATCGTTCTTGATATCCAACTATCTGATAGCAGACACATAGATAAACTGGTTGTGTAACACCTTGAAGTATTGTTGTTAATATACGACTAACTAATAGTAGACACAGAGATAAATTGGTTCTTTAACACCCTGATTTATCGTTTTTAATATCTAACTAAGTAATAGCAGACACATAGATGAACTGGTTCTTTGTCAATTTAATGTATCGTTTTAAATATCCAACTAACTAATAGCAGAGACATAGATAAACTGGTTCTTTAACTCCTTAATGTATCATTTTTAATATCCAATTTACTAATAGTAGACACATAGATAAACCGGTTCTTCAACACCTTAATGTATCGTTGTTAATATCCAACTAACTGATAGCAGACTCATTGATAAACTGGTTTTTAACACCTTAATGTATCGTTTTTAATATCCAATTTACTAATAGTAGACACATAGATGAACTGGTTCTTTAACACCTTAATGTATCGTTATAAATATTCAACGAACTAATACCAGAAACACTGATTAACTGGTTCTTTAATACCTTAATGTATCGTTTTAAATATTTAAATAACTAATAACAGTCACATAGATAAACTGGTTCTTTAAAACCTGAATGTATCGTTCTTAATATCCAACTAACTACTAGTAGACTCAAAGATAAACTGTTTTTTTAAATTTAACGTATCATTCTTAATGCCCAACTGACTAACAGCAGACAAATAGATAAACTTGCTCTTTAACACCTTAACGTATCGTTCTTAATTTCCAACTAACTAATAGTAGACACATACATAAACTGGTTCTTTAACACCTTAATATATCGTTCCTAATATTCCAGTGACTTATGGTAGACACAAACATAAACTGGTTCTTTATCACCTTAATGTATTGTTTTAAATATCCATCTAGCTAGTAGCAGACACAGATAAACTGCTTCTTTAACACTTTAATCTATCGTTATAAATATCCAACGCACTAATAGCAGACACATACTTTACCTAGTTCAGTAACACCTTAACGTATCGTTTCTAATATCCAACTTACTAATAGCAGACACATAGATAAACTGGTTTTTTAACACCCTAATGTATCGTTTTTAATATCTAACTAATTATTAGGTGACACATAAATAAACTTGTTCTTTAACCCTTTAACGTGTCGTTTTTAATATCCAACGAACTCTTAGTAGACACATAGATAAACTTGTTCTTTAACACCTTAATGTTCCGTTTTTAATATACAATTCACTAATATGAGACACATAGATAAAGTGGTTCTTTAACACATTAATGTATCGTTTTAACTATTCAACTAACTAATAGCGAACACATATACAGACTGGTTCTCTAACACCTTAAAGTATCGTTCTCAATATCCAACTAAATACTAGTAGACACACAGATAAACTGATTCTTAAACACCTTAATGTATCGTTCTTAATATTCAACTAAATAATAGGAGATACAGAGATAAACTAGTTCTTTAACGCCTTCAGGTGTGGTTCTTAATATCCAATTAACTAATAGTAGACACATAGATAAACTGGCTCTTTAACACCTTAATGTATCGTTTTTAATATCCAAGTGACTTATGGTAGACACAAATATAAACTGGTTGTTTAACACCTTAATGTATCGTTATTAATATCCAACTAACTAATAGCAGACACATAAATAAAATGGTTCTTTAACACCTTAATGTATCGTTCTAAATATCCAATTAACTAATAGTAAACACATAGATCAACTGGTTCTTTGACACCTCTAGGAATAGTTCTTAATATCCAAATAACTAATAGCAGACACATAGATCAACTGATTCTTAAACACTTTAATGTATCTTTTTTAATATCCAACTAATTAATAGTAGATAGAGATAAACTGCTTCTTTAACACCTTAATGTATCGTTCTTAATATTCAACTAAATAATAGGAGATACATAGATAAAGTGTTTCTTTAACACCTTAATGTATCAATTTAAATATCCAACGAACCAATTGCAGAAATATAGATAAACTGGTTCTTTACACCTTAATGTATCGTTTTTTTTCCAACTAACTAATAGCAGACACATAAATAAACTGGTTCTTTAACACCTTAATGTATCGTTCGTTATATCGAGCTTTCTTATAGCAGACTCATAGATAAACTGGTAATTTTACACTTTAACGTATCCTTCTGAATACCCAACCAACTAATAGCAGACACATAATTAAAATAGTTTTTAACTCCTTAACGTATTGTTTTAATATCCAACGAACTAATAGTAGACACATAGATAAACTGGTTCTTTAACACCTTAATGTATCGTTCTTAATATCCAACATACTAATAGCAGACACATAGAATAACTGGTTCTTTAACACTTTAACATGTCGTTCTTAATATCCAACTAACTAATAGGAGACACATCGATAAACTGGTTCTTTAACACCTTAATGTATCGTTCTTAATATTCAACTAAAGAATAGGAGATACATAGATAAACTGGTTCTTTAACACCTTAAGGTATCGTTTTCGGTATCCAAATAACTAAAAGCAGACACATAGAGAAACTTGTTCTTAAACACTTTAATGTATCCTTTTTAATATCCAGCTAATTAATAGTAGACATAGATAAACTGGTTCTTTTACACCTTGATGTATCGTTCTTAATATTCCACTAACTAATACTAGACACATAGATAAACTGGTTCTTTAAAACCTTAATATATCGTTATAAATATTCAACGAACTAATAGCAGGCACATAGATAAATTGGTTTTTTAACACCTTAATGTACTGTTCTTAATATTTAACTAACTAACAGCCGACACATAGATAAACTCGTTCTTTAACATTTTAATGTATCGTTTTTAATATCCAACTAACTAATAGTAGACACATAGATAAACTTGTTCTTTAACACCTTAATGTATCGTTTTAGATATCCAACTAACTATTAGCAAACACATAGATAAACTTGTTCTTTTACACCTGAATGTATCGTTTTAATATCCAACATACTAGTAGTAGACACTTAGATAAACTGGTTCTTTAATACCTTAATGTATCGTTCTTAATATCTTATTTACTAATAGCAGACACATAAAAAAATTGTTTTTTAACACCTTAACGTATCGTTCTTAATATCCAACTAACTTATAGTAGACACATAGATAAACTGTTTTTTTAATACCTTAAGGTATCGTTCTTAATATCCAAGTGACTTATAGTAGACACAAATATAAACTGGTTCTTTAACACCTTCATGTATTGTTTTAAATATGCAACTAACTAATAGCAGACACATACATAAAATGGTTATTTAACACCTTAATGTATCGTTCTTTATATCCAACTAACTGATAGCAGACTCATTGATAAACTGGTTGTTTAACACGTTACTGTATCTTTCTTAATATCCAAGTGACTAATTGTAGACACATAGATAAACTGGTTGTTTAACACCTTAATGTATCGTTTTAAATATCCATCTAAATAATAATAGACATATAAGTAAACTGGTTGTTTAACACCTTAATGTATCGTTATAAATATTCAACGAACTAATAGCAGAAACATAGATTAACTGGTTCTTTAACACCTTAATGTATTGTTTTAAATATCCAACTAACTAATAGCAGACACATGGACAAACTGGTTCTTTAATACCTTAATGTATAGTTCTTAATATCCAAGTGACTTATAGTAGACACAAACATAAACTGGTTTTTTAACACCTTAATGTATCGTTATAAATATCCAACGAACTAATAGCAGACACATAGATTAACTGGTAGTTAACACCTTAACATGTCGTTCTTAATATCCAACTAACTAATAGCAGTAACATCGATAAACTGGTTCTTTAACACTTTAACATGTTGTTCTTAATATCCAACTAACTAATAGCAGTAACATCGATAAACTGGTTCTTTAACACTTTAACATGTTGTTCTTAATATCCAACTAACTAATAGCAGTAACATCGATAAACTGGTTCTTTAACACCTTGATGTATAGTTCTTAATATCCAACTAATAGTAAACCCATAGTTAAACTGCTTCTATAAGACCAAAATATTGGGCTTAATGCCCAAATAATAGTATACACGTAGATAAACTGCTTTTGTAAGATTTTAACGAATAGTCCTGATGCCCAACTATTAGTAGACACTTACTTAATCTGTTCCTATAAGACGTAATTTGTCGTTTATATTGACAAACCAGCAGTGACCACACGGTTAAACTGCTTCTGTAGACCTTAAAGTATATGTTTTATCTCATAGTAACCATTCTATCAGACTGGTCTTAATATATAGAGGAGAAATGACGCCGATTATTAAAAAAAAAGAACACCTATTGAAAATATCTCAACTATTTCAAGTGGAGAATCCCGAAATATTGACTGTTTTTCCTCTTCGGCTTTGTTGTCGGGCGGCACAAAAGGGCTGGCAGTGTTGTAATATGCTTTCAGAAACGCCTTTTTGGAGCTTGAAGCTCGCATTATTGTTCTGACGTGGAAATAACACAAGCTCCAAACTTATACGTATACAGACAAGCGTGTCGCCAGCATTTTATTAAGAGGTATAACTTATATAAGAACCAACGGTGTAATCGGACCAAAGGATATTAAAATAAATAAAGTAATATACCCTTCCTTTGGGGCATTTTCCCCGTGTAATGAGCCCTTTCTCACATATGGGTATGACGCTTTTCAATCGTGTGTTTTGAAAGTGGTCCTAGAGTTTTGTTTGTTTGATAAGGACGACACGTTTTATTAGTACAATGTCAGTATTACTGATAACTTAAGTGAGATGTTTGTTTTCCACTGAAAAGAACTATAGATAGTTCAAACCGACTCTTCTCTTCCCAAGAAACTAAACATTAGCCCCTTATGTAATTATAAGTAACTCCCAATGGAGGGAGAGACCAGTTTTGTAAACGTATTGTAATCAAATTTGTGCATATAATTTGGAACATTTTTCGTTCCAAAGAAACACTCAGATTACACTTGTTTACTTTGAACCTTAAAGACACTTCTAGAGAGTCAATATTTGTTTACATCGAAGATGTGCTACAAAAAAAAAATATAACTCTTAGTGGAACAAGTTACGTTTTATAAACCAACCAGAAGTTCATAACATCAATATAAGAATAACTATAGCATACAATGTTTAGCATTAGATGGCGTCGAATCATTGGTCTCTGTTATCACTAGTATAACACTAGGCTAGTCCAATCAAGAATATTTTGTTCAGTCCAACGTGTGTCTACTAATTCTTTTGATCGTGAGATTCACTCGGCTTGGTGCACAACAAACTCTCAATACAAACGTTCACGTGTTTCTAGAAGTCCACTTCAAACAGCCAAAACCGACTCCGATGTTCTAACGTTTTATACAGAAGTGTAGTAATGTTCTTTCCGTGAATATCTTAAAAGACACGACAGTGGTAAAAACACATCTCTGTATAATTATTCCAAAACAAGAGACTCTTCACCCATAACCTCAATAAGTGTAGCATCAAATATATATTGTTTAAGACACGAATATCTGTGTTTTTTAATTTACAGAGTTGACAAAGTGAACGTAAAGTAAAACGTATCGTCCATCTTGGTGGTGAGGGCACTCGACTAGTAATATGCAGATCGAAACCGTCCCCCGAACGTGATCTCCCTCTTAGACGTGCTGACGTCATAATGTAATAGATAGCTGTACTATTCGTGGGAAAAGAGTAGCTCAAGAGTTGGCGGTGGGTGGGGATGACAATCTGCTTTCTTTGTAGTATTTAGGGCCGGCTAACACAGATGTCCGTCCAGTAAGTTACCGCGAACATTCAATAAACAAAGAAATATTAATTTTGTTAAACGTGGATCATCAAATTGTGTAATGTGAAATCTATAACAAAACCAGTAAAGAGAAGAGGGCATCTTGTCATGAGTATTGTTTGTATACTGACAAAGGCGCCAAGCAGGACTCTCGTGCAATTAGTAGGGATTCGTACAACTCAGTCAAAGAAACGAAAATATATATTCTTAAGAAAAGTATAAGATTTGCAGCTAAAGCTGGCAAGTGTTTTACTATATACGCATACAAATTGTAATTGTAGCCTAGTGTTTAGTTTGTCAGACTTGCGAATCTAGAAGACCAAGGTTCGAGACTCTACATGCATCTGAATACACACTTTTAAAGATAAGATAACTATAAATATGATAATGAATGTCGATATTTGAATAAAGTTAGCCACGTAGACGGCGGGTGTTATTTAAGAGTCCACTACATATTTTAACACCTGTAAATGACTTTGGGAGTTTTCATCGTTGTTTTTTTACCTCAAACATCATTAACATAGTTCGAAGCTGTGTCTCCCAGGCACTTTCCATTCGACTTACAATAACAATAGCATCCTGAGAACCATGTAGTTGAAATTTGTGACACATCATGGTGACCAGCTGTGTTGTATTTACCACAGACGTTGCTGTTTACCGTTTCATTAATCACATCCAAAATACGACCAGTCATCACTACCACAACCGAATTGTTGAACGTTGAACCGCACGTATCTGAAAATTCTTGAAAAATAACAATCCTTGAATAAAAGACTTACGAGCTAATAAAAATTAGTTATGAAGTGCAAACTTTTAGAACATTCCAAAATAATGAAACAGACTTAATCGCTTCAAAAATGTATCCACAAAGCTCCTATTTCAAAACGGCACTACAAATCACCGGGCATCACCAGCAGACTTATAAAGGAAGTTCCTAATTAATCATCTAATCAAGGCCGAAAACTCTCTTTCTAATAATTAGTTTCGTGATAAATGAATATTAAAGCAAAGAAAAATACATATTTCAGTATCTTTTCGGAAGGGGCTTAAATTTAGAATAATTTACATAACCCTAACTAATTAATTCATCAATAGCAGCTAGGGACAATTGCTAGTTTTATCAAAACCAGCCTCGAATTTAAAGTAATTACATTTCTACGGAAAATGTAAAGTACTTTCATTGCGACAAAATGAAGGCACGTTTATGAAACATCAAATGATACATTAAATAAATTAAATGACTCTTTCTAACTAGCACACACGCAAAAAAACAAACAAACGTATACCGGTGACTCGTTGAACAATAAATTAGTTTTGTTAGGACCAGGATGTAACAGAGTTGTTTCAGTTACGTTCCAATCATCAAGTTGTAATCTGAAACTCATTGGCAACTTAATGTTGCATCTCAGAGTCATCTGGACCTCGAGCGCTGCCCTAAACACTTGGAAAATACCATTTGTTATTTAATCCACAGTTTAGCGTTTTATCTAATATAAGAGATCAGATGAGTTTTATTATTTAAATATATGTATATTTATTTGCTTTTTTCTTTACTTGTTTAAGGTTTCACAGTCTGTTACGTGTATCGCCGAGTGTGTAATGTTATTTGTAAAAACATCCATCGAATTATTGGGCGATTTCTACGAGAAGTTTCAGAACAGACCTTTCGGTACCAAATTAACCGATAAACCAGTGAAGACCAAACAATTTATGTATTATTTCCTTCACGGTTCATGCGAAACACCGGAAATAAATAGTCATATACACGACTCAAGATAAACAGAATACATTCGTTAAAAGTGTTATCAGAAATGCTGCTTAACATGTAAAATATTATTAAACAAGTTAAATCATCCATCATTAAAATAAAGACATTCCCGAAAAGAAAGAAATAAGTATACCTAGTTTTCTCAGGCCGGACATGATTTAATCTTTATACAATAGTGAAACGAGTCATTCGTGGTCAAAGTTCATTCTTAGGGCCATTGATACTTCGTAAGGGAGGAAACCAGTTCTGGTTAGTCGGTCCTACAAGAACAGCCTAATAGCTTTAAACGTGTCTTTAGTTGTCTTTCCTGACCAACGAATGTCATTTGGAGAAAAAACAACAAACTTCCAAATGAAATAAGTCCATTTATGAGATTTGTTCTTTAACATTTCAACTTTAATAGTCCATCCCAGCACGTAGGATCACTCTACACTTTACTGATAGTTTAACACATCTGTTAAAATCTTATGACTTTCATTGTGTTTGTAAATATTTGATTCGTCTATACTTTTTTTCAAAATAAACAATTCCATGAAAAAGTCCACCATTCACATCTGGTAAAGTAATGTATCTGTTTGTTTGAAACATATCCGCTATATGTTCCTAATTAGAAATGATAGGCTGGAAGAAAGATAAATAGTAAACAACATCCACGGCCAACTCATGGACTACATTTTACCAGTGGAAAGTGTAATTGACCGTTATAATATAACGCCCTTATGACTATAAGAGGCGAGCATGTTTGGATACGGGATTCGAACCCGCGAATGTCAGAGACGGAAAGCAGCACTCTTGTTACTCAACCATCACGGTTAAGAAAGGTTTGTTTGTTTCTTTGTTTTGGAATTTCGCACAAAGCTACTCGAGGGCTATCTGTGCTAGCCGTCCCTAATTTAGCAGTGTAAGACTTGAGGGAAGGCAGCTAGTCATCACCACCCACGCCAACTCTTGGGCTACTCTTTTATCAACGAATAGTGGGATTGACCGTCACGTTATACACCCTTACGGCTGGGAGGACGAGCATGTTTAGCGCGACGCGGGCGCGAACCCGCGACCCTCGGATTACGAGTGCACGCCTTAACGCGCTCGGCCATGCCAGGCCTTTAAGAAAGGTACACATATACATATAACATACACCCGTAACAGTTTTAATAGTTCAGGGTTTATTCACATATTTACATCATTTGTCACCTACCTATATATAAATTTTAAACTTAAAATACAATCATATCTCGAGAAAATTCTTTCAAATATTTGAGATAATATTTCTTAATTCAGGCTAAAATGATTCAATCCAACAGGTCAATTTTCGTCAAGAGACTGCGTAATTATTTGAAAAAGATTTTACCATGTAAAGAATCCTATTGAATACATTTAACTCGTTATATTCAGAAAATTGAATTCGGTGAAGAAGCGCCCCCTACATACTGAAAACTTAGAACGAATCAATACTTAACTACATACTGAAAACTTAGAACGAATCAATATTTATCTACATACAGAAAACTTAAAACGAATCAATACTTATCTACATACTGAAAACTTAGAACAAATCAATACTTATCTACATACTGAAAACTTGGAACGAATCAATACTTATCTACATACTGAAAACTTGGAACGAATCAATACTTATCTACATACTGAAAACTTAGAACGAATCAATACTGATCTGCATACTGAAAACTTAGAAAGAATCAACACTTATCTACACACTGAAAAATTAAAACAAATCAATATTTATCTACATCCTGAAAACTTAAAATGAATCAATACTTATCTACATACTGAAAACTTAAAACGAATCAATACTTATGTAATACTGAAAACTTAAAACGGATCAATACTTATCTACATACTGAAAACTTAAAACGAATCAATACTTATCTACTTACTGAAAACTTAAAACGAATCAATACTTTTGTACATACTGAAAACTTAAAACGGATCAATACTTATCTACATACTGAAAACTTAAAACGGATCAATACTTATCTACATACTGAAAACTTAAAACGGATCAATACTTATCTTCATTCTGAAAACTTAAAACGGATCAATACTTATCTACATACTGAAAACTTAAAACGAATCAATACTTAACTACTTACTGAAAACTTAGAACGAATCAATACTTTTGTACATACTGAAAACTTAAAACGGATCAATACTTATCTACATACTGAAAACTTAAAACGAATCAATACTTATCTACTTACTGAAAACTTAAAACGAATCAATACTTTTGTACATACTGAAAACTTAAAACGAATCAATACTTATGTAATACTGAAAACTTAAAACGGATCAATACTTATCTACATACTGAAAACTTAAAACGAATCAATACTTATCTACTTACTGAAAACTTAAAACGAATCAATACTTTTGTACATACTGAAAACTTAAAACGGATCAATACTTATCTTCATTCTGAAAACTTAAAACGGATCAATACTTATCTACATACTGAAAACTTAAAACGAATCAATACTTAACTACTTACTGAAAACTTAGAACGAATCAATACTTTTGTACATACTGAAAACTTAAAACGGATCAATACTTATCTACATACTGAAAACTTAAAACGAATCAATACTTATCTACTTACTGAAAACTTAAAACGAATCAATACTTTTGTACATACTGAAAACTTAAAACGAATCAATACTTATGTAATACTGAAAACTTAAAACGGATCAATACTTATCTACATACTGAAAACTTAAAACGGATCAATACTTATCTACTTACTGAAAACTTAAAACGAATCAATACTTTTGTACATACTGAAAACTTAAAACGGATCAATACTTATGTAATACTGAAAACTTAAAACGGATCAATACTTATCTACATACTGAAAACTTAAAACGGATCAATACTTATCTACTTACTGAAAACTTAAAACGAATCAATACTTTTGTACATACTGAAAACTTAAAACGAATCAATACTTTTGTACATACTGAAAACTTAAAACGGATCAATACTTATCTACATACTGAAAACTTAAAACGGATCAATACTTATCTACATACTGAAAACTTAAAACGGATCAATACTTATCTTCATTCTGAAAACTTAAAACGAATCAATACTTATCTACATACTGAAAACTTAAAATGAATCAATACTTATCTACATACTGAAAACTTAAAATGAATCAATACTTATGTAGATACTGAAAACTTAAAACGGATCAATACTTATCTACATACTGAAAACTTAAAACGAATCAATACTTAACTACTTACTGAAAACTTAGAACGAATCAATACTTTTGTACATACTGAAAACTTAAAATTAATCAATACTGATCTGCATACTGAAAACTTAAAACGGATCAATACTTATCTACATACTGAAAACTAAGAACGAATTAATACTTATCTAAATAGTTTAAAATTAGAAGACCACATACATTCATTATGTTTTGTTTTTACATATAACTTTTTCTAACACTGTAAGAACAACGGTTTATATGTCGTAACGATTCCTACTGTCAGATGTTCTTGTATTCTGAAGGTAAATTGACGTATAAGTATTGTAACGGTCAAGTCTGCCGGTATTTTAACAATCAAGGGATGTTCTGGGGGCTTTACAAAGATCAAGGGATTTTGTATTGGTATTGCAACAGTAAAACGATCTTGTGTACGTATTGTAACGGTCAAATGATGTGGTGTAGTTACAGTAACAATCAAAAGATCTTTTGTAGGTACCTTAACGGTCAAACAATTTTGTATACGTATTGTAACAATCAAGGAACCTTGTGTAGTTATGACAACGGTCAAATGACCTGTTGTGTGTTTTAATATCCATCTGTAGGTATTGTAATTATGACGATGCAACATTTCTTTTTGATTTAAAATCTCTAAGTTGTGTAATCTTACAGGTAATTAGGATACATTACTTTATACAACCTTACATGATTTTAACATACATTACACTGTACAACCTTACATGTAATTAAGATACGTTACCTTTAATGAATTTAGTATTACCAACCATCACACCGAACGAACCAATAGTTTATAATATATTTTACTTATTTCTATAGTTTTTTATAACGTAGAGATGTATTGTTCAGGAACGTTATTGTTTAGGTGGTATGAAGTTTATCATTCCTGGTTAATGACGCTGATAAACGTTTTTCGTACAAAATATTAAAGAATTAAAGAAAAAAGGCAGATATAATAAATTCAATGGTTCTTTCTGTTGAATCTGAGTTATTCCTTTTGAATTTCTCTTGTTTCCGTGAGCTTTGTGTCCAATAGTGCGTGATTACTGAAGAAAAGAAACAAAGCCTGACGTATCATATTATATAGTGAGAGGTCATTCATTCTTCAACACGACTCACGATAAATGTAGCATTTCTACTTTGGAGTTTGACTGTTTTAGTTTTGATCTTTTACATTCCTTCACGAGGCTCAGTGGAGCTGAAATGAAAATCGTGATGAAGGATTCTCCGGTCTTGGTCGCTCCGTGTTAACCGACTGAATTTCTCTACTGTCCTAAGGTCCCTGTTTCTTATTACAAAAACCCAGTTCCATTACGCTAAGCATTAACAAACTTATTTCGTATCATCTGAATTGCTTTAAGATATGAATGTGCGGTTTTCGTTTGATATTAAATCCATTTTTATTGAGGCGAGTTTCTCGTTGTTTTAGTGGAATGCGGAAGACTCTACTTACCTTTAGAATTAGTTTGATCATAAGCTGCCAGAAAACAGTAAAGTAAAGCTTGAAAACCAAGCTTGGACGCGACTTCATCTTTACATCGCATGATCATTGGGCAACATTAGGCCTAGTTATAAAGCGAGGATTTGACGTTGTGTGAAACATAAACTTTAGATCTTAGGACAAGTTTAAATTTGTTTTGTTTTTCATTTTTATAAATGATGACACAGGCGTGCGAATTTAAACTTCGTAAAAGCTATCTTGGGTTTCTTATAATTTAGCTGTGCAGACTTTAAAAAGCGTTTATTTTTTATCACCCAATGGTTTCTGTTACAAATCAAGATTAAATAAAAACTCTTACATTGTTCGAATTATTGTTTAGTTCACCACAGTGCAGATTTCTGTATTGTTATGTTTCGGTTATAGAACGAAGAATAAGATTTCACGTCGCGATTGGTCAAGAGTAATCTATAGCCACGGGTTGTCACATTTGAAGCTTCACAAAATGTGACTCGATTTCAATGAAAATGATTCATTTACTTAAGAGTTCATAGGAAGTTTCTTTGAAAAATCTTTACGTGATGAAGAAAAATGAATATTATATTCAGATTTAGCGAAGGAGGATCACTTTATAACATGTCAAAATTTCAAGACAACAAAAACCATCGCAGGTCTGTCTAAGTAAACACATGTCAAGTTTATCTGAACCTTTAGGAAGTTACCAAAGACGCGGCTATTGTGCATGAACGAAGGTTACGCAGATAAAGAGATACAAATGGATCCAAGAATGAATGACCTTCACCCAACTTGTCAGCTGTCCAATCCTTTAGTTCTTACTAACGCTTGCTTGTTTAACAAAGATATATATATATATACATACACACATTTTAGCTATTATTTATGAAGGAGTTGGAGTGAAGCGAACCACAACAATGTGTCATTCATTCAGACCTCAGTTACGAAGCTCTTTATCGAATTGGTTGTTAATGTATGATATATTATTCTAATACTTGTTATAAGACGTGTGACAAAACCACCCTGATATCTATTGTAAAACATACGACAAATTTGTATATTCCGAAAAAAAACGTTCATGTTCGTGTGGGTCTCATGGAGTGTTCATCTAAACATTCACATTCTTCAACTGTAATAGTTACTTATTATTATCATTAATAAGAAGACACTTTGTTGTAATAGTTACTTAGTATTATCATTAATAAGAAGACACTTTGTTGTAATAGTTACTTAGTATTATCATAAAAGAGAAAGCACTTTGTTGTAATAGTTACTTATTATTATCATTAATAAGAAGACACTTTGTTGTAATAGTTACTTAGTATTATCATAAAAGAGAAAGCACTTTGTTGTAATAGTTACTTAGTATTATCATAAAAGAGAAAGCACTTTGTTGTAATGGTTACTTAGTATTATCATTAATAAGAAGACACTTTGTTGTAATAGTTACTTAGTATTATCATTAATAAGAAGACACTTTGTTGTAATAGTTACTTAGTATTATCATTAATAAGAAGACACTTTGTTGTAATAGTTACTTAGTATTATCATAAAAGAGAAAGCACTTTGTTGTAATAGTTACTTATTATTATCATTAATAAGAAGACACTTTGTTGTAATAGTTACTTAGTATTATCATAAAAGAGAAAGCACTTTGTTGTAATAGTTACTTATTATTATCATTAATAAGAAGACACTTTGTTGTAATAGTTACTTAGTATTATCATTAATAAGAAGACACTTTGTTGTAATGGTTACTTAGTATTATCATAAAAGAGAAAGCACTTTGTTGTAATAGTTACTTATTATTATCATTAATAAGAAGACACTTTGTTGTAATAGTTACTTATTATTATCATAAAAGAGAAAGCACTTTGTTGTAATAGTTACTTAGTATTATCATAAAAGAGAAAGCACTTTGTTGTGATAGTTACTTATTATTATCATTAATAAGAAGACACTTTGTTTTAATAGTTACTTATTATTATAAATAACGAGAAGACACTTTGTTGTAATAGTTACTTATTATTATCATTAATGAGAAAGCATTTTAAAATGCTTAATATTACATTATTACACTATTAACCCTATTCGTTCAACCAAAGTATCATTTATACTTTCGTGGGAGGTTGAGATGAACACTTTGTAAAACAATGGAGTGACCAGTTTTTTTATACTAACTCAAAGAACAACATTTAATAAATGTAACAAGTAACAACTAGTTATTTACTGTTATTAAGTTATTCAAGTCTTTTACATATATCACTGGTGCATAACCTCATAACCTAGCATCTGACTTCTCTTAGTGATACATGGACAGATTATCCTGCATAATTTTTATTACTAAGTTATAAAGGCCCACCATGGCCAAGCGTGTTAAGGCGTGCGACTCGTATTTTGAGGGTCGCGGATTCGCATCCCCGTCGCGCAAAATATGTTCGCCCTTTCAGCCGTGGGGGCGTTATAATGTGTCGATCAATCCCACTATTCGTTAATAAAACAATATCACAAGAGTTGGCGGTGGGTGGTGATGGCTAGCTGCCTTCTTTCCGGTCTCACACTGCTAAATTAGGGACGGATAGCGCAATGAGTCCTTGTATAGCTTTGTGCGAAATTGAAAAACAAACGAACAAACTAAGTTATTCGTGAGTCTCGTACGTCGCGTGACTTTAACTATAGTTATTCGTATATAAATTGAATATCTTGCATGACCTGTATATTTTACTTTATATCATGTAGCATATGTAACACATGTTAACGTAGTTTTAACAGATGTTAACTGTAGTTCTGAACTATATATTAACTAAGTTGTAAGAAGGTGTTAACTGTAGCACCAAATCATAACATATGTTAATTTAATTTAACACCTATTAACTGTTGTAGTGAATCATAACATATGTTAATTGACTTTTAACAGGTGTTAACTGTATCACCAAACGATAAAAAAACTAAGTTGTAACAAGATGTTATTTATAGCACCAAATCATAAGAATAGCTGGATTGTTACAAGGTGTTAATTGTCGTACTGAATCATAAAAAAACAGTTATAAGAACATGATAACTGTAGTTCTAAATCATAACATATGTTAACTGAGTTACAACAAGATAATAACTGTAATTCCAAACGGAAACAAACAATAAGTTGAAATGTTAACTTTAGTATTCAATCATAACATCTATTAAGTGAGTTTGGACAGGCGTTAACAGTGGTACTTAATTATAAAATAGATTAACTGAGTTTTAACAAATGTTATCTGTAACATGAAATCATAACAAAAACTAAGTTGTAACAAGGTGTTAACTGTTGACCTTAATCATAACATATGTTAACTGAGTTTTAACAGGTGTTAACTGTTGACCTTAATCATAACATATGTTAACTGAGTTTTAACAGGTGTTAACTGTTGACCTTAATCATAACATATGTTAACTGAGTTTTAACAGGTGTTAACTGTAGGACCAAATTATAATAAATCCTCAGTTATAAGAAAATGTTAACTGTAGTTCTGAGTCATAACATATGTTAATCGGGTTTTAAGAAGCATTAACTGTAGTACTGAATCAAAAGATATGTCAACTGAGTTTTTAGAGGTGATAACTATAGCACCAAATTATAAAAAACCGAGTTGTAACAGGTGTTAACTGTAGCAGAATTTCATAACAAAATATGAGTTGCAACAAGGTGTTAACTGTAATACCAAATCATAACAAAACCTGAGTTGTAACGATGTGTTAACTGTAATACCAAATCATAACAAAACCTGAGTTGTAACAAGGTGTTAACTGTAATACCAAATCATAACAAAACCTGAGTTGTAACAAGGTGTTAACTGTAATACCAAATCATAACAAATGCTGAGATATAAGAAAATGTTAACTATAGTTCTGAATCATAACATGTGATAATTCAGTTTTAACAGGTGTTAACTATAGCACCGAATCATAAAACATGTTGTCTGAATTTTGACAGGCTTTAATTGCACTACTGAATCATAATATACGTAACTCATATGTAACAGGTGTTAACTGTAGCACCGAATCATAACATATGTTATCTGAGATCTAACAAGACATTAAATGTACCACTGAATCATAACATATGTTAACTGTTGGACCAAAGAATAACAAACATTAAGCTGTGAAAAGGTGTTAAGTGTAATACCAAATTATAACAAAACCTTAGTTGTAACAAGGTGTTAACTGTAGCTCTGAATGATAACATATGTTATCTGAGTTTTTACAGATGTTAACTGTAGCACCAAATCATAACAAAACCTGAGTTGTAAGATGTTAACTGGGGTACGGAATCATTATATTGTTAACTGAGTTTTAATTGGAGCATCAAATCCTAAGAAAAACCGAGTTGCAACTAGGCGTTAATTGCAGTAATGAATCATAACATATGTCAAATGTATTTTAACAGGTTTAACTGTAGTATTGATTCATAACATAACCTTAAATGCACGAGAGGTTAACTGAAATATTGTATCATAATATATGTTAACCAAGTGTTTACAGTTTTTAACTGTAGCACCAAACCAAAAGAGAGGTTAAGTTATAACAACATGTTAACTGTAGTACCGAATCATAACATATGTTAACTGTGTTTTAACAGGTCTTAAAAGCATTTTTGAATCATAACATACAGTAATTAAGTTTTAACAGGTGGTAACACTAGTACTGAATATTAATATATGTTAACTGAGTTTTAACAGGTGTTAATTGTAGTCCTGAATCATAAGATATGCTGACTGACTTATAACAAGGTGTTATCTGTACCACTGAATTTTTACATATGTTAACTGAGTTTTAACCGGTGTTAACTGTACTTGTGAATGATAATATATGATAAATGAGTTGTGACTGGTGTTAACTGTAGTGCCAAATTATAACAAAACCTGAGATATAAGAAGATGTTAACTGTAGCACCAAATCATAACAAAACCTGAGTTGTAAGATGTTAACCGAACTGTATCATGTGTGAACTGAGATGTAAGGGATGTTAACTGTAGTACTGATTCATAACATATGATAACAGGGTTTAACAGGTTTTAACTGTCGCACCAAAACGTAACGAAACCTGAGATGTAAGATGTTAACTGTAGTTCTGAATCATAACATATGTTAATTGAGTTTTTACAGGTGTTAACCGTAGTACTGAATCATAATATATGTCAAGTGAGTTTTATTAGGTGTTACGTGTAGTAGTAAATCATAATATGTGATAACTGAATTGTAACAGGTGTTAACTTTAGCAATAAACTATAACAAAACCTAAATTGTTACAATGTGTTAACTATAGTACCAAATCATAACAAGGTGTCAACTGTAGCATCAACTCATAACTGACTTGTAACAAGGTGTTAACTGTAGCACCAAATCATAACTGACTTGCAACAAGGTGTTAACTGTAGCACCAAATCATAACTGACTTTCAACAACGTGTTAACTGTAGCACCAAATCATAACTGACTTGTAGCAAGGTGTTAACTGTAGCACCAAATCACAACAAAACCCAAGTTGTAAAAAGATGTTCACTGTAGTTCTGAATAATAACAAATGTTAATTTAGTTGTAACAGGTTTTAACTGTAGTACTGAATAATAATATATGTTAACTGAGTTTCAACAGGTGTTAACAGTAGCACCTGATCATAACATATATAAACTTAGTTCTAACAAGGTGTTAAATGTACCACTGAATCATAACATATGTTAACTGAATTTTAACAAGTGATAACTGTACTACTGAATCATAATATATGTTAACTGGATTTTATCGGGTGTTAACAGTTGTAGTTAATTATTATAAAAGTGAACTGAGTTTTAATTGGTGTTAACTGTAGTACTGAGTTGTAACATATGTTAACTAAGTTGTAGCAAGCTGTTAACTGTTGCACCAAATCATAACAAAAGCTCAGTTGTAAATATGTGTTAACTATAGCACAAAATTAAAACAAAAACTGGGTTGTAACAAAGTATTTACTGTGCATTTAATCATAACACATTTTCTCTGAGTTTTAACAGGGGTTAACTGTAGTGCGTAATCATAATATATGGTTAACATATTTTCTGGATCATAACATATGTTAACTGAGTTGAAACAAGGTGTTAACTATACCAGTGGATCATAACATACGTTAACTGAGTTTATATAGGTGTTAACTGTAACACCAAATCATAACTAAAACTAAGTTGTAACAAGGTGTTAACTGCAGCGCTAAATCATAACTAAAACTAAGTTGTAACAATATGTTTACTGTAGCACCAACTCATAACTAAAACTAAGTTGTAACAAGGTGTTAACTGCAGCACTAAATCATAACTAAAACTAAGTTTAACAAGGTGTTAACTGTAGCACCAACTCATAACTGACTTGTAACAAGGTGTTAACTGTACCAGTGGATCATAACATACGTTAACTGAGTTTTAATAGGTGTTAACTGTAGCACCAAATCATAACTAAAACTAAGTTGTAACAAGGTGTTAACTGCAGCGCCAAATCATAACTAAAACTAAGTTGTAACAAGGTGTTAACTGCAGCGCCAAATCATAACTAAAACTAAGTTGTAACAAGATGTTAACTGCAGCGCCAAATCACAACTAAAACTAAGTTGTAACAAGGTGTTAACTGTAGCACCAAATCATAACTAAAACTAAGTTGTAACAAGGTGTTAACTGCAGCGCCAAATCATAACTAAAACTAAGTTGTAACAAGATGTTTACTGTAGCACAAACTCATAACTAAAACTAAGTTGTAACAATGTGTTAACTGCAGCACTAAATCATAACTAAAACTAAGTTGTAACAAGGTGTTAACTGTAGCACCAACTCATAACTGACTTGTAACAAGGTGTTAACTGCAGCACCAACTCATAACTGACTTGTAACAAGAGTCGTGAAGAAGTTATGATATTGAATGAGGAGACTCTCATTCGTGATTCTGTCTAACCAGCCCTGATGAGCTATGAACTGGAAGAAACTACAATGTTGCGATAACAACAATGAATGAAACATCAGATACTTACATAAGTTATTTATACATATTTATCTTATTTTCTCTTTGAAAGTTCGCGTTTTGGCGGGCAAAAAAAATACAACAATAACAAAACAGATAATTTGTCGACTTTCTTTTTTCTTTTTCTGGAGGTGGGTTTTCTGGAAACCACAGAGTTCAGCACGTTTCATTGTTCTCATGCGGGAAGTCCGAGTGACTACTCTGAACTTCAAAAATCGAAAACTACATATTTGTTCTCCTGTGTGCTATTAAAATAATAAAAATAAGTCGTTTGTCCATTTCTGACTCTGTGTGATTGAAAATTATAAAAATATTCAGGCAATATATATATATATATCGTTTTCTCAGTTCCAGTCCAGTCGTTCAGAAAACAATCGATCGATACCTTTCCACGTTGATTGCTAGTTGCGGTAGACGAAGCAATTTGTAAGATATTTAAGGTTAATTTACAATTATAACAATGACAATTATTGTACAACCTTAATTGAAGAATTTTTCACAGAATCGAACCCGGAATTGTAATGTTTATAAATTTGTTTCTGGTTGAAAAAAAATACCGTAAAGAATCTGTACTCGTCTTCTGCTGAAGTCTCTTGAAGTATAAAAGATTGGTTCAAATACTTTTATGATCAGTTGTCTAAAACGTTTTAAGCTACATTTTAGGGACATTGGGTTATCTGCTGTGTTTAGTGCGGGGGAATCAAACCACAGGCTTTAACGTTTTAAGTCCGTAAACTTAACGTTGTCTCGACTGGGGACTAGAAGTGACTCACTGATGAATCATCTTTAGATTTCTTGCAGGTCTAAAAGAGAAATGTCCAATACTTTCTCAACAAGAAATAACATGGAACAAATTTTGGTATTTCCGCAGCACTTATAACGATTTTGATCTTTCGAACTGTTGATAAGTTTGTAAAGATGTCTCTATATGTATTTTACTTGTCTACTGTAAAACTAGGAACTTGAATACATATTCAAAAATTTAGGTTTAAATGTAGAAAACGCATTATTTAACTAACATATCTGATAAACACACAGATAACCTTTTATAAAAACATTGAAGGTTATTATTCATCTGTTTTTATTTTCGAATCCTTCCTTAGCGAGTTTCCGGATCAAGAATTCTTCAGTTAGCGCCCTCTATGGAGCACCAGGCAGCAGCCATGTTGAGTATCCTCAAAAGGTATTTGTGGCACCAATTTTCCATCGTCACTTCTCTCATAGGAGGACACGATGATTTCGTACGTGCTGTGAGAGACATTGTTCTCGAGAGTACAGAATTTAAGTAAGTTTTAATGTTCCAAGTATCTACAATATTCTATACACCAGAGTGTTTCCAACACCAGACACACAAACTATATAATACATAATTTATGTAATTCTTCAGTTAGCGCCCTCTATGGAGCACCAGGCAGCAGCCATGTTGAGTATCCTCAAAAGGTATTTGTGGCACCAATTTTCCATCGTCACTTCTCTCATAGGAGGACACGATGATTTCGTACGTGCTGTGAGAGACATTGTTCTCGAGAGTACAGAATTTAAGTAAGTTTTAATGTTCCAAGTATCTACAATATTCTATACACCAGAGTGTTTCCAACACCAGACACACAAACTATATAATACATAATTTATGTAATTCTTCAAAACGCAGACCTCCCCTAATGGCACAACGCGTATTTATAGTGCAAGAAATAGCTCTTTATGTACTATAACTAAACAAGCAAAAGATAGACACAGTGCGTTTCCCCCAAAGCTTTGAATAGAGTCTGGATTTAGTAAACAAATTTGTAGAGCAGTAGGAAAGATGTAACATTTACAGTTGTGTAGGAAACGCTCTGCTTACGTGCTGCCCTCTAAAAAAAAAAAAAAATTTAGAATGGTGACAACAGACGAGGATCTACGACATTTATTTAATTTTTCAAAACAAACCAAAACCGATGCACAGAAACTGGTGTTCATCTGTTTTACTCATTCACGTCAGTAACTTATACGTAAGATGCTTTTTTTTTATTTCGCGCAAACCTACACAAGGGCTATCTGCGCTAGCCGTCCCTAATTTAGCGATGTAAGACTAGCGGGGAGGCAGCTAGTCATCACCACCCGCTTCCAACTCTTGGGCTACTCTTTTACCAACGAGTAGTGGGATTGACCGTCACATAGTAACGCCTCCGAGACTGAAAGGGTGAAGAAGTTTAGTTCGACCGGGATTCGAACCCGCGACCCTCAGATAACGAGTCGAATGCCTTAACACGCTTGGCCATGCTGGACCTAGTGTAAGATGAAAATATAAATAATTACACAGATCTAAGGAAGTGGTGTACACAACTTCCTGTAAACACTTTAAATATTAGTAACTTCGGTCTTTAATAAATCAACTTCAGAAATAGGAAAAAATCTCGAATAAGAAGAAGTAAATATTTCCTTTGCAAACGGATAATTATTTTTACCTCCATTTTATTAAGATGTAAGAATTCCATTAAGTTACTAAAAATAAATCATGTTATTGTTGTTTTGAATTAAGCACAAAGCTACACAATGGGCTATCTGTGCTCTGCCCACCACGGGTATCGAAACCCGGATTTTAGCGTGTAAGTCCGCAGACATACCGCTGAGCCACTGGGGGGCAAAAATAAATCAAAGAACCGAGAACTGACAACGTATATCAACGGTACCTGTATTTTAATACGTTTATTTGTCTAGTTTCACAATTGTATCGATGTTTACTTTCGAGTTTCCGCAAAATTGTTTATAATTTATTTCCTGTTAACTCGGAATAGATAAGAAAATCGGAGAATGTAAAACGTCTGTACACCATCGGAATAGATAAAAAAATCAAAGAGTAAAATACACATGTACACCATCGGAATAGATCAGAAAATCAGAGAGTGCAATACACATGTACACCATCGTTTCACTGAAATTAATATTATATAGAAGAAAGGAAATTAATACGTTATTAGAAGTGAGTTGAGGACATCATATAGATACCAAACAAAGTGACAACATTCTAACACTATACGAACCACTACTTTATTAATACGTTATCAGTAGTGAATTGAAGACTTCATATAGATACCAAACAAAGTGACAACATTCTAACACTATATGAACCACTACTTTATTAATACGTTATCAGTAGTGAATTGAAGACTTCATATAGATACCAAACAAAGTGACAACATTCTAACATTATATGAACCACTACTTTATTAATACGTTATCAGTAGTCAATTGAAGACTTCATATAGATACCAAACAAAGTGACAACATTCTAACACTATATGAACCACTACTTTATTAATACGTTATCAGTAGTCAATTGAAGACTTCATATAGATACCAAACAAAGTGACAACATTTTAACACTATATGAACCACTACTTTATTAATACGTTATCAGTAGTGAGTTGAGGACTTCATATAGATACCAAACAAAGTGACAACATTCTAACACTACACGAACCACTACTTTATTAATACGTTATCAGTAGTGAATTGAAGACTTCATATAGATACCAAACAAAGTGACAACATTCTAACACTATATGAACCACTACTTTATTAATACGTTATCAGTAGTGAGTTGAGAACTTCATATAGATACCAAACAAAGTGACAACATTCTAACACTATATGAACCACTACTTTATTAATACGTTATCAGTAGTGAATTGAGGACTTCATATAGATACCAAACAAAGTGACATCATTCTAACACTATATGAACCACTACTTTATTAATACGTTATCAGTAGTGAATTGAGGACTTCATATAGATACCAAATAAAGTGACAACATACTAACACTATACAAACCACTACTTTATTAATACGTTATCAGTAGTGAATTGAAGACTTCATATAGATACCAAACAAAGTGACAACATTCTAACACTATATGAACCACTACTTTATTAATACGTTATCAGTAGTGAGTTGAGGACTTCATATAGATACTAAACAAAGTGACAACATTCTAACACTATACGAACCACTATTTTATTAATACGTTATCAGTAAGGAATTGAAGACTTCATATAGATACCAAATAAAGTGACAACATACTAACACTATACGAACCACTACTTTATTAATACGTTATCAGTAGTGAGTTGAGGACTTCATATAGATACCAAACAAAGTGACAACATTCTAACACTATACGAACCACTACTTTATTAATACGTTATCAGTAGTGAATTGAAGACTTCATATAGATACCAAACAAAGTGACAACATTCTAACACTATATGAACCACTACTTTATTAATACGTTATCAGTAGTGAATTGAAGACTTCATATAGATACCAAACAAAGTGACAACATTCTAACACTATATGAACCACTACTTTATTAATACGTTATAAGTAGTCAATTGAAGACTTCATATGGATACCAAACAAAGTGACAATATTCTAACACTATACGAACCACTACTTTATTTACTTCCTTGTCTCTGCTAGACTGATCTTATTCATGGCTACGTTGGAATTGATCTATTGCAGCGGAAGTAGAAAACAAAGAGTGAATTAAACCTCCACGTCATGTTTCCTTCAATGGAACTGACGTTTTATTAAAGAAAATAAATTAACAAATAAATTAGTAACCGATTAATCTGCTGAATAATGACGAATAATTTATTTAGTTATGACGGTGTATCACATTTTATCTAAACAGCTAAAGTACTTTAGTTTACTAGTGGTGAGTTCGAACTCAAATATATACTTCATATAGTTACGGGCCCGGCATGGCCAGGTGGTTAGAGACGCTGGACTCCTAATCTGAGGACGCAGGTTCGAATTCTGTTACACCAAACATGCTCACCTTTTCAGTCGTTGGGACGTTATAATGTAATGGTCGACACCACTATTCGTTGGTAAAAGAATAGCCCAAGAGTTGGCGGTGGGAGTTGATGGCTAGCTGCCTTCTCTCTAGTCTTGCACTTTTAAATTTTGGATGGCTCGCGCGGATTGCCCGCGTTTAGCTTTGCGTATAGTTGTCGAACAGTTGGATCTGATGTCTGTTATGGGTTAAATGACGTTAAAGTCCTAAAAATGAAAACATCCTTACAAAAACCAAGTTAACTACGAACTGTTTTTTTTTTCACGTTTTTCTTAGCTGATCTATTGAGCTCAACATAAGACGCGTGCTTAAAAATAACATTTTAGATCTATATTTTGTCTTCCAAAAGTCTCTGACCAAGAAACATTCCGTTCAGTACAAGAATTCACCATTTGCTCTGAAGGATGATGGACAACAAACTCGACGAACGCTGTTTTTATAAGCGAATCACGCGAAGACTACCTTTAGATATAAAAAAAAATAATTATCACACTTTACCCGTTCCGTGTTTTAAAAGATGCTTCAGTACCGAAATAAATCATATAATTATTATAATTAATTATAGGAAAACGAATCGTTATAAGTTGTCATGGAATATGAAATTCGTTTTCAAGCATTTATCTTTCAAATAATAGGAAATAGAGCTCAAACCTCAGACTTAGGCTGTGGATAAAACAGTGTCTATTTGCCACTCTGGATCGAGTGTTTAAAAACTAACAGATTTAGTTCCGTGCTTGTTTGTTTGTAATTAAGCACAACCTGCGCTCTGCCCACCTCCGATAGAGAAACACAGATTATAACGTTAAGGTCATCAATATTCGCTGTGCCACTCGGGCTCCACAGTCTAAAATTTGTTCTGTACTTTTGCGTTATGCGTTTTCGCCACGAGCCTAATTAGAATTAATTATAATTGAAATTCAGTTTATCATATAAATATTTGTTACGTCATGTAGCTGCTTTACTTTAGTTCTTGTCTTGTAGGGTTAACAATTTGACCTCTGAACTTCATCTGACCTATCTCGTGTTAATCTTTAATTACGCTTTTCATCAATCATTTCACACAACGACTGTTATTCAATTACGCCGATAGACAAGACTTCCAGTTGTGAATCACTATTGTAATCTTAATGTTAGGTCCCAAGTGTTGAAAGATCAACTTTTTAAAGTCGTCAATGAATGTCAATGATGTCTACATTGCTTGTCATCCTTTACTTCATTTCTTTTCATCACATAATTCGTTTGGGAAGTCCTCAGAGTTAATGACTCTATTCGGTTACAGACAAGTAAAACAGTTTCAAAATGTTTTCAGATTCAACATTCTTGACATCTTCGTCCTGAAAGGAAAGACGAGAGACGAAATAAGGACGGAACTGGAGTCCCTGAAAAACAGCGACGCCCGAGTCATCCTTTTATACGTCACCAAAGACGAAGGAAGTGACATCATGGGAGCGGCCAATGATCTGGGAATAACAGGGAAGAATTACATGTGGATCGCCACTCAATCCGCAGTAGGTTCGGGAATCGTGAACTATGCCCCGAGCGAGTTTCCTATTGGCATGTTAGGTAATACCTTTTCTTCTGTTCAAATGGTCAGTGTTTAAAGAAACGGGCAACGCTAACGAAAATAAGAGGACGTAGCCCCCAGTGGCTTACCTGAGGCTCATAACGATATAAAAGGGGAATTCCATAACCATTGTAGTCACAGAACAGGTGGCCTGCATTATATAGTTGTATTACTTGAAAACAAACATACAAAACTTAATACAAGTTTTAGAAACTTGAACTAAAAGGGACATAATCAAAGTTGTGAGAGTAAAATCTAGTTGTATAGCGTAAGTTTTATCTAAAACTCAAAAAGGGAAACCTTTTCTAAATATCTAAATGTGGTTTCCGTCATTAGCTGTTCCTACACTAATGACACAAATTTTTACGTTTTCATTTTGCTTGTTTAAAAGCTACGAAAACTGTAGTTCGTCTCTCTATTTTTCACGTTATTAGGAATTTTGTCCATTACAGATTTTCAATCACAGGTAAAGATGTAATTTTATATCTATCTTTTGTCTCCCACTAATCCAGTAGGTCTTTTGTTAAATAATAGAGCTCGTCAACAAAAGTCTAAATGGACAATGTCTTGTATGATGTACGAAACAAAGAGCTTGTTAACAAAAGTCCCAGTGGACAGTCACTTAAAGGAAACAAACGGCTTCTCAACAAAATTTGTAGTGGACAGTGTCTTGTAGGAAACAAAAGGCTTGTAAACAAAGGTCCTAGTGGGCAGTGTCTTGTAGGAAACAAAAGGCTTGTAAACAAAGGTCCTAGTGTATAGTGACTTGCAGGAAACAAAAAAACTTGTCAACAAAATTTATAGTGGACAGTGACTTGTGAGAAACAAGTAGTTTGCCAACAAATGTTCTATTGGACAGTGACTTGTAGGAGACAAAAAGCTTGTCACAAAAGTCCTGGTAGACAGTGACTTCTAGAAAACAAAGAACTTGTCAACAAAAGTCCTAGTGGACAGCGACTTGTAAGAAACAAAATGTAACTCTGTAACGCTATTTTTATAAACATTTGATTTGAAGTCAGGTAGGTAGAAAATAAAGTGCACGTGTTTTTATCACAAAGTGTTATGAGTGTTGTGAGTTGCTTTAACTTATTGAATTTCTTCAAATGTCTGATATAAAGCCGCAAATGCTTGCGTGTAGAATGAAAACACGTTAGTACGTTAATTGTCACGCACAGAAACATTGGTATGAAACTTACGACCACTAAAAATCTGTCTTGTTCACAATTACTCTGATTGTGTCATAAAACTGCAGAAACGATCGTATTATGATTCTACGACACTAAAAGGGTATTCATAAAAACTTAGATTTACAGATAAACGAATTCCGTTAAGCCTATTATTTCCAGTTTTTGGCTGTGAGCCCAACTTGGGTCACGCTGTTATACAACTTAATATGTTAAAATATCAAAACATAATTTACTTTATTAACATTGCACTAAGTGTTGCTAAGAAACGTTCTTAGGCTTAAGCGCATATTTATCGATGCCACTTGCTCGAGTTTTGTTATTAAAGTTTCTCATTCGTTCGGATTTAAACACAATTAACGAAGAGGATCGTCATTGATTCAGAAAGAAACTTTAATTTTTTTCGTATTTATGGATATAGAATGCGATTCGCAGAACTATGAGTACAACAGTGATTGAAAACTGTATATGATATATTTCTTTAAAACTTAATATTTACATATCTCACTAAGTTTCTAAGTTTGGTGACGTCACATCCGATGAATCACGCGTCGTTAAAGTTGCAAAAAATCCCTATCTCTAAACGCTGCCTCACGGAATGTGTACATATATATATAATTAAATTATTGACTTGGAGCTACGTTAAAATCTTCAAGTGTTTTTTTTCTGTTAATTTAAATTTTAGCGAAATATTGAAATAGAGTGAATGTTTTTGTGTTGTTTTTTTTAACCCTGAACACAATATTTTCGAAACGTGACTCGGTTGCTAATTCTGTGTTCTCGATAAATTCCAACAGCAAAAGATATTTCGTGATCTATTTGAAAGAAACTAACCCTGTTTCCGCTCTGGCCTCGCATACTTCGTTAATGAATAGGTTTATCTGGTGAGATCTGAATCGACCAAACGTTTTTAGTAAAAATCCCACTGATTGTATTAAATTTGGTGACATCTGTCTGGCAGGGTAAGCATTGACTACAGACTGACAGATATAAAAGTAATTAAGTCACAAGTAATGTTTATTAACAGTAAATAACATTTTATATGCAAAAACGGCTCTTTTGGGTTCAGAAAATATTTTAAATAGAAGAGCGAACAACGTTTCGACCTTCTTCGGTCATCGTCAGGTTCACAAAGAAAGAGGTAACTGACCGGAAGCTGACCACATGTTTGGAAGGGGCTGTGTAACATTGTTGTTCTTTCTAGACGCTTTTTCACTAATTTGTAAAGTTGTCACCAGTGGTGGATTTAAGGTTATATGGGCCCAGGGGCGAATAATTTTTGTGGGCCCTACATCTAATGTAATTTTACACAGTGTAAAGTTATCAATGGACCTCCTTTAAGAACATGGACCCTGGTCCTGAATCCCCTTTAGCCCCTACCGAAATACGTCACTGCCTGTTAGACATCTCTCATTAAAGCGTACTTGTATATGAATAAATTATTTTATCTTCGCCCATCTATATTCCACGAGTGTATTATTAAAAACCAATTTTTCACGATGGCTTGTGTATATAAACAAATCTAATTTATTTCACTTTCTTTTGTCGCTCAAGCTATCCATTTCAACGCCAGCACGCTCAAGCTTGAGGATGAAATGGAGCGAGCCATTTCCATATTTTTTCACGGTCTCGAGCTCTTCGTGAAATCGCACAGTTACCTTAATATCAATTTATCACATTCTCTGGAGTGTTACGGACCCGGCGACAACAGTTGGAGTCGTGGTGACTTCTTTTACAGGTTCGTAGCTTTGTCTGAGAGGAGACGTTTTGTTTTGGTTGTTTGTTATTGGATTTTCGCGCAACGTTACACGTGGGCTATCTGCGTTAGCCGTCCCTAATTTAGCAGTGTGAGACTAGAGGGAAGGCAGCTAGTCATTACCATCCACCGCCAACTCTTGGACTACTCTTTTACCAAGAAATAGTGGGATTGACCATCAGATTATAACGTTCCCACAGCTGAATGAAAACTCGCTTAAACATTTGAGTTTTATCATCATACAATGACATGCTGACCAGTGTTGCCATGACGAAGCTAGAAATAAAGATTTGTGTAAAAAAGGCTAGGTAACCAGAATAATATATACTTCTAAAGAACTAGTTTAAGCTATTATTTTTATATTTTTGTTTTTTAATAGAATTTTTAAGCTAAATAACAAAATATTAAGCCAGATTTGAAGTGCGTCTAAATCTCAAACGAAATGAAACATGACGTCGAGTGGACATATGACGTCATACAGCTCATTGGTACCAAGTTTGTCTAATTAAACTGAAACAAATTTAACCTAACCTAACAATTACCAATTATAAGTGTCGTAAATATAATTATACCTCATATAAATATATTTTGAAATTGAAACAACTGATACTACACCTAATTGTTTCAAATTTGGACAAGTTTCAGCTATGACGTCATGTTTTATTTTGTTCGAGATTTAGCCACTTACATAAATTTATCTTTTTGTGACAGTTAACATCACTAACCAGGGTTGACCTGTGTTTCATACGAAAGCTACTAAGCTATCTTGCATCTTCAATTACGCATGCGATATTGAGATGGTGTCAACTACAACCAAACAATGGCGCCACTGTCGAAGTTAATTGAAATTGTATTCACATTTTCATCGCGAGAACTTTCCCTAAGCTAAATAAAATCGTCTGGCATTAGGCAGAATGAAATATTAAAAGCCTCAATACGTGATAAACGTGTTATATTAAAGATATATTTTACGTGTTTTTGTACATCGTATTCTGATTCAATTTTATAGTTTTATGGGAAAAATATTAAGATTCTAAAATGTCCTAGCGGAGCTCCTGATAACTATAGTGGAGCTCATGGGCTTCGCGGAGCATAGTTTGAAAAATCGTGCATTAGAGGACTTTTTGAAATGTAATAACACATTTGCAGACCAAGATCCTAATGGATGAATGATAAAGTGAATTATTTGGCTACAAGATGTGCCTCTCATTGGAAATTAAACTTATATCACGATGTTGGTTTTTGGCTTTTCATAAATTAAAAATAAAATATTAATTTCTAAACAAAATGTCTTCCAAACTTGAAAATACATGTAGGGTAGTCAACCACTGTAAACAGAACCATATTGATGGATAAAGTGTTTATACATCATATAACATATATATATGTATGTATGTATGTATGCGTGTGTGCTGTAAACTAGATTCTACAAGTAATGCACGTGAATTTTAAAAATATATATCTAACATTTTCTCACAATTTAACAATAAAAAGTAACAGTCTTTTCTTATACATTTGTAAGATACTACTTTGGTTTCTCTGATAAACTTTAAACATTCACTTCTTAGTTCACTGGACTGTACAGGTTATTTCGAATTAACAGTAGAAAGACTTCACGTGCAGCTCTTGTAGTTTTGTTTCCCAGATTTCTTACAGATAAAATTCAGAACACCTATGTGATTGGAGCGTTCTTTTTACCAAACACGTTTTTTTGGTCACACCAACGACATAACACTTTGCAGTTTCAATGAAACTAAAACGAGAGAAAGTACTCAATATTCGCAACATTTGACATTCCTTTAGACAGGATTAGAGTAAATTAGTCGATGAGATGTTGGGCATGTCAAATGATAGGGTGTGGCCTGGTGAGTAGAAAACCGTAGCTAGATCTGAAATCGGTCAAGAGATGACGGAAATATGATCTAAAAGTATGTACTATAAAAACAACAACAACTTAGAGCCGTTCTGTGAGCCACTATGCCGCGGCTGAAACAGAAGGAAAATATCATTAATGATTTATTAACAGGAACATATCGAGTGCTTTCCTGAACAGACACTTCACACGAGACAGTCACACTCGTATGAATATTAACAGGAACATATCGAGTGCTTTCCTGAACAGACACTTCACACGAGACAGTCACACTTGTATGAATATTAACAGGAACATATCGAGTGCTTTCCTGAACAGACACTTCACACGAGACAGTCACACTCATATGAATGTACTGGAAACATTTCGTATTAATTATTATCAAATTTTAAAATGTCCAGATAGGTTTCGGTTTCGTTTTGGTGAACAGAGAAGAAGCAAGTTGATATCAAATTTTCAAAGGTATCGGCAGGTTTTGGTTTATTTAATGTGTGTTGCACATTAAATCACACTTCTACTTACGTTCATTAGCAAAACTAAATCTTTAATCTAACCTATTATCATTCTCAATCACGAAATTAATGAGTTATTTGTATTTAATTCATTTTTTTCTCTGGTTAAAATGCACTCAGATAACAACTAAAGATTTAACCAGCAGAAGTGTGGCAAATTTCACGTACTCAACTCAATGGTCAGTCAACATAGTTCTTTGATCGATTGTTAAGGCAGAGAACTCGTGATGAAAGTTTGTAGAATGGAAGGCAACTGCCTGTTGTGGAGAAACAAGTGTAGAGGACGACGTTTCGAAGTCTTCCACCTTTTGAACCGTCGTCCTCTACACTTGTTTATCCACAACAGACATTGCTGTCAATTCTACAAAGTTTCAACAATCAATACAGGCTTTTCGCTGATAGTGATATTTTTGGCCGTAATCCCAATAATGTCTCTTAAGGACAGGATAGCTTCGGAAATTTAGGCTAGTCCTAATTATACATACTGAGCTAAAATCCAAAATAATCCTTACAATAAATATATATATATACACACTTTAACAGTCAAACAAAATACAAAGGAAGAACTGTCTTAAAAACAGCAAATCCAAACCTGTGATAAATGACATTTTAATTCACAAAACAAGCGTTCCCCGCTGGCACAGCGGTAAGTCTTCGGATTTACAACGCTAAAATCGGGAGTTCGATTCCCCTCGGTGAGCTAAGCAGACAGCTCAATGTGGCTTTGCTATAAGAAAAACACACAAACACACATAAAACAAGCTTAAATAAAAAATAAAATGAAATTTAAAACGCTGTGCAAATGAAAAGGAGGGTCGCGGGTTCGAATCCTCGTTACAACAAACATGCTCGTCATTTCAGCCGTGGGAGCGTTATAATGTAACAGTCGATAAACGAGTAGTTCAAGAGTTGGCGGTGGGGTGGGGGGTGATGACTACCTGCATTCTCTCTAATCTTATATTGCTAAATTAGGCATGACTAATAACCCTCGTGTAGCTTTGAGCGAGCGAAATTCAAAAATAAACAATATTTGTCACCACTAACTACTCTTAATGAAGAAAGCATTAAGTAAGGATTATAGAACAGCTAAGTGAATGACGTGTAGCTTAGTCCAGCTGTGAAACAATTTAAGTGAATTAACTATGTTTAACAGTAGAAACAAAACGCTCATTACAGTAATACGTACAACTCTATTCTAACATAGAGGGCTGACTCAGACAGAAACGCTGGTGTTTAGTAACTGAAACTAGAACGATCGATTAAACTCTTCGCTTTGTAAAATAGGAAGTTCCGGTTTCATAACGTCTTGAATTTCTTATAAGTTCTGCGGAAATATAAAATCAAATGTGTCGATAAATCTCATTCAACAAAAGTCACTTTTTTATATGTACGAATACAGATTTTCCAAACAATGGGTGGTTGTTCTTTCTTGTTATGTTTTTCTTTTCCTGCTATTATATATTGTACATAATTACGTTCATTTACGCTGTTTTGAAGATCTGTTCCAGACAGCTCTGAATCCTCGAGGTATTTGTTGGGATGAAGCTGGAAACAGCTACATTGGCATTCTTGTCAATGGAGAGAGAAGGCTATATTAAAAATATCCTTGTTCAAATAATTTAATGATAGATAACATTATTTCGATAAGTTCATCACAAATAACATTGTTTGGATCAGTTGATGATAAATATCGTGTTAGAACCAGTTGATAATTAATAACATTGTTTGGATCAGTTGATGATAAATAACATTGTTAGAATCAGGTGATGATAAATACCATTGTAAAAATCAGGTGATGATAAATACCATTGTAAAAATCAGGTGATGATAAATACCATTGTTAAAATCAGTTAATGATAAATAACATTGTTAGAATCAGGTGATGATAAATACCATTGTTAAAATCAGGTGATGATAAATACCATTGTCAGAATCAAGTTAGGATAAGTACCATTGTTAAAATCAGTTGATGATAAATAACATTGTTGGAATCAGGTGATGATAAATAACATTGTTAAAATCAGGTGATGATAAATACCATTGTTAAAATCAGGTGATGATAAATACCATTGTCAGAATCATGTTAGGATAAGTACCATTGTTAAAATCAGTTGATGATAAATAACATTGTTGGAATCAGGTGATGATAAATACCATTGTAAAAATCAGGTGATGATAAATACCATTGTAAAAATCAGGTGATGATAAATACCATTGTCAGAATCAAGTGATGATAAGTACCATTGTTAAAATCAGTTGATGATAAATACCATTGTTAAAATCAGGTGATGATAAATACCATTGTTAAAATCAGTTAATGATAAATAACATTGTTAGAATCAGGTGATGATAAATACCATTGTTAAAATCAGGTGATGATAAATACCATTGTCAGAATCAAGTTAGGATAAGTACCATTGTTAAAATCAGTTGATGATAAATAACATTGTTGGAATCAGGTGATGATAAATAACATTGTTAAAATCAGGTGATGATAAATACCATTGTTAAAATCAGGTGATGATAAATACCATTGTCAGAATCAAGTTAGGATAAGTACCATTGTTAAAATCAGTTGATGATAAATAACATTGTTGGAATCAGGTGATGATAAATACCATTGTAAAAATCAGGTGATGATAAATACCATTGTAAAAATCAGGTGATGATAAATACCATTGTTAAAATCAGTTAATGATAAATAACATTGTTAGAATCAGGTGATGATAAATACCATTGTTAAAATCAGGTGATGATAAATACCATTGTCAGAATCAAGTTAGGATAAGTACCATTGTTAAAATCAGTTGATGATAAATAACATTGTTGGAATCAGGTGATGATAAATAACATTGTTAAAATCAGGTGATGATAAATACCATTGTTAAAATCAGGTGATGATAAATACCATTGTTAGAATCAAGTTAGGATAAGTACCATTGTTAAAATCAGTTGATGATAAATAACATTGTTGGAATCAGGTGATGATAAATAACATTGTTAAAATCAGGTGATGATAAATAACATTGTTAGAATCAGGTGATGATAAATAACATTGTTTGAATTAGGTAATCTTAAACAGTATCCAAATCACATACTGATAAGTACCGTCGTTTATACCAGGAAAGAAGGATACGTAGCACTTATTTCTGCACTCTGAGTAACAGGTTATTACTTATCAGAGATATATATTGGAAATATATCAAACAAATGTTGATAGGAGAAGAATAGTCAATCAGAAAAAGAAACGTCTGGTATAATGTTCTGGGTGAATTATTTTACCTCTCTGCTTGAAAAACACATGTATATATGTATATCTACATTTTTTTTCAAAGATATCTTCGCAACGTAAGCATAGAGGCGAGACATGGCCAATCAAAACTGGAGTTTAATATTGACGGCACGCTCAAGCACGTGAACCTGGAAGTTGTGAACCTAAACAAAAGAAAAATATGGGAAAAAGTAAGTTCTGTGTATTGCTTTGGTGTTCTTCTTGGCAGCAAGGTAACGTTAGCTACGCCATTATGGTGATGACACTTCCCAAGGCTAAAGAAACATAAGTTTAATAGTGTATTTTAGGTTATTTTGTTTGGGCGTTTAAAGAAATCGGTATTTATTCAAGTGTGGCTAACGAAACGGTTGTAACTATGTTTCAAGTGTAAAGTGTGGCTAACGAAACTGTTGTAACTATGTTTCAAGTGTAAAGTGTGGCTAACGAAACTGTTGTAACTATGTTTCAAGTGTAAAGTGTGGCTAACGAAACTGTTGTAACTATGTTTCAAGTGTAAAGTGTGGCTAACGAAACTGTTGTAACTATGTTTCAAGTGTAAAGTGTGGCTAACGAACTGTTGTAACTATGTTTCAAGTGTAAAGTGTGGCTAACGAAACTGTTGTAACTATGTTTCAAGTGTAAAGTGTGGCTAACGAAACTGTTGTAACTATGTTTCAAGTGTAAAGTGTGGCTAACGAAACTGTTGTAACTATGTTTCAAGTGTAAAGTGTGGCTAACGAAACTGTTGTAACTATGTTTCAAGTGTAAAGTGTGGCTAACGAAACTGTGTTTTATGTTTTAAGTGTGACTAACGAAAGTACTATAACTATGTTTCAAGTGTAAAGTGTGGATGATCAAAGTATTGTAACTTTGTTTTAGCTTAAAGTGTAAATAATGATATACGTCTGCGTGTTTGATATGTCCTCTTTCTGTGAAATGTTGTTAATGTATTAGCCTAATCTTTCCAACGTACACATATATGTGTGAATTTAACAATGCAACCAGAAGCTTACAAAGAACAAGTTTCATTGTTATCAGTTTTACTTACTATGGATTGTGATAATAGATAAAACTGGTGTCATTATCTGGTTGTCTACGTTCGCCACTTCACTACTTGTAAACGGTCTACAAAACAAGCAAGAGTGTTAAAACGTATCCACTTTGTTCTCAGGTAGGCTCGTGGACAGAACGTGGGCTGGAAATAAAAGACATTGTCTGGCCGGGAGACTCGCCAGTGCCTCCTCCTGGAGTTCCCGAAAAATTCAACTTGAAAATCACATTTCTGGAAGAACCGCCGTATCTTAACATATTCCCAATGGACGTGGAAACCGGAGAGTGCAAAGCTAGTCGATCGATTCGGTGTCGAGTCGTCCCTGAGTCCCAACTTGTTGGGTATGACATATAACAACCAAGAATACTCAAAATAGGGACAAAATAACAATAATAAGGAAGTTAAACTGAACTGGTTCATTCTAATTCGAGTATACACTCTGTTTCTGTAATACTAATAAAGAAGATAAACTGAACTGGTTCATTCTAATTCTCGTATACTCTCTGTTTCTTTAATACTAATAAAGAAGATAAACTGGACTGGTTCATTCTAATTCTCGTATACACTCTGTTTCTCTAATACTAATAAAAAAGATAAATTACTCTTGGCTATCTTAATGTCCTTAGAGTTTGTAATGAAATTTCATTTCCCAAATTTTCTTTATGGCCCTGATTTGTCAATCAGTGATGTCGAGAAACCCACTTGTTGAGAATTTTATATGGAAAAACGGCTCGTTTGGGTTGAGCCCTGATTTATCGTTTTTCGTAATTCAAAATCAGGTGACGGTTAGGCTTAATTAGAGTTCACCTGTTGGTAATTACAGATAAAAAGTGATTGTTTTATTGCTAACTTATTAACGTTAAAAGTAACTTGGCCATCGTAAGAAAAGCTTACTTAGGTTACTTTTCCTCTTAGCTTTATATGTATTTAGTCCGATTTCCAAGTAAAAACAGTAAATATTATGTGTGAAACATTGTTCAACAAGTATATTTTTATTTTATGAAACAGTGTGCAACCAGCACGTGTTTATTTTTGAAACATTGTTCAACAAGTATATTTTATTTCATGAAATGTTCTTCCACCAGATATCTTTACTTCATGAAATATTGTTTAAACAATACATTTTTGTCTCATAATATATTGTTCAACCAGTCGTTTTGTATTTCATGAAACATTGTTCAACAAATATAACTCTATTTCTGACATTGTTTAACCTGTATGTTTTTATTTCATGAAACTTTGGTCAATGTATTGTTTAAACAATACATCTTTATTTCATAACACATTATTAAACCAGTTTATCTTTATTTCATAAAACATTGTTTCTCCAGTATTATTTCTTTACGTCACATAACATTGGTGAGCCAGCAAGCATTTATTTTGAAATATCATAACTTGTACATTTTTATTTCGTGAAATTTTGTTCAACCAGTGTATCTTTATTTCATAAAACAACAGGCCCGGCATGGCCAAGCGTGTTAAGGCGTGCGACTCGCAGTCTGAGGGTTACGAATTCGCATCTCCGTCGCCCCAAACATGCTCGCCTTCTCAGCCGTAGGAGCGTAATAATGTTACGGTCAATCCTACTATTTGTTGGTTAAAAAGTGTCCCAAGAGTTGGCGGTGGGTGGTGATGACTAGCTGCCTTCCCTCTAATTTTACACTGCTAAATTAGGGACGACTAGCACAGATAGCCCTCGAGTAGCTTTGTGCGAAATTCCCAAACAAACGTAAAACATTGCTTTACCACTATACCTTTATTTCATGAAACATAGTTCAAAGAATATATCCTTATTTCATAAATATTGTTCAACCAGAATATCTTATTTCATAAAACATTCTTAAACCAGAATATCTTTACCTCTGAAATGTACTTCAAACTGTTTATTTTTATTTCGTGATTTTTTTTTCAACGGTATATCCTTATTCCATAAAACATTGCTCACCAAGTATTTCATTACTTCACAAAACATTATTCAAGTGGCATAACTTTGTTCCATGAAATTTTGTTCAACTTGTGTACATTTATTTCACAAAACATTATCATGGAATTTTGTTGACCAAATTTTCTTCATTTTACGAAACATTGTTCAACTAATATATCTTTATTTGCCCCCCAGTGGCTCAGCGGTATGTCTGCGGACTTACACGCTAAAATCCGGGTTTCGATACCCGTGGTGGGCAGAGCACAGATAGCCCATTGTGTAGCTTTGTGCTTAATTCTAAACAACAACAACAAAATATCTTTATTTCTGAAACATTGTTCAACTAGTAAATTTTTACTTCATGAAATTCTGTTCAACATGTATCCCTCTATTTCATAAAACATTGTTCAACCATTTTATCTTTATTTCTGAAATAATGGTTAGTCTGTATGTTTCTATTTCATGAAATTTTCTTTAATCAGTGTATGTTTATTTCTGCCCCCCAGTGGCTCAGTGGTATGTCTGCGGACTTACACGCTAAAATCCGGGTTTCGATACCCGTGGTGGGCAGAGCACAGATAGCCCATTGTGTAGCTTTGTGCTTAATTCAAAACAACAACAACAATGTTTATTTCTTAAAACACTGTTCAACTAGAATATCATTATTTCTGACATATTGTATATATGTATTCCGTATATTTGTATTTCATAAAATTTTGTTCAACCAGTGCATCATTATTCAATGAAACATTCTTCAAAAAATTTACCTTTATTACATAACACATTGTTCACCCAGAATATTTTCATTTCACGAAACATTATTCAACAAAAATTTCTTTATATCATAAAACATTGTTCAACCATGATATCTTTATTTTATTAAACAATATTCAACCATGATATCTTTATTTTATTAAACAATATTCAACCAGTATATCTTTATTTTTGAAACGTTGTTTAACCTGTATGTTTTTATTTCATGAAATGTTCTTCAATCGGTGTATTTTTATTTTATGAAACATTGTTCAACATTTATATCTTTATTATTACACTATTTTCTTACCTGTATATTTGAATTTCACGATGTTTTGTTCAACAGGTGTATCTTTATTTCGTGAAACATTGTTCAAACAATATATATTTATTTCGTGATACATTCTTTAATAAGTACATCTTTATTTATGCAACATTGTTCTACCTGCATATTTTTTCCATGACATTCTTTCAACCAGTATATCTTTATTTCAGTGAAATTAATATTCTTTAGTGAAACAAACAAGATTTGAACCAAGTTTCTTGTTCTTGAAATACCATTAGTCGAATAATATTTCTCACCCTTCTATGTTTCTCGAAGTGTCAACATGTCAGAGGCACTTCAAGATCCAAATTACTTCAAGTGTTGTTCGGGATTCTGTATTGACTTATTACAGAATTTTGCCACCGACCTGGGGTTCACTTACGATTTGTATCGTGTTGAGGATGGAACTTGGGGAGTTATGAACGTAAGTGTAACAGCGTTTTACGACAGTCTCAATAACGCATGTCTGTCAACTTTGTTTAATATAGCTAAGCTTACCATGCTTTCTTTGTGTTTCTACTTTTTAATGTGCTTTTATTTCTCTTGGAGACACATATCAATCTAATTGTTTGACGTTTGTTTTGTTTAAGATTGTCGATATTTGTCCAACGCCAACATTTGCTCTTTCATGTTTCTAGTCCTAAAATAAATATTTTGTCTCTTAAATTTCTAATTTCTCAGAGTTCATGTCGCGAGTTTTCCCTAAGTGGTTTCAGAACTCATTGTTATAATAAAAATTGAAATGATTCAGTTGGTTGGGTATTTTGAATGTATTTAGATATGTTTATGTTTTGGTAATGTTCTTGTAAGATAGAACACAAAACGTGCACAAGTTTATAGCTCATTTATGTAGTTTAATCACAATTAATTTCACTGTTCCAGTTTAATTCTACAGTCTGTGAAAAACAAACATTTCCATCGTTAAGGCGAGAATTCATGGTTTGATCCCTCACAGGACACCGCACTGTTATAAAGATAAGATCTCCAGGTGCATGGCTATTTCAACCAACACAACAGTATAGGCAGTTAGACAACCATTTTAAAAATCGTTTATTAAAACGTTTCGTTGTGTTTCAACATGAAAAGGCCACGACTTCGTTTAGTTTTGATTTCGACTTGCGTTTCTGCAAATTACCCCTTGTAACATGGGTAAAAGTACATGATTCGCTGACACCTATAGAACTGAACATTAAATAAATATATTTCTTTGCCATTCAGCAAAACTTGAATGTGTTTTATATTTGAAACACTTCGAAACAAAACCTTAAGTTTAATTTCACTGAAAATAAATCTTGAACTAAATAAGGAATTATGCTTTTTTTATAAAATAGTGAAATTATCAAATTCGTCTCATGTAACAAATCTGATTTTTGTGACATGAATTATATGAAACTGATTAATTAAGATGAGGATTTAAATGAAATATGATTCTTAAATATTCTGGAATAAAATATATTAGTTTGAGAGTATTTTGAAAGTGTAGAAATCAGTAAACGTTTCGCTAAAATTCAAGAGAATAAATTTAACGTCAGAAGTAATAAGACAACACAGAATGACACGAAACCTGACAAACCTGAAGCACAGAATGATGCAAAACCTGACATACCTGAAACACAGAATGGTGCAAAACCTGACATACCTGAAACACAGAATAATACAAAACCTGACATATCTAAAGCACAAAATAATACAAAACCTAACATGCCTGAAGCACAGAATGATACAAAACATGACATATCTCAAACACAAAATGATACAAAACCTGACATACCTAAAACACAGAATAATACAAAACCTGACATGCCTTAAACACAGAATAATACAAAACCTGACATACCTAAAACACAGAATAATACAAGACCTGACATACCTGAAACACGGAATAATACAAAACCTGACATTCCTAAAGCACAAAATGACACAAAACCTGACATACCTGAAACACAAAATGACACAAAACGTGACATACCTGAAACACAAAATGACTGGGTTTTTTTTCTGATGTTACAACTGAAATCAATTTGCGTCTTTCGCTTCTACTATATCACGTGATAAATTTCAGCTTTCTTAGGAAAGCAGAATAAAACTATTATTTTAGATCAACTGGCAGATCATCTTTTGTATATTTCTGTTTTTAGAAACATTTCGTTTGACGACAAACTTCACTTCTTTATTACAACCGAGTTCTTATAAACTTTTCTCATTATTGAAGATAACGCCATGAAAGATAAAAGTTGACGGTTTTAACTTGTTTTTACCTTTTCATAGTGATAAAACAAGCGAAGTTTATTCATTAGAGAAACGTCAAAAATTCTGTAATGCGACGCAGTTGAATCCATAATCTATTAATCATTTTAATACTTCGTAGACGGTAAACCCCTTGTTGACACTGAGATGTTAACCGTCGTGTCACGCTTCGTAACCAAGAATTTTTAACAACTGTTTTACTGTTATTAGATGTGTTAACCACCACTTCTCTGCAACTAGATTATTTAATATTTATTATTTACATTATTTATCTTCAAATTCATACACCTCTTGGCACAGAAACTGTTATTTAATCCACTAGGAATTTGTAAGTCGTGTCGATCGGGTTATAAAGTGAATTTTAGTTACTTCTCTACCGAAGCGGATGTTTCGCTAAGACTAGTCACACTTTTATGTGTTTAGAACGACAGCTGGAATGGCCTGATAGCTGAAATTCTAAGAGGTAAAGCGGACATCGTCGTGACAAGCATTAAGATCAACTCGGAACGGCAGACGGCTGTAGACTTCACCGTACCGTTCCTGGAGACCGGCATAACGATAGCTGTGGCCAAACGAACTGGAATAATTTCTCCGAAAGCTTTTCTCGGTGAGAGCCAAGAGCTAATCTTGTAAGAAGCTTGGCATATTGGAACGTGTGTGTTCTAACTAAGATAAGCCATTATGTGAACCAGTGTGAGCTTAAGCGTGTTGAGTATCGGGTGTTTTCTTTACCGTTTATGTTAATATTTTGTGGATAAGTTCTCTTGTTGAGCCTTATTATTGTAGTTTTTTAAATAATCTGTTTGTTTGTTTGGGAATTTCGCACAAAGCTACTCGAGGGCTATCTGTGCTAGCCGTCCCTAATTTTGCAGTGTAAGACTAGAGAGGAAGGCAGCTAGTCATCACCACCCACCGCCAACTCTTGGGCTACTCTTTTACCAACGAATAGTGGGATTGACCGTCACATTATACACCCCCACGGCTGGGAGGGCGAGCATGTTTAGCGCGACGCGGGCGCGAACCCGCGACCCTCGGATTACGAGTGCACGCCTTAACGCGCTCGGCCATGCCAGGCCTTTAAATAATCTGTAGACACGTTGACAGCACAACGGTAACAAGACAATACGGAACACTTTGTTCGAGTTGGAACCCCAATTGCCACAACACTGTTTTGTTTTGTTTTTGAATTTTGCACAAAGCTCCTTGAGGGCTATCTGCGCTAGCCGTCCCTAATTTAGCAGTGTAACACTAGAGGGAAGGCATCACCACCCACCGTCAACTCTTGGTCTACTCTTTTACCAACGAATAGTGGGATTCACCGTCACATTATAACGCCACCACGGCCGAAAGGGCGAGCATGTTTGGCGCGACGGGCATGCGAGCCCGCGACCCTCAGATTACGAAGCCTTAACGCGCTAAACCATGACGGACCTAACCACAACCTTGATACAAAGAAATGGAATCTCTCTCCACTGACTTGCTCGTTTTATCATATCTAACCACGTGTACACAATAACACATCTTATAGCTAGCACAAAGCGATTGGAAGTAAGTGGTATTAATAAAACACAATGTTGTAATAAAACACAATGTTTCATAAAACACAATATTGTAATAAAACACAATGTTTCATAAAACACAATATTCAATATTGTAATAAAAAACAAAACAAATACCTGAAGCTTTAGTTCATTTCTGTTTACTTTTCTCAACATGTTCTTCGTTATACTTTCCCTGAAATAAATATTCGCGTTATTTTTCTCACACTTAACACTTTTATTGTTTTATGTAAATATTACTGTTAAATATAACTGTTAATCATAGTTTACTGGCGTAGATATATTAAGGTTACCTGAAACAAGGACGTGTGTTTTATTAATAGTTCTGTGTTAGATACGTCGAGAAGTTAAAGTATCATTTAGATTAGTGTCGTCTATGTAAGTGTAAGTGGTGGATGTCAACACGACGGTTAGTGTTGTCTATGTAAGTGTGAATGGCGGATGTCAACATGACGGTTAGTGTCGTCTATGGAAGTGTGAATGGCGGATGTCAACATGACGGTTAGTGTCGTCTTTGTAAGTGTAAGTGGCGGGTGTCAACAGGACGGTTAGTGTCGCCTATGTAAGTGTAAGTGGCAGATATCAACGTGACGGATAGTGTTCTCTGTGTAAGTGTGGATGGCAGATAGGCACATTACGATTACGTCGTCTGTATGAATGAAATGGTAGATGTCCACATTATGATTATATCGTCTAAATGAGTGTAAATGGTAGATGTCCACAGGTAAGATTATGTATGCCCGTTTTTTTTTCTTTTACAAAGACCCCTAATAATTTGTGGTCACCTACAATCTGATAGTATTGCAGATAAATATACATTCACTTGTAAACAATCTGAATTAACACTGTAATATTTATTGACTAACTTGGCTGTTTGTTCTAATTATGTTTAAAATAAAAACTAACTTTTCCGACACATCTTGTGTTTACAAATTAGGATGGTGGATGGTAAAATAGGTTTGACAATAAAAAACCGTCGTGTGCTAGGACCACTTTCGATAATTCAGAGGAAAACTGAAAAGCTGGACAATTCGGTTACAGAACCGAGCTGGGATTGCAGCCAGAGGTCTTTCCTCTTCTACAATTACTTACATGATAAAGTTCAAGAAATGCAAGCGATAATGAAGTTTTGCCGAGTGAACGTGCAGGTAGGTTGTACTAAAGGAAAGACTACGTTTCAAAAATGGCTCCGAACTGAGATATACGATCCCAGTTCATCTTCAAACCAAAACTAAAACAGTTTAGATATACGGTCCCAGTTCATCTTTAAAGCAAAACTAAAACAGTTTAGATATACGGTCCCAGTTCATCTTTAAACCAAAACTAAAACAGTTTAGATATACGGTCCCAGTTCATCTTCAAACCAAAACTAAAACAGTTTAGATATACGGTCCCAGTTCATCTTCAAACCAAAACTAAAACAGTTTAGATATACGATCCCAGTTCATCTTCAAACCAAAACTAAAACAGTTTAGATATACGGTCCCAGTTCATCTTTATACTGTAAGATATGAGATGAATGACATCGTTGGATGAATGGTTTTATAATGGAAATGATTACCCATGTCGATCTTTGTCGTTGTATATCTTCTAATACCACATGACATGTTTTGTCCATCAACTTGTTGTTGCCCCCCAGTGGCTCAGCGGTATGTCTGCGGGTTTACAACGCTTAAATCCGGATTTCGATACCTGTGGTGGGCAGAGCACAGATAGCCCATTGTGTAGCTTTGTGCTTAATTCAAAACAACAATAACAACCATCAACTTGTTCTGTCGTCTTTAAGAAGACTTCCTTCTTCAGGCTCCTGTCTTGGATCTTTTGACCGCCACAACTGCTCATAAAATCATGTATTGACATTATGTATCGAACTTTAATAACACGGACATTATATTTAACCACAACACACGTGTAAATTCTGGTCAATATTTTTGTCATCAGATAATCAGGCACTTTCTGGACCGTGTCCTTCCTTCTGGGCTGTTCGTTACATGGATATAGTTGATTAGGCCTATATTTTTCTCTGCTTATCTTCTCTCTGGTATCTGTTTTAACAACATGCAACCACTACATGCGTGACCATTTTGAGGTCATGTCAGCGGATGTAAAACGTTTTTCTGTTTTTTTCTATTATCAGACAAATATCTCACGTTACACAATATTCTCCTGACAAACGGTTTTACTGACAACACATACAGTGCAAATTTTATTTTTACAGAAATATTCTTTCAAAACAAAACAGACGTTATATCTAGCTATTGGCTTGCCCAGGAGTAGGATGACATTTTTATTGAACTGATCTGTAGGTCTGTCAGGCGACACTGTGATGTTAGTCTAGTTGTTTGTATAAGTTTCGTGTTTGTGGATGTGGGAATTCTGTGTGATTTAGTTATTATTAACTCTTGAATTATCTCTAATTTGTTTGTCATTTGGCTATTTCTAACCGTACCAGACAGATGTATTATTCCACTGGACGTGTTTAGGTTGTATATATTTGAAAAGAATTTTCACATAATGCATCCCTGGTGTTGCTGGTCACTCGTCGTATGCAATTTTTTTCTTGGCCACAATTTATTTTCAATTCCATTCACGTGTAAGGTCCAATTTAGTTTTGATTAGGGAATATCTCCACAAACTTGGCTGGTTTACCTACCTAGAAAAGGGTTCCAATGAGGTATAATTTTTTTAGCTGTTCAAATGATTTTTGCAAATAACATAATTGGTATTTTAAAGATGTATTTATATTTTGTTTTCCAAGCATTACAGAAATTGAGGCTGTAGGTTCGCCACGACAGTCGTTGAAATGTGGGAACACTTTTGTGTCGCCACATCGTCAGTGTGGTGCAATCAAATCGTCTCTCTTACATACCTGATGGGCCCGGCATGGTCAGGTGGATGAGGCACTCGCCCCGTAATCTTTGGGTCGAGGGTTCGAATCCCCGTCACACCAAACACGCTCGACTTTTCAGCTGTGGGGGCGTTTTAATGCGAAAGTTAAACCCTCTATTTCTTGGTAAAAGAGTAGCTCGAGAGTTGGCGGTGGGTTGTGATGACTAGCTGCCTTCCCTCTGGTCTTACACTATTAATTAAGGACGGCTAGCGCAGATAGCCCACGTGTAGCTTTGCGCGAAATTAAAACCAAAGATAAACGCTATTCCTCTATCGGATACACTGCCGCTAATGTTCGGAATTACACACTCCCGTATTTCGCGAACAGAATGTATCACACACATTTGACTAGTTCTAATCCTAACATGAAAACACTTTACATAAATACCTTAAAAGTAACTCCTCCCATTCGAATACTGACTGTTCACAAATTTAAATATTTGCCGCCATGAACGCTACTTTTCTATTCCACTATCGCAATTCACACAAGTAAAGTGGCAGGGCAGTGACGTCATGTTTCCACGAGCCAATCACAATTCTAATAGGCTTCATACTAGAACAAGGAAGATAAGAGCTCGCCTCTATATGGAAATAAGTATTTTAATCCAAAAGCGGTGTGAAACATTACACCGACTTTATGTTATCCTACAAGTGCTTCCAGTTATTAACTCCCCTTTATTTAACTAAACATAAATACTGGTGTTGTTAGGTTCAATAAACATTGTGTAAGCTAATTGTTCGTTTAAACAACAGGTCACCTTAACATTAATTTATTAACAGCTAAACTGACACTTGAAGCTAGAGATGTTTCGATTCAACAGGGACTATTTAACAGTTACAAAATTAAATACCAGCAATAGGGCAGTGAAGAAATGTCTGTGTTCAGTTTTGATAACACCCCGAGTGTATGCTAGTTTATTGAATTTAACTGAACTTGGCACCCAGAACTACAGGATGACATAAAGGACGGTGTTCCGGTGTGACTCACCCTAGGTTCCGAAGTCTTCCCAGAGCGTTGAAAGGATACATTAGCTTGTTATCAACAAACATATAAGATATAAACTTTAAACAGTTATTTAACAATAATAAATATGGAAGAAGATACTAATTGGTCACCATAAACACTTAATCACTCGTGCCAACAATATGGCCACAGTAAACACTTAATCACTCATGCCAACAATATGGCCACAGTAAACATTTAATCACTCCTTCCAACAGAATGGTCACAATATACACGCCATCACTCGTGCCAACAATATGGCCACAATAGACACTTAGTCACTCCTACCAACAATATGGCGATAATAGACACGTCATCACTTCTGCTAACAGTATAGCTTACAACTTATTTTAAACATACATTATGTGAGAATTTTATATTAAAAGCTGGGATTTAATTAAAAACTAAAACCTTGACGTATGAACACTGTGTGAACTTTATTATATTGATAACTAAAGTTTATTGGTTCGAATAATTAATGGTCTGAACTTTATGAAACAAATACTCTAATATTAACCTAAATAGAGAAAACGTTCTCTGTCGTCGATTCATTGAATATCAAGAGACACTTGTATGATTTAAATAATTTATATAGATATAAATCTTAATTATACAACTCTTCCTATTGGTAAATAATAATAATAAAAACCTTTCGTCAACAACAACGTCACTCTGGTAACTTTTCATCAATAAACACATGTTTCAATAACATCAAAATGACCTTTATTTAATAATCAACATCACCAAATATTCCTTTTTACTTGACAACACACTTGGGGGAATTTTTTCAGATGTCTTCCAGCGAATACAAGGAATACCCAGAGAAGGTAATGTCAGTCCCCAAGACGAAAGATTTATATTCCAAGTGTTTCCACGCGTAAGAAACAACAACACCCATTATTCGCACACTTAAGAACAAGAATGCCTTGGACCATTCTTGAGTTCTGTGAGCCAGCGGTAACTTACTACGAGGTTATATTGACATATTTCTGATACTGTCTTTACGATAGTTATCACGATTCGTCATCAGAACACCCTCTATGAACTCACTTTAAACCTTCTTTAAGGAAAAACTAATATACACTCTCTGGACCTCAAACATTTTTGAATATTATGACCTCTTGTTAGTTATAGAGAAACGTTTTTTTGCTTTTGTGCCTTTAGCTTATACGTAAGATAGAATAGAAAACGTTGTTCTCCATCCTTAATAAACTAATATATCGTTAAATAATTTAGGCTTAAATATAATTAACAGTGTTTAAGACTCGAACTATTGTCCCATTTTGTAAACATTGTTGAGTGTATAAATGAGTTTTACCATGAAGAGTTATTAACATTCTGATCATCTTGTGGTAAATCGTAAATACTTGGTTTATTATTGCTTCACATAAATTCAGTTAACGAGCACGACTTTCGTATTAAATAATATTTCCAGTGTAAACGTTGCACGCCATGAATGTGTACAATGATTCATTTATTGTATCAAGTTATAACGGGCGAACAAAATGTGGCGCCTTTGGAAATGTTGCATATTTGTTACATATTTTATTAGATAACAGAAATATAGGTAAAACTACATGTTTTTTTAGAACATTTTCTGCGAGATCTGTTCAAATATGTAATTAAATACTAGTTTTAACACTGGCTTTAGTAAACAACTGAACTTTTCATGATTTGAGTTACATTTTATCGTAAAAAAACTTTCCACACCTCCTGTGGTTTCTTAGATCATGTTTCTTATTCTAATTAGCCAACAAAATGATCGAACAAGTTTCTCTTCAATTGTGAAGTCGTTAAAAGATGTCGTGGAAATAAAAGAATTGATGTTATGTGATGGTCAATCGCATGATAATAATCCGATTGAAGATTTATGGACTGAGCTAAACCGACTTATGAAAGAACACAAACCAAACATGAAAGATAAAATTGTTGTACAATGATGACAGTCAATCTATCAGGGGTACAACTTATTGAAATCTTTATCTTTATCTTTGTCGGTATTTGGGAATAAAGACCCTGAAGGGTCAGATTCTCTTGGCCTCTCCTATAGGTTGATACACAACTTCTGATAAATGTACTTACAAATACTACATGAGGGCAGAGTAACCAGCAATTACTCGGGCCCCTTTCAGGGCATTGTTTATGTATTGTTTACGTAAACTATTGTGAAAATTGTACTAATTCTCTTAAAAATTCCATAATCCTTCACACTTTCAGTAGTTATAGGCTTAAATCAAGAATATTTACATAAATACCCTACAATGTTTTTAATTAAGTCTACAACTAACGGGGACTTTACTTTAATAGTTTGGTGACCTGTTTTTTTTTAATATGTATATATATTCACTGCGGAAAGGACCTTAGGACTATCTTTATCAGGTGTTCGTCTGGTTTTCGTAATAAATCAGTTTTCTCCAATTTATATTGAAATAATTTAGCGCACTATGTAGGTATGTGTGTTATTGTTTGAGTATTTGTACATAAAATCGAAGGAATTAGTTCTAGGGGCTTTACACGTTTGCATTGTTTGTAGTTTGGTTTGTATTAGTTTTTGTGTTATGTTTACTTATTCTGGGGCTGCATGGTGGGTCTTGTGTATATTTTGTAGATTTTTAACATGTTGTCGGCTGTATTTACCAGTTAGACTCCGACCACAGTTTATTCTTTGTCAGGTTTTGGTTTTAATATTATTTAAGGGGTTTTATCCATGTTAATTTTGAGTCACAAGTTAGTCCTAGAAAACTGGCTAGTTTCAAGAAGTGTTCCGTTCATGTGTAACTCACGATGTTTTTGTTGTTTTGTTAATTTTGTGAAAACCACAAATTGGGTTTTTGTTGTGTTTATTTTAATTCTATATTTTTGGTAGTATTCACATATCCTATTTAGTTGTGGTTCTTGGTGTTGTGGCACTTTTCCACACTGCAACGTCATCAGTGTATCCATGATCTGGATCGTTCAGAGGCATATTGTTAACACACCTGATGACGAAGATAATTAACCACCCCTCCCTGAGGCCTCTGTAGTAAATAACTCTGAGAAGGTTCACTCAGTATTTGTTCTACAATTTTTTGTTTTCCAAAAACTTTGAGAGTCAGAGAATAATCTCACGCGGTGGTTCTATTTCTGTTATTCGGAACCGGAAACTATTATGCCATAAAGTGTCGAAAGATTTCTCAATATCAAGAAATCATGAGACATTGCATTTTTTATCAATAAAAATATCTACTATTGATTCAGTTAGTCTGATTACGAGGTCGGTTGTTTGTCTGAATCCATTCTATACTTCAGGTAACTTTGATAATATTTCTAGTAATGTGGAGCGTCTGTTGTTGATTCGTTACAGAATTTCGCCTCTGCATCTGACCAGACTGATCGGTCAGTAGCTGTCTGGTCTGTTGGCTGGCTTTCCTTCTTTCTGGAACATTAATACGTTAGCAAACTTCCAAGAAGCTGGGATATATTCAGATATTAGTGTTAGATAGAAGATTGGTGTCAGGTGTTCAAATAATTTTGAAGTGCCTTTCTTTAAAAGGTTAACTTGTGTGCCATCTTCTGTCTGAACTTTGTTTTTCATCTTTCTTCTTGTTTCTCTGAGTCCTTGTTCTGTTTTCTTTATACTAACCTCGAATTTGTGGTGTCATTTACTGTGTTGATGTTTGTGTAATTTATGTTAACTGAGAAACATAGTTTAAACAATTCTATATTATATGTTATGTAGTTATTTGCTTTATTATACAAAACTGTATTCATGTCTGGGTCATAACGTGTTTTGAACTTGATTTGAAAATATGGTTTAAAGGCTTCTGTTCTTTTTACATCTGTGTGTTATGGTGTTATTGGAATCTTCTTGTACTGTCTCAGTTTGTGAGTCTTTTTTAGGAGTGACCATAATTTTTTAGGATCTGTTTTTTTCCACTTAATTGGCAGCAGAAATGGTCCCATGGTTGTTCTTTTAATAATTTATGTTCTCATTTTATTTATTATTGTGTTTATTTGTGCTTTTATTTTTTCCATACATTTTTATTCTTACTTAGCGTTATCAGTTATTGTATGGTTTCCAAACTTTGTTTATTGTTCGGTAGTGTTTTCTGAACACATCTCGTCAGGTACGTTCTAAACACATATAGTTTTACATGTGTTATAAAAACAGATCTCGTCAAGTATGTTCTAAACACATATAGTTTTACATGTGTTATAAAACAGATCTCGTCAGGTACATTCTAAACACATGTAGTTTTACATGTGTTATAAAAACAGATCTCGTTAAGTATGTTCTAAACACATATAGTTTTTCACATGTTTTCTGAACAGATCTCGTCAGGTACGTTCTAAACACATATAGTTTTACATGTGTTGTAAAAACAGATCTCGTCAGGTACGTTGTAAACACATGTAGTTTTACATGTGTTATAAAAACAGATCTCGTCAAGTGTGTTCTAAACACATGTAGTTTTACATATGTTTTTTGAACAGACCTCGTCAGGTACGTTCTAAACACATATGTCTTCTGTTACCTAATGAAAGGCATAACAAATTAATTACCTTTTCAAGTTGGGTAGAATCATTTTTTTTGTCCACCCCTGTACGTTTGAGAGACGATATGGAAACGCATCAGAAATAATTGATTGTAAGTTTTAGACACCTAGAGATACACATCTAAAGTGGGGGAATTTCTCTTACTATATTAGATTTAATACAAAAATCAGGTCAACAGAACTGGATATCTAAATACAATGACTATTATGTGTGTCTCAGCTGTCGAAAACACGGATGAGCTGACCCTCCCAAGAAACAAATCCAAAATCAATATGAAATCACTCATCCTGTGACGCGTTTGAAAATATGAATCCTTATTTTTTAACAGTTTTCTTTTAAGATGCCTGATAGATGATGTTTATGATAGGTTGTGAAAGTCATAGGAAACTGTCATTCATCAACACAGTTTAAACGAGTCATAAATCTCAGAGACATTATTCCAGAATTAGAAGCAACATATACGTTTGAAATTGTTATTTACATTACATACGTATCTTTTTCCCATATTTAATAACGTTACTATCCGGTTGAAAAAAGGAAATGCTGTGTAAGCTCGTTTATATAACTAATTTTCTTTCTCGGAGTCACCCATTGGGTTAGCTAAAGTCAGAAGTTCGACACCCCGCAACTAGCCCATTGACTAAAACAAGCACAGAATCTAATTAACAATACTTGTCTGTGTAGAATCTACTATACAATACTTGCCAGTGTAAAAAATTATAAAATGATGCTTGTTTATGTAAAATCTCTTAAACAAAACTATTTAGTGTAGGATTCACTAAATAGGATTAAAAAAATACTTCTTAGTGAAGAATACTTTAAACAATACTTGTTAGAATAGAATCTTTCAAACAGTAGTAATTAGTGTACAGTCATTTAAACAATACTTGCTTGTGTAAAATCTATTAAACAATACTTATTAGTGTAAAACTAAACTAAACAATACTTGTTAGTGAAGAATCCACAAAACAATAATCATCACTGTAGAATGTACTAAACAACACTTGTTAGTGAAGAATCCACAAAACAATAATCATCACTGTAGAATGTACTAAACAACACTTGTTAGTGAAGAATCCACAAAACAATAATCATCACTGTAGAATGTACTAAACAACACTTGTTAGTGAAGAATCCACAAAACAATAATCATCACTGTAGAATGTACTAAACAACACTTGTTAGTGAAGAATCCACAAAACAATAATCATCACTGTAGAATGTACTAAACAACACTTGTTAGTGAAGAATCCACAAAACAATAATCATCACTGTAGAATGTACTAAACAATACTTGTTAGTGAAGAATCCACAAAACAATAATCATCACTGTAGAATGTACTAAACAACACTTGTTAGTGAAGAATCCACAAAACAATAATCATCACTGTAGAATGTACTAAACAACACTTGTTAGTGTAGAACCCATTAAACAGTAATGTCAGTGTAGATTATTTTAAACAACACTTACGTGTACAGAATTTTTAAATAATACTTATTAGTGTACAATATTTTAAACAATCCTTGTTTGTGTAGAATCTCTAAAACAGTACTTGTTAGTGTAGATTCTACTAAACAATACTTGTCAGTGTAGAACTTACTAAACAATTGTCATAATAAAATGTACAAAACAATGCTTGTCAGTGTGGAATCTACTAAGCAATAAATCTCAGATTAGAATCCTTTATACAATACTTGACAATGTAGAATGCACTAAACAATAGTTATTAGTGTAGAATCTGCTACTCTATACCTCTCATTGTAGAAATATCTAACATATAATTGTTAGTGAAGACACTTTCAACAATAGTCGGCACTGTTGAATGTAATAAACAATACTTCTCTGTTTTTAACCTTTTAAACAATACTTATTACTATAGGTTCTTTGATGCAATACTTTCTACGGTACAATCGTTCAAACAAATACTTGTTCACGTTCATTAAACAATAGTTGTTAGTGTATAATCTACTGAAGAATAGTCGTCAGTGTAGAATCTTTTCAACAATACATGTCAATGCAAAATCTCTTAAAATACTTGTTAGTGCAGAATTTTTAAAACCATTTTTGTTAGTGTTGAATCTATTGACCCATATGCATTAGTCCAGACCCTATTATACAATACTTGTAAGAGTAGAATCAACTAGACTATACTTCTTCTTGTAGAATCGTTTAACCAATACTTATTAGTGTAAAATATATTAAACAATACTTGATAGTGCAGAATCTATTTAACAATATATCTTAGTGTAGAATCCATTAAACAATACTTGTTAGTGTTAGATGTACTAAACAATACTTGTTAGTGTTAGATCTACTAAACAATGCTTGTTAGTGTTAGATGTACTAAACAATACTTGTTAGTATGTTATCTACTAAACAATACTTATTAGTGTTAGATGTACTAAACAATACTTGTTTGTATGTTATCTACTAAACAATACTTGTTAGTGTTAGATGTACTTAACAATACTTATTAGTATGTTATCTACTAAACAATACTTGTTAGTCTTAGATGTACTAAACAATACTTGTTAGTATGTTATCTACTAAACAACACTTGTTAGTGTTAGATGTACTAAACTATACTTGTTTGTATGTTATCTACTAAACAATACTTGTTAGTGTTAGATGTACTAAACAATACTTGTTAGTATGTTATCTACTAAACAATACTTGTTAGTGTGTTATCTATTGAACAATACTTGTTAGTGTTAGATCTACTAAACAATACTTGTTATTGTGTTATCTATTGAACAATACTTGTTAGTATGTTATCTATTGAACAATACTTGTTAGTGTTAGATCTACTAAAAATACTTGTTAGTGTGTTATCTATTGAACAATACTTGTTAGTGTTAGATCTACTAAACAATACTTGTTATTGTGTTATCTATTGAACAATACTTGTTAGTGTTAGATCTACTAAACAATACTTGTTAGTGTGTTATCTATTGAACAATACTTGTTAGTGTGTTATCTATTGAACAATACTTGTTAGTGTTAGATCTACTAAACAATACTTGTTAGTGTGTTATCTATTGAACAATACTTGTTAGTGTGTTATCTATTGAACAATACTTGTTAGTGTTAGATCTACTAAACAATACTTGTTAGTGTGTTATCTATTGAACAATACTTGTTAGTGTTAGATCTACTAAACAATACTTGTTAGTGTGTTATCTATTGAACAATATTTGTTAGTGTGTTATCTATTGAACAATATTTGTTAGTGTGTTATCTATTGAACAATACTTGTTAGTATGTTATCTATTGAACAATACTTGTTAGTGTTAGATCTACTAAAAATACTTGTTATTGTGTTATCTATTGAACAATACTTGTTAGTGTTAGATCTACTAAACAATACTTGTTAGTGTTAGATCTACTAAACAATACTTGTTAGTGTGTTATCTATTGAACAATACTTGTTAGTGTGTTATCTATTGAACAATATTTGTTAGTGTGTTATCTATTGAACAATACTTGTTAGTGTTAGATCTACTAAACAATACTTGTTAGTGTGTTATCTACTAAACAATACTTGTTAGTGTGTTATCTATTGAACAATACTTGTTAGTGTGTTATCTATTGAACAATACTTGTTAGTGTTAGATCTACTAAACAATACTTGTTAGTGTTAGATCTACTAAACAATATTTGTTAGTGTGTTATCTATTGAACAATACTTGTTAGTGTGTTATCTATTGAACAATATTTGTTAGTGTGTTATCTATTGAACAATACTTGTTAGTGTGTTATCTATTGAACAATATTTGTTAGTGTGTTATCTATTGAACAATATTTGTTAGTGTGTTATCTATTGAACAATACTTGTTAGTTTTAGATCTACTAAACAATACTTGTTAGTGTAGGATATGTTATATAATACTTTTTAGTGTATAATGAAACGCTCTTTGTTTGGATAGTTTCTTTCACCCTAAATTTGAATAAGTTTGGTAATGTGAAAAGTATGCACATATATTACATATAACATGCACACCCATATCTATGCACTTTAAACACAGTTATATACACGTCAACTAACGATCCAGAATGACCAGGTGATAAGGCGCTCAACTCGTAATAGGAGGTTCGCGGGTTTGTCAAAAGAAATATGCCTGTTTTGGGGCGTTATAAAGTCATGGGCAATCCCAGTATTCGTTGGTAAAAGTTTAGGGTGGGTAGTGATACTAGCTGCCTGGCCTCTAATCTTTCATTTCGAAATTAGGGATGACTCGCGCGGATAGCCCTTGTGTAGGTTTTCGCGAACTTTGAAACAAACAACCAAGCTGATGTGTTTCTGTTTATGGTGCTTCAGTTCATTAGTTGGAAGTTAACTTTATGTATCATGTGGGCTGTGTAGTGGTAGATACGTGGGTTTCCATGTTTGACGCGTGTGTTCGTTATGATTCAGATTATCTCAGTCTACAGTTGAGGTGTTGATCAGTGTGATGATTTGAAATCTTCACTTGTGAGGTCTGAGTCACATTTTACGAAAGTTTTACATTGTGGGGAGCCGAGAGAGGTCCAAGATATTTTTAGTGAAACATGATACCTAAGAAATTAATGGAGAGGACTTATTAACTTCTGAAAGAGTTTAATATTTCATTGAGATTTCGTGAGAATTATAATAATTTGAATTTTCTTCGCGTTGAGTGCGACTCACCACTTATTCCATCTCCGTATACACACCTATAACGCTAAAATCAGCAGTTCCATTTCCTTTCCCTGGTAACGTTACCTATCTCAACATGAGTTTAGCACATACATTTTCCACTATTTTATATTTATATATTTTAGCTTTTGATCATAACTGTTACGGTGTAAACCATATTAATCAATGAATTTTGTTTAATGAAATAAATATTTAAATATTTTACAAATAATTTTAACTTGTAGGAATTAATCACACAGCATTATTATATTTTATCTGTTATATTCAACATCCATTGTTTATTTTAACCAACTTTGCTCTCATTCACAAGAATCGAACAACACGAGCGCCAGCTAGTCATTTTGAATGAATTCAGGCAACAAAGGTATGAACGTGAGAGAGAAAATACACCAGTAATTCCACACATATTTCACGTAAATAAAAGATGTTTATTTTGATTTTATCGCTTTGTTTATGATTCTACTTAAAGTTATCCGATAGCTTTTTGGAAAATCTGACTCGTGTAAATAATGTGTACTTGTGGTAATATATTATTTTACGATTTCACTTCGCTTTTCTTGCTTCTTAGAAACGATTGAAAGTCTGGTAAGTCGACGTTTCACGTTTCTGAAATTACACGCTGTTCGGCTTCAGGTTTTATGTCCCTTTTAAGTTCATTAACGCACGATCGGACTGAGCGCGTGTTTTTTACCGTTTTACCTCGATCTACCCGAGTTCTTGATTCAACGCACTGTTTTGTTGTTGTTGTTTTACGGTACGAAATATATGTGTTAGGAATCTCTGCTCATAATACTTGTGCGAGTACTGAAGAGGGCGTTAGAAGTTAAAAACAAATATTTTGATTAATTGTTTTTCAGCTATTGTGAGAATAAAAAAAGCCAATCCTAATTCATATGATTAGAGTGTGCAATTTTATATGAAATTATCAAAAGTAAATAAGCCTTACTTTTGTTTCCCTTGCAATAAAGTGTGTAACAAATAATATATGCGTAACTGATTTACGTTAAAGTCGGGAAAGGCGACAACAAGTAACAACACTATTAGGCCTACTTAACATTAAGCAAAATGCTTGACTTCGCTGATATAGAACCGCAAATAGAAACAAGGATTAGAAACATTTTGGTCATTATTTGTGTGACTGTAATGTGTGATTTTTATTATTTGGTTTTACGTTAATGTTTATTCTGTGTATTATCTGTTATTGTGTTTCATGCGCGTCTTTATTATGTGCATTCACTATTGTTGTGTTTCGTGTGCGTCTTTACTCTGCGAATTCTCTATTATTGTGTTTTATGTGCGTTTTCTATACGATAAAAATTCGAAATTAAAATTTGACATCATAAGCTTAAGGTTCATAAATGTAAGTAGGAACATACGACTGTAAAAACAAAATGTTATTCTTTGATTATATTTTCTTTGACAGATACCAACAAAATAAACATTTTGCGATATTTTAAGCGTCACAGTTATAAAATACATTTTCTTGATCTGTAACTAAATCAGTAAAGATTTTTAAAATCTATTTCACAGCCGAGTAACGAACTCTCCTAAATGAAACAATACAGACATATAACAAGTGAGTTCAATTGTCACAACTCCATTATGAAACCTTATATTTCAATACAATTATCTACATGACCACCTCGCGCGACACAGTATGACTTACATAATAATTAAGGCTTTTTCTAAACTGTTCATTTATCAAACTGGTTCCTAATGGCATAACAGAAACACCACCAAACTTAATAAGTTTATCTAATTATTTCTCAAAAGGGAAATTTAAACCATAACTATATTAACACAGAAACACCATCAGTCTTGTAATCAGTTTCTCTAATTACTGCCCACGTTTTATGTGTATTTAAACCATAACTATATTAACGCAGAAACACCATCAGTCTTGTAATCAGTTTCTCTAATTACTGCCCACGTTTTATGTGCATTTAAACCATAACTATATTAACACAGAAACACTATCAGTCTTGTAATCAGTTTCTCTAATTACTGCCCACGTTTTATGTGCATTTAAACCATAACTATATTAACACAGCAACACCATCAGTCTTGTAATCAGTTTCTCTAATTACTGCCCACGTTTTATGTGCATTTAAACCATAACTATATTAACACAGAAACACTATCAGTCTTGTAATCAGTTTCTCTAATTACTGCCCACGTTTTATGTGCATTTAAACCATAACTATATTAACACAAAAAAACCATCAGTCTTGTAATCAGTTTCTCTAATTACTGCCCACGTTTTATGTGTATTAAAACCATAACTATATTAACACAGCAACACCATCAGTCTTGTAATCAGTTTCTCTAATTACTGCCCACGTTTTATGTGTATTTAAACCATAACTATATTAACACAGAAACACTATCAGTCTTGTAATCAGTTTCTCTAATTACTGCCCACGTTTTATGTGTATTAAAACCATAACTATATTAACACAGCAACACCATCAGTCTTGTAATCAGTTTCTCTAATTACTGCCCACGTTTTATGTGTATTTAAACCATAACTATATTAACGCAGAAACACCATCAGTCTTGTAATCAGTTTCTCTAATTACTGCCCACGTTTTATGTGCATTTAAACCATAACAATATTAACACAAAAACACTATCAGTCTTGTAATCAGTTTCTCTAATTACTGCCCACGTTTTATGTGTATTAAAACCATAACTATATTAACACAGCAACACCATCAGTCTTGTAATCAGTTTCTCTAATTACTGCCCACGTTTTATGTGTATTTAAACCATCACTATATTAACACAGAAACACCATCAGTCTTGTAATCAGTTTCTCTAATTACTGCCCACGTTTTATGTGTATTAAAACCATAACTATATTAACACAGCAACACCATCAGTCTTGTAATCAGTTTCTCTAATTACTGCCCACGTTTTATGTGTATTTAAACCATCACTATATTAACACAAAAAAACCATCAGTCTTGTAATCAGTTTCTCTAATTACTGCCCACGTTTTATGTGTATTAAAACCATAACTATATTAACACAGCAACACCATCAGTCTTGTAATCAGTTTCTCTAATTACTGCCCACGTTTTATGTGCATTTAAACCATCACTATATTAACGCAGAAACACCATCAGTCTTGTAATCAGTTTCTCTAATTACTGCCCACGTTTTATGTGCATTTAAACCATAACTATATTAACACAGAAACACTATCAGTCTTGTAATCAGTTTCTCTAATTACTGCCCACGTTTTATGTGTATTAAAACCATAACTATATTAACACAGCAACACCATCAGTCTTGTAATCAGTTTCTCTAATTACTGTCCACGTTTTATGTGTATTTAAACCATCACTATATTAACACAGAAACACCATCAGTCTTGTAATCAGTTTCTCTAATTACTGCCCACGTTTAATGTGTATTAAAACCATAACTATATTAACACAGCAACACCATCAGTCTTGTAATCAGTTTCTCTAATTACTGCCCACGTTTTATGTGTATTTAAACCATAACTATATTAACGCAGAAACACCATCAGTCTTGTAATCAGTTTCTCTAATTACTGCCCACGTTTTATGTGCATTTAAACCATAACAATATTAACACAAAAACACTATCAGTCTTGTAATCAGTTTCTCTAATTACTGCCCACGTTTTATGTGTATTAAAACCATAACTATATTAACACAGCAACACCATCAGTCTTGTAATCAGTTTCTCTAATTACTGCCCACGTTTTATGTGCATTTAAACCATCACTATATTAACGCAGAAACACCATCAGTCTTGTAATCAGTTTCTCTAATTACTGCCCACGTTTTATGTGCATTTAAACCATAACTATATTAACACAGAAACACTATCAGTCTTGTAATCAGTTTCTCTAATTACTGCCCACGTTTTATGTGTATTAAAACCATAACTATATTAACACAGAAACACTATCAGTCTTGTAATCAGTTTCTCTAATTACTGCCCACGTTTTATGTGTATTAAAACCATAACTATATTAACACAGCAACACCATCAGTCTTGTAATCAGTTTCTCTAATTACTGTCCACGTTTTATGTGTATTTAAACCATAACTATATTAACACAGCAACACCATCAGTCTTGTAATCAGTTTCTCTAATTACTGCCCACGTTTTATGTGCATTTAAACCATAACAATATTAACACAAAAACACTATCAGTCTTGTAATCAGTTTCTCTAATTACTGCCCACGTTTTATGTGTATTAAAACCATAACTATATTAACACAGCAACACCATCAGTCTTGTAATCAGTTTCTCTAATTACTGCCCACGTTTTATGTGCATTTAAACCATCACTATATTAACGCAGAAACACCATCAGTCTTGTAATCAGTTTCTCTAATTACTGCCCACGTTTTATGTGCATTTAAACCATAACTATATTAACACAGAAACACTATCAGTCTTGTAATCAGTTTCTCTAATTACTGCCCACGTTTTATGTGTATTAAAACCATAACTATATTAACACAGAAACACTATCAGTCTTGTAATCAGTTTCTCTAATTACTGCCCACGTTTTATGTGTATTAAAACCATAACTATATTAACACAGCAACACCATCAGTCTTGTAATCAGTTTCTCTAATTACTGCCCACGTTTTATGTGTATTTAAACCATAACTATATTAACACAGAAACACTATCAGTCTTGTAATCAGTTTCTCTAATTACTGCCCACGTTTTATGTGTATTAAAACCATAACTATATTAACACAGCAACACCATCAGTCTTGTAATCAGTTTCTCTAATTACTGCCCACGTTTTATGTGTATTTAAACCATAACTATATTAACGCAGAAACACCATCAGTCTTGTAATCAGTTTCTCTAATTACTGCCCACGTTTTATGTGCATTTAAACCATAACAATATTAACACAAAAACACTATCAGTCTTGTAATCAGTTTCTCTAATTACTGCCCACGTTTTATGTGTATTAAAACCATAACTATATTAACACAGCAACACCATCAGTCTTGTAATCAGTTTCTCTAATTACTGCCCACGTTTTATGTGTATTTAAACCATCACTATATTAACACAGAAACACCATCAGTCTTGTAATCAGTTTCTCTAATTACTGCCCACGTTTTATGTGTATTAAAACCATAACTATATTAACACAGAAACACTATCAGTCTTGTAATCAGTTTCTCTAATTACTGTCCACGTTTTATGTGTATTTAAACCATAACTATATTAACACAGCAACACCATCAGTCTTGTAATCAGTTTCTCTAATTACTGCCCACGTTTTATGTGTATTTAAACCATAACTATATTAACACAGAAACACCATCAGTCTTGTAATCAGTTTCTCTAATTACTGCCCACGTTTTATGTGCATTTAAACCATAACTATATTAACACAAAAAACCATCAGTCTTGTAATCAGTTTCTCTAATTACTGCCCACGTTTTATGTGTATTAAAACCATAACTATATTAACACAGCAACACCATCAGTCTTGTAATCAGTTTCTCTAATTACTGCCCACGTTTTATGTGTATTTAAACCATAACTATATTAACACAGAAACACTATCAGTCTTGTAATCAGTTTCTCTAATTACTGCCCACGTTTTATGTGTATTAAAACCATAACTATATTAACACAGCAACACCATCAGTCTTGTAATCAGTTTCTCTAATTACTGCCCACGTTTTATGTGTATTTAAACCATAACTATATTAACGCAGAAACACCATCAGTCTTGTAATCAGTTTCTCTAATTACTGCCCACGTTTTATGTGTATTTAAACCATAACTATATTAACACAAAAAACCATCAGTCTTGTAATCAGTTTCTCTAATTACTGCCCACGTTTTATGTGCATTTAAACCATAACTATATTAACACAGAAACACTATCAGTCTTGTAATCAGTTTGTCTAATTACTGCCCACGTTTTATGTGTATTTAAACCATAACTATATTAACACAGAAACACTATCAGTCTTGTAATCAGTTTCTCTAATTACTGCCCACGTTTTATGTGTATTAAAACCATAACTATATTAACACAGCAACACCATCAGTCTTGTAATCAGTTTCTCTAATTACTGCCCACGTTTTATGTGTATTTAAACCATAACTATATTAACGCAGAAACACCATCAGTCTTGTAATCAGTTTCTCTAATTACTGCCCACGTTTTATGTGTATTTAAACCATAACTATATTAACACAAAAAACCATCAGTCTTGTAATCAGTTTTCTCTAATTACTGCCCACGTTTTATGTGTATTTAAACCATAACTATATTAACACAAAAAAACCATCAGTCTTGTAATCAGTTTCTCTAATTACTGCCCACGTTTTATGTGTATTTAAACCATCACTATATTAACACAGAAACACCATCAGTCTTGTAATCAGTTTCTCTAATTACTGCCCACGTTTTATGTGTATTTAAACCATAACTATATTAACACAGAAACACCATCAGTCTTGTAATAAGTTTCTCCAATTACTGTCCACGTTTTATGTGTATTTAAACCATAACTATATTAACACAGCAACACCATCAGTCTTGTAATCAGTTTCTCTAATTACTGCCCACGTTTTATGTGCATTTAAACCATCACTATATTAACGCAGAAACACCATCAGTCTTGTAATCAGTTTCTCTAATTACTGCCCACGTTTTATGTGTATTTAAACCATCACTATATTAACACAAAAAAACCATCAGTCTTGTAATCAGTTTCTCTAATTACTGCCCACGTTTTATGTGTATTAAAACCATAACTATATTAACACAGCAACACCATCAGTCTTGTAATCAGTTTCTCTAATTACTGCCCACGTTTTATGTGTATTAAAACCATAACTATATTAACACAGAAACACTATCAGTCTTGTAATCAGTTTCTCTAATTACTGCCCACGTTTTATGTGTATTAAAACCATAACTATATTAACACAGCAACACCATCAGTCTTGTAATCAGTTTCTCTAATTACTGTCCACGTTTTATGTGTATTTAAACCATAACTATATTAACACAGCAACACCATCAGTCTTGTAATCAGTTTCTCTAATTACTGCCCACGTTTTATGTGCATTTAAACCATAACAATATTAACACAAAAACACTATCAGTCTTGTAATCAGTTTCTCTAATTACTGCCCACGTTTTATGTGTATTAAAACCATAACTATATTAACACAGCAACACCATCAGTCTTGTAATCAGTTTCTCTAATTACTGCCCACGTTTTATGTGCATTTAAACCATCACTATATTAACGCAGAAACACCATCAGTCTTGTAATCAGTTTCTCTAATTACTGCCCACGTTTTATGTGCATTTAAACCATAACTATATTAACACAGAAACACTATCAGTCTTGTAATCAGTTTCTCTAATTACTGCCCACGTTTTATGTGTATTAAAACCATAACTATATTAACACAGAAACACTATCAATCTTGTAATCAGTTTCTCTAATTACTGCCCACGTTTTATGTGTATTAAAACCATAACTATATTAACACAGCAACACCATCAGTCTTGTAATCAGTTTCTCTAATTACTGCCCACGTTTTATGTGTATTTAAACCATAACTATATTAACACAGAAAACACTATCAGTCTTGTAATCAGTTTCTCTAATTACTGCCCACGTTTTATGTGTATTAAAACCATAACTATATTAACACAGCAACACCATCAGTCTTGTAATCAGTTTCTCTAATTACTGCCCACGTTTTATGTGTATTTAAACCATAACTATATTAACGCAGAAACACCATCAGTCTTGTAATCAGTTTCTCTAATTACTGCCCACGTTTTATGTGCATTTAAACCATAACAATATTAACACAAAAACACTATCAGTCTTGTAATCAGTTTCTCTAATTACTGCCCACGTTTTATGTGTATTAAAACCATAACTATATTAACACAGCAACACCATCAGTCTTGTAATCAGTTTCTCTAATTACTGCCCACGTTTTATGTGTATTTAAACCATCACTATATTAACACAGAAACACCATCAGTCTTGTAATCAGTTTCTCTAATTACTGCCCACGTTTTATGTGTATTAAAACCATAACTATATTAACACAGAAACACTATCAGTCTTGTAATCAGTTTCTCTAATTACTGTCCACGTTTTATGTGTATTTAAACCATAACTATATTAACACAGCAACACCATCAGTCTTGTAATCAGTTTCTCTAATTACTGCCCACGTTTTATGTGTATTTAAACCATAACTATATTAACACAGAAACACCATCAGTCTTGTAATCAGTTTCTCTAATTACTGCCCACGTTTTATGTGCATTTAAACCATAACTATATTAACACAAAAAAACCATCAGTCTTGTAATCAGTTTCTCTAATTACTGCCCACGTTTTATGTGTATTAAAACCATAACTATATTAACACAGCAACACCATCAGTCTTGTAATCAGTTTCTCTAATTACTGCCCACGTTTTATGTGTATTTAAACCATAACTATATTAACACAGAAACACTATCAGTCTTGTAATCAGTTTCTCTAATTACTGCCCACGTTTTATGTGTATTAAAACCATAACTATATTAACACAGCAACACCATCAGTCTTGTAATCAGTTTCTCTAATTACTGCCCACGTTTTATGTGTATTTAAACCATAACTATATTAACGCAGAAACACCATCAGTCTTGTAATCAGTTTCTCTAATTACTGCCCACGTTTTATGTGTATTTAAACCATAACTATATTAACACAAAAAAACCATCAGTCTTGTAATCAGTTTCTCTAATTACTGCCCACGTTTTATGTGCATTTAAACCATAACTATATTAACACAGAAACACTATCAGTCTTGTAATCAGTTTGTCTAATTACTGCCCACGTTTTATGTGTATTTAAACCATAACTATATTAACACAGAAACACTATCAGTCTTGTAATCAGTTTCTCTAATTACTGCCCACGTTTTATGTGTATTAAAACCATAACTATATTAACACAGCAACACCATCAGTCTTGTAATCAGTTTCTCTAATTACTGCCCACGTTTTATGTGTATTTAAACCATAACTATATTAACGCAGAAACACCATCAGTCTTGTAATCAGTTTCTCTAATTACTGCCCACGTTTTATGTGTATTTAAACCATAACTATATTAACACAAAAAAACCATCAGTCTTGTAATCAGTTTCTCTAATTACTGCCCACGTTTTATGTGTATTTAAACCATAACTATATTAACACAAAAAAACCATCAGTCTTGTAATCAGTTTCTCTAATTACTGCCCACGTTTTATGTGTATTTAAACCATCACTATATTAACACAGAAACACCATCAGTCTTGTAATCAGTTTCTCTAATTACTGCCCACGTTTTATGTGTATTTAAACCATAACTATATTAACACAGAAACACCATCAGTCTTGTAATAAGTTTCTCCAATTACTGTCCACGTTTTATGTGTATTTAAACCATAACTATATTAACACAGCAACACCATCAGTCTTGTAATCAGTTTCTCTAATTACTGCCCACGTTTTATGTGCATTTAAACCATCACTATATTAACGCAGAAACACCATCAGTCTTGTAATCAGTTTCTCTAATTACTGCCCACGTTTTATGTGTATTTAAACCATCACTATATTAACACAAAAAAACCATCAGTCTTGTAATCAGTTTCTCTAATTACTGCCCACGTTTTATGTGTATTAAAACCATAACTATATTAACACAGCAACACCATCAGTCTTGTAATCAGTTTCTCTAATTACTGCCCACGTTTTATGTGTATTTAAACCATAACTATATTAACACAGAAACACCATCAGTCTTGTAATCAGTTTCTCTAATTACTGCCCACGTTTTATGTGTATTTAAACCATAACTATATTAACACAGAAACACCATCAGTCTTGTAATCAGTTTCTCTAATTACTGCCCACGTTTTATGTGTATTTAAACCATAACTATATTAACACAGAAACACTATCAGTCTTGTAATCAGTTTCTCTAATTACTGCCCACGTTTTATGTGTATTAAAACCATAACTATATTAACACAGCAACACCATCAGTCTTGTAATCAGTTTCTCTAATTACTGCCCACGTTTTATGTGTATTTAAACCATAACTATATTAACGCAGAAACACCATCAGTCTTGTAATCAGTTTCTCTAATTACTGCCCACGTTTTATGTGTATTTAAACCATAACTATATTAACACAAAAAAACCATCAGTCTTGTAATCAGTTTCTCTAATTACTGCCCACGTTTTATGTGCATTTAAACCATAACTATATTAACACAGAAACACTATCAGTCTTGTAATCAGTTTGTCTAATTACTGCCCACGTTTTATGTGTATTTAAACCATAACTATATTAACACAGAAACACTATCAGTCTTGTAATCAGTTTCTCTAATTACTGCCCACGTTTTATGTGTATTAAAACCATAACTATATTAACACAGCAACACCATCAGTCTTGTAATCAGTTTCTCTAATTACTGCCCACGTTTTATGTGTATTTAAACCATAACTATATTAACGCAGAAACACCATCAGTCTTGTAATCAGTTTCTCTAATTACTGCCCACGTTTATGTGTATTTAAACCATAACTATATTAACACAAAAAAACCATCAGTCTTGTAATCAGTTTCTCTAATTACTGCCCACGTTTTATGTGTATTTAAACCATAACTATATTAACACAAAAAAACCATCAGTCTTGTAATCAGTTTCTCTAATTACTGCCCACGTTTTATGTGTATTTAAACCATCACTATATTAACACAGAAACACCATCAGTCTTGTAATCAGTTTCTCTAATTACTGCCCACGTTTTATGTGTATTTAAACCATAACTATATTAACACAGAAACACCATCAGTCTTGTAATAAGTTTCTCCAATTACTGTCCACGTTTTATGTGTATTTAAACCATAACTATATTAACACAGCAACACCATCAGTCTTGTAATCAGTTTCTCTAATTACTGCCCACGTTTTATGTGCATTTAAACCATCACTATATTAACGCAGAAACACCATCAGTCTTGTAATCAGTTTCTCTAATTACTGCCCACGTTTTATGTGTATTTAAACCATCACTATATTAACACAAAAAAACCATCAGTCTTGTAATCAGTTTCTCTAATTACTGCCCACGTTTTATGTGTATTAAAACCATAACTATATTAACACAGCAACACCATCAGTCTTGTAATCAGTTTCTCTAATTACTGCCCACGTTTTATGTGTATTTAAACCATCACTATATTAACACAAAAAAACCATCAGTCTTGTAATCAGTTTCTCTAATTACTGCCCACGTTTTATGTGTATTAAAACCATAACTATATTAACACAGCAACACCATCAGTCTTGTAATCAGTTTCTCTAATTACTGCCCACGTTTTATGTGTATTAAAACCATAACTATATTAACACAGCAACACCATCAGTCTTGTAATCAGTTTCTCTAATTACTGCCCACGTTTTATGTGTATTTAAACCACAACTATATTAACACAGAAACACTATCAGTCTTGTAATCAGTTTCTCTAATTACTGCCCACGTTTTATGTGTATTTAAACCATAACTTTTATTTGTTCTTTAAGTGAAAGTTTTGGTATTTAAAACCCATACAAATTGTTCCAGATGTGAATGGTTTGTAAACAAGTTGATCATTTGAACCCAGTGTTAGTGAATGGTTTGTAAACAAGTTGATCATTTGAACCCAGTGTGAGTGAATGGTTTGTAAACAAGTTGATCATTTGAACCCAGTGTTAGTGAATGGTTTGTAAACATGTTGATCCTTTGAACCCAGTGTGAGTGAATGCTTTGTAAACAAGTTGATCATTTGAACCCAGTGTTAGTGAATGGTTTTGTAAACAAGTTGATCATTTGAACCCAGTGTTAGTGAATGGTTTGTAAACATGTTGATCCTTTGAACCCAGTGTGAGTGAATGCTTTGTAAACAAGTTGATCATTTGAACCCAGTGTTAGTGAATGGTTTGTAAACAAGTTGATCATTTGAACCCAGTGTTAGTGAATGGTTTGTAAACATGTTGATCCTTTGAACCCAGTGTGAGTGAATGCTTTGTAAACAAGTTGATCATTTGAACCCAGTGTTAGTGAATGGTTTGTAAACAAGTTGATCCTTTGAACCCAGTGTTAGTGAATGGTTTGTAAACAAGTTGATCCTTTGAACCCAGTGTTAGTGAATGGTTTGTAAACAAGTTGATCCTTTGAACCCAGTGTGAGTGAATGCTTTGTAAACAAGTTGATCATTTGAACCCAGTGTTAGTGAATGGTTTGTAAACAAGTTGATCCTTTGAACCCAGTGTTAGTGAATGCTTTGTAAACAAGTTGATCATTTGAACCCAGTGTTAGTGAATGGTTTGTAAACAAGTTGATCCTTTGAACCCAGTGTTAGTGAATGGTTTGTAAACAAGTTGATCCTTTGAACCAGTGTGAGTGAATGCTTTGTAAACAAGTTGATCATTTGAACCCAGTGTTAGTGAATGGTTTGTAAACAAGTTGATCATTTGAACCCAGTGTGAGTGAATGGTTTGTAAACAAGTTGATCATTTGAACCCAGTGTTAGTGAATGGTTTGTAACAAGTGATCATTTGAACCCCAGTGTTAGTGAATGGTTTGTAAACAAGTTGATCCTTTGAACCCAGTGTTAGTGAATGGTTTGTAAACAAGTTGATCCTTTGAACCCAGTGTTAGTGAATGGTTTGTAAACAAGTTGATCCTTTGAACCCAGTGTGAGTGAATGCTTTGTAAACAAGTTGATCATTTGAACCCAGTGTTAGTGAATGGTTTGTAAACAAGTTGATCCTTTGAACCCAGTGTTAGTGAATGCTTTGTAAACAAGTTGATCATTTGAACCCAGTGTTAGTGAATGGTTTGTAAACAAGTTGATCCTTTGAACCCAGTGTTAGTGAATGGTTTGTAAACAAGTTGATCCTTTGAACCCAGTGTGAGTGAATGCTTTGTAAACAAGTTGATCATTTGAACCCAGTGTTAGTGAATGGTTTGTAAACAAGTTGATCATTTGAACCCAGTGTGAGTGAATGGTTTGTAAACAAGTTGATCATTTGAACCCAGTGTGAGTGAATGGTTTGTAAACAAGTTGATCATTTGAACCCAGTGTTAGTGAATGGTTTGTAAACAAGGTGATCATTTGAACCCAGTGTTAGTGAATGGTTTGTAAACAAGTTGATCATTTGAACCCAGTGTGAGTGAATGCTTTGTAAACAAGTTGATCATTTGAACCCAGTGTGAGTGAATGGTTTGTAAACAAGTTGATCATTTGAACCCAGTGTTAGTGAATGGTTTGTAAACAAGTTGATCCTTTGAACCCAGTGTGAGTGAATGCTTTGTAAACAAGTTGATCATTTGAACCCAGTGTGAGTGAATGCTTTGTAAACAAGTTGATCATTTGAACCCAGTGTTAGTGAATGGTTTGTAAACAAGTTGATCCTTTGAACCCAGTGTTAGTGAATGGTTTGTAAACAAGTTGATCCTTTGAACCCAGTGTGAGTGAATGCTTTGTAAACAAGTTGATCATTTGAACCCAGTGTTAGTGAATGGTTTGTAAACAAGTTGATCATTTGAACCCAGTGTGAGTGAATGGTTTGTGAACAAGTTGATCATTTGAACCCAGTGTGAGTGAATGGTTTGTAAACAAGTTGATCATTTGAACCCAGTGTTAGTGAATGGTTTGTAAACAAGGTGATCATTTGAACCCAGTGTTAGTGAATGGTTTGTAAACAAGTTGATCATTTGAACCCAGTGTTAGTGAATGGTTTGTAAACAAGTTGATCATTTGAACCCAGTGTGAGTGAATGGTTTGTAAACAAGTTGATCCTTTGAACCCAGTGTTAGTGAATGGTTTGTAAACAAGTTGATCCTTTGAACCCAGTGTGAGTGAATGCTTTGTAAACAAGTTGATCATTTGAACCCAGTGTTAGTGAATGGTTTGTAAACAAGTTGATCATTTGAACCCAGTGTGAGTGAATGGTTTGTGAACAAGTTGATCATTTGAACCCAGTGTGAGTGAATGGTTTGTAAACAAGTTGATCATTTGAACCCAGTGTTAGTGAATGGTTTGTAAACAAGGTGATCATTTGAACCCAGTGTTAGTGAATGGTTTGTAAACAAGTTGATCATTTGAACCCAGTGTTAGTGAATGGTTTGTAAACAAGTTGATCATTTGAACCCAGTGTGAGTGAATGGTTTGTAAACAAGTTGATCATTTGAACCCAGTGTTAGTGAATGGTTTGTAAACAAGTTGATCATTTGAACCCAGTGTTAGTGAATGGTTTGTAAACAAGTTGATCATTTGAACCCAGTGTTAGTGAATGGTTTGTAAACAAGTTGATCATTTGAACCCAGTGTTAGTGAATGGTTTGTAAACAAGTTGATCATTTGAACCCAGTGTTAGTGAATGGTTTGTAAACAAGTTGATCATTTGAACCCAGTGTTAGTGAATGGTCTCCAAGCAAGTTTTTTTTTGCTTTTTTGTTTTTGAATTTCACGCGAAGCTACCTGAGGGCTATCTGTGCTAGCCGTCCCTAATTTAGCAGTGTAAGACTAGAGGAAAGACAGCTAGTCATCGCCACCCACCGCCAACTTTTGGGCTACTCTTTTTTACCAAGGAATAGTGGGATTGACCATCAGTTTATAACGCTCCGACGGCTGAAAGGGCGAGCATGTTTGGTGCAACCGGGATTCGAACCCGCCATCCTCGTATTACGAGTCGAACGTTTTAACACACTAGGTCATGTCAGGCCTGTGTTTTCTTATAGCAAAGCCACATTAGGCTATCTGCTGAGCCCACCGAGAGGACTCGAACCCCTGATTTTACCGTTTTTAATCCGTAAACTTACCGCTATACTAACCTTGGACTGTAAGCAAATGAAGTGTGTGTGTGGAAGGTTGTTTTGTAATTTGAATACTTTACAGTGTAACTTGCTGTTGGGTTATTTTGAATTTCTCTGATTCAGAACCGTTTGAATAAATATTCTGTTAATTTTTTTTTATTTTTCTCTGTATTTCAGAACCACTTGACACAATATCCTGATTACTTTTTGTATTTCTTATATTTCAGAACCACTTCATTCAATATCCTGGTTATTTTTTTATATTTCAGAACCATTTGATACAGTATCCTGGTTACTAATTCTCCTTGTAAGTATCCAGCTAGCCGCATTTTTTATATTTTTTTTCGAGTGGATGAGCCCCTCTGGATATAACATGAAAGGAATACCCCCTGGAGGTAGGCATTCTAAACAAATGTTTTGAAATTCCTGTGTTTATTAAACTAAACTACATTGACTTAGTCATTCAGTATCAAGATAGTTTAAACTATAATAAATATCCAATCAGTGAAAAGTTCACAACCATTTTCTAAGTTTCACGTTAGATTTTTTGTGACGTCATACATAGGAACGACACTTTTCTCTCGAATGAGTTTTAGTTTTCTAAAGATTTAATTGAGTTGTCAGTGAACAAACTCAGGATATAAAATTGATGTAGATTAATATCAGTTGTTCCAACACTTCATACAAATTATTTCTTTATACCAAGGCCACAGAATGAGTTTCTTTGTTTTTGAGTTTCGCTCTAAGCTACACGAGAGCTATCTGCGCTAGCCGTCCCTAATTTGTAGTGTGAGACCAGAGTGAAGGCATCTAGTTAAAACCACCCACCGCCAACTCTTCAGCTACTCTCTTACCAACGAATAATAGGATTGACCACAACATTAAAACGCTGCACATGTTTGGTGTAACAGGAATTCGAACCTGCAACCCTCAGTTCAGAATGAGACTAGTTTGTGACAATGTTCTTGTTCCGTATACTTCAAACTACTTCACATTGGAACTGTCGATATATACTTCAAACTACTTCACATTGGGACTGTCGATATATACTTCAAACTACTTCACATTGGAACTATTGATATATACTTCAAACTACTTTACATTGGAACTATTGATATATATCTCAAACTACTTCACATTGGAACTGTCGATATATACTTCAAACTACTTCACATTGAAACTATTGATATATACCCTAAACTACTTCACATTGGCACTGTCGATATATACTTCAAACTACTTCACATTGGAACTGTCGATATATACTTCAAACTACTTCACATTGGAACTATTGATATATACTTCAAACTACTTCACATTGGAACTATCGATATATACTTCAAACTACTTCACATTGGAACTGTCGATATATACTTCAAACTACTTCACATTGGAACTGTCGATATATACTTCAAACTACTTCACATTGGAACTGTCGATATATACTTCAAACTACTTCACATTGGAACTATTGATATATACTTCAAACTACTTCACATTGGAACTATCGATATATACTTCAAACTACTTCACATTGTGACTGTCGATATATACTTCAAACTACTTCACATTGGAACTGTCGATATATACTTCAAACTACTTCACATTGGAACTGTCGATATATACTTCAAACTACTTCACATTGGAACTATCGACATATACTTCAAACTACTTCACATTGGAACTATCGATATATACTTCAAACTACTTCACATTGGAACTGTCGATATATACTTAAAACTACTTCACATTGGAGCCATCGATATATACTCCAAAGTACTTCACATTGGAACCATCGATATATACTTCAAAGTACTTCACATTGGAGCCATCGACTTTATTATATACCCATACATATATGAATAAATATGTATTTATACCATGACAAAATATTATACCACTAATAAATGCCAGGTACAAGTATAGATAAACCAGTTTTAAACAACGTGAATGAGACATATCTGTCATCTCTATAAATACTTTACGACAAAGTTAGATGGTTTATTTGGAGACAGTTTCTTCTTTCCCTCCAGTATAAGACAAACAAAATACTCAATGTTATATTGAATGTTCTGCTTCCAGAACATGCCGAGTTTAAAGTTAACGTAAAGTTTAAATAAACAGTTGTGGTGTGTTTTTAGTTAACGAAACCAGTTGATTATATTAAATCTATTATGCTTCAGAAATTACCTTTTAAATTGTATAATTTATTCATAAGAACAACGTTGGTAAGTCTTTATAACGTGTCTAACTTTAATAAATTGACTCTTGTAAACAACGTACAGAACAAAGTTGGTAAGTCTTTATATCGTGTCTAACTTTAAAAACTTGACTCTTGTGAACAACGTAGAGAACAAAGTTGGTAAGTCTTTATATCGTGTCCAACTTTAATAAATTGACTCTTGTGAACAACGTACAGAACAAAGTTGGTAAGTCTTTATATTGTGTCCAACTTTAAAAACTTGACTCTTGTGAACAACGTACAGAACAAAGTTGGTAAGTCTTTATATCGTGTCCAACTTTAATAAATTGACTCTTGTGAACAACGTACAGAACAAAGTTGGTAAGTCTTTATATCGTGTCCAACTTTAATAAATTGACTCTTGTGAACAACGTACAGAACAAAGTTGGTAAGTCTTTATATCACGCCCAACTTCTGTGTGAACAACACACACAAAAAAGTTCCAACATCTCAAGGTTATGTCTAAATTTGAATAATTTATTCATGTCGAGAATTTCCAAAGTATTCTAGTGGAAACTTTTATACTTTAAACTCATTCAAGAGTTCGTAATGAGTATCTTTATGAGTCAGGCATGTCTAGACTCGTCTGTCAAAATTTAATAAGCATAATTTTTGCCACGGATTTCCAGGACAATATGAAACTTAAAGTCCAGATACCACTGGTGGGGGATCATCACAAGTTTGGCTCGGCATGGCCAGTTGGTTAGGGAACAGGACTCGTGATCTGGTAGTGACGTGTTCGAGTCTCCTCACACCAAATAAACTCACATTTTTAACCGTGGGGGCAATATAATATGATGGTCAATCCCACTATTCGTTGGTAAAAAAAGTAGCTAATGTATATGCTTCTCTTTTAACTGAGTTTTATCTTACGCAAGCCTTAAGCCTATTAACTGTATAACCTAACGAAGTAAGGCGTTACTTACAATATTTCCTGTTCGAAATCTCTACTATAATCTGGAGATATAAGCCGATAGTTTCTTCTCCAAAAATAAATTCACGACCGACTTTCAAGAAAGACTCCATTGTAACTGTTTGTCAGAAGAAGTCTGATGTATTCAAATAATAGAAGAAAGATGTAGATGAGTTTGTGGTGATCTCGGGATGAAAGTATAACATAGAAGGTTTTCCTGAAATGAAAACAAAAATATAAAAACCCCTAATTTAGTTTTTCTTTAAAACAAATTAGAATTAATGTAATTTTGTTTTTGTATGTTTATTGTGATTTCCTCTTTTGTTGTTGTTATCCTGCACTGTTTGTTCGCTTTTGGTGAAACACGAACCGATAACAGTGGGCTATCTGCGCTCTTCTAGAAGCAGGTATCAAACCCGTATTTTAGTGTTTGTGAAACCTGCCGTTTGGGCACAAGTCTTGCACGATGTCTCATATGTCTTATATTTAGGTTATGTCTTAGCCTAAATGGTGTCTATAATGTTCCTCTTACGTCAAAAATTACTTAACTTTTTGAGTCCATAGACATATTGCTATGTCACTGTGAAGCAATTATGTATAAGATGTTCTTGCTTGCATATGTCTGTACACCAAGCAATGACGATGACCGAATAATGGAACACAGAATATATAAATTTATATTTAAAAGTATATATCTTTATAATTTCATCTGATTGTTATTTTCTTGTTCAAAAATTAATCTCAAACAGACCCTATATTTTTGCACACATCAAATTTACTTTTTTCTCGATGATATGCACATTGTGTGACCATATTTTGTACGTGGGAAAGGGTGTTTGATAACAGCCATGTGTATCAGGATAACCATCTTTCACTCGTCTGTCTCAACATTTCTTTAGACTTTGAAATATGTCGTGATTGTGCAACGCCTCACCGTTTTTGTTTTCACAAGGGTGCGGGGGTGGGGATTTGCTGGGTGATTAACTGCACATTCTGTGTTTGAAATAATGAAACAAAAATAAAACGTTTATGTTGACAGTGACAGCTTACCCTGAAACACATATTTTCTGTGTATATAATGTTGCACAAAGTTAGTAAAAAAGACCATCGCTTCTGTATACGTTTCATGTTTTGTTTTTGGAGACAAACATGCGTGGCTGTTGTTTTGTCAATCTCTTTAGTACCTTGGTGGAACAACAGGAATTTCATTGACTTATAAGTCTGAAATCCGGGGCTCGATTCCCTACATATCAGAGAGCCCATGTGGCTTTGCTGTAAAACAAATAACAATGATACAATCCCTTTAATGTTTCACTGACTCAACTGTTGAGGACATGCGTCTCAGAGGTTTGACACTGACTCAACTGTTGAAGACATGCGTCTCAGAGGTTTGACATTGACTCAACTGTTGAAGACATGCATCTCAGAGGTTTGACACTGACTCAACTGTTGAGGACTTGCATCTCAGAGGTTTGACACTGATTCAGCTGTTGAAGACATGCATCTCAGAGGTTTGAGGAATTTTAAAAATAGATCCACTCATATCGAAATCAAAAGAAGCTCAGGGACAAATCTGTAGTAGCTAAGGGACAAATTTCTAGTAGCTCATGGACAAGTCTCTAGTTGCTAAGGGACAAGTATCTAGTAGCTCAGGGACAAGTCTGGAGATTTTAATGTTAAAAAACAGGGTTTTAAAATCCGATGTGAATAGAACATACATGGCCCATCATGTAACTTTGTACCCTTAACAATAAACAAAGAAGTTAGTATGTAAGCACTAAGTTCACGCTAAAATCCGGAGTTCGATCTCCCGTGGTGAATGGAGCTCAAATAGACAATTGTACAACACGAAAACAAACTTTAATATAAAAATTACCTTAACGTTTAAAAACTCATAAAAGCTAAAATAGCTACAGAAATGTTTGTATTAACCAACGTAATGATTCAAATATTTGTTTTAAATTACGTTAAAATATTTTGGAACTCTTTAAATGTTATGATACGATTCTTGCTTAGAAAGTGAATTTTGAACGGGTTTTAATAAGTTCCTAACCGTCATGATTGAAAAAAGGCACTGAAACAAAAATGTATTCATGCGTCAATTCCACATTATTGCAGCGGAATTAATATAAGTTTATGAGACGAAAAGCTTGTAAAATATGAAATATTTTGCTAACAAAATGAACATGAAATCACAATAACAATATTCTGGAATGACACCAAATGCTTTCAAGCCCATAACCGCATTCTTAAAGTGATAAAATATGCCCAGAATCTCTTCCAAAGTTGTTTTATTACATAAACATGGTTTAATATTCGTGGCTAGCCTTAGTAAATATGTATGCCTATTATATTTACATTTCATAAATTCGTAGTAGGATAATGAATGAAAACAAATTTTCTTTTGTCAGTAGTTGAATGAATCTGAAATTCCTCTCACTACATGTAACATATATCCTGGTCAACTAGTTCATTCTCGTCATGCGTTTCTTGCACGTTTCGAGTCGTAGTGAAACGTTTCGTTAGCATTAAGTATTAAACGCATTGTATTCGTCAAAGCAGATTTTACATATATGTGTTAGAGCGTTGCATGTATACAACGTGTATTTTTATTTAGCTCTGCCATTTATATTTTTATAGAATAAATACAGTAAATAGTCCTTCGTGTTTTAATCTTACACGACGTAGATGAACACAAAAGTCGTCCATCCATAAACAGTTTGTTTGTTTGTTTGTTTCTGAATTTCGCGCAAAGCTACACGAGGGCTCTCTGCGCTGTCCCTAATTTAGCAGTGTAAGACTAAAGGGAAGGCAACTAGTCATCACCACCCACCGCCAACTCTTGGACTACTCTTTTATCAACGAATAGTGGGATTGACCGTTACATTATAACGCATTTACGGCTGCAAGATTAAGCATCTTTGGTGCTACCGGGATGCGAGTCTGGGACCCTCAAATTACGAATCGCACGCCTTAACTCATCTGGGCATGGCTGTCCCGTCCCAAAACAGACAAATCGTGCTGAATTCATGAAAATATTTGAAAAAACACTGCCTGTTACTCTTAAACAAATATATATCTTTACTTTGTATTTAAGCCAACGTTTCATCTTTACGGCTTCATCGGAGCAAACAACACTTGCTTATTTGCCACAATGAAGCTGTGCAGACGAATCGTTGGTTTAAATAGAAATTGTTTTGTTTTTCGAGCAAGCGATAGTGTTTTATTTATTTTTGTAAACGATGAATATAATTGTTGTGTTTGCACTACAAAGTGTAAACTCAAATAAATCGATACATCATCTGAAAAAAAACATTTTCAATCAATCAGTGAAAGTAACTCAAGGAACTCATGGAATCAAAATATTATCCGATTTGCTCATAAGGTGATTCCAGTGATAAAGAAATTCTCAATTTATGAACAAGTTTCATCTCTCTTCCTCCCTAAATTATAAGTTTATCCTATCTGTACCTTCTTGAAATCTGTTTCATCTCTCTTATTATCCTTTCTAGATTACAAGTTTTCCTTATTCCGTACCTACTGGTTAGTATGGGCCATTTTGTTCGGAGCCAGCGTTAATGTTGACTGCCCCCGAGGGTACACAGCAAAGTTCATGTCGAGTGTATGGGCGATGTTTGCAGTCGTGTTTCTCGCTCTGTATACGGCCAACTTAGCTGCTTTCATGATTACCAGAGAAGAGTTTTATGACTTGACTGGGATTGAAGACAAACGGGTAGGTCTTGACGTACACGTTCTACTGTTTTCAATATTTATCAAATACAATTTTATTCGACCTGCGTTTTTCATCTTATTACTGAAACTGTCTTGTTTAAGCCACATGTTAATAAGTAAGATATACTCTAGAAATCCATTTCTAAAGGTCACATTTTTATGAAGTATGACTGTCTTTCATGTGTTAGCAAGTAAGATTTAATTTAGAACTTCGTTTTAGAGATTTTATTTACGTCAGTTATAGTACATTGAAAGCGAAATCTATATTAGTAAATACACGTCCTACTTAAAGCGTAATTTTAACCAGAGATTCAAAGCTCAAGTAGAGCATGATATATTTCACTAATTTGTTTGTTTGTTTCCAATTTCGCGCAAAACTACTCGATGGCTATCTGCGCTAGCCGTCCTTAATTTAGCAGTGTAAGACTAGAAGGAAGGCAGCTAGTCATCACCACCCACTGCCAAATCTTGAGATACTTATTTACCAACAAATACTGGAATTGATAGCCACATTATAACACTTTCATGACTGAAAGTGCGAATATGTATGGTGTGACAGGAATTCGAACCCGCGACCCTCGGATTACAAGTCGAGAGCCTTAACCACCTTGACGTGCAGAGGCTCTCCAAGTAGAGATTCAACGTATTTGTACGTTACTTCTCCGATCGGAAAAAAATGTCGGGTTGTGTCGGTATTCTGCCATATATGATTTCAACTCATTAATTAATTGCCCTCCGCGAGTTCAACGTTATGTCTCTGGATTTACAACGCTAGGAGCAGAGGTTCGATTCTCCTCGGTGGGCTGAGCAGATATTCGATGTGGCTTTGCTATAAGAAAACACACACACATTGATTAATTATTAAAATAATATATTGATCTTCCATACTGATATTGAATTATGATTCCGACATTTTTAGTTAAAGTAGATTTTTTTAATAAAAAACGAATTAACATATTTCTATTTTGTTATATATATATTCACAAAAAGACTACCTTAACCAGACGAGCCGTTTATATAAAATTATAATCCCGATTTTAGACCTAGCGATCCAGCAATGACCTAAATAACCATCATTAGATCCAGAAATGTGTTACAATAGGTATCCTAATACTGTTTCACAACAACATCTCTTTAACTGGAGTTACAGTTGCTACACTAAGTATAATAAAACAGATATGTAGCTGGAGTTACAATTGCTACACTAAGTATAATAAAACAGATATGTAGCTGGAGTTACAATTTCTACAATAAATATAATAAAACAGATATGTAGCTGGAGTTACAATTGCTACAATAAATATAATAAAACAGATCTTAAGTTGGAGCTACAGTTGCTACACCAGGTAAGCAACCTTTATAAATTAGTTCTAATCGTTATTACGTCAACTAACAGAACTTATTACTAGCTATAGTTTAAGGGTTCTGACTTCGCGTAACATTTTAAATTAATTATTAAGCTCAAAAGTCAAACTGTAGTGATATCAGGTAGAGCACAACCTAGTCATTAGCACACTGGGTTATAAACTGTGTTACCACCAAAATTGTCTACCTGTGAATTTTGGAACAGTGGGCGTGTAACAAAATATGACATTCCAGTTAATACCAAATTTATTGAGAAACTAGGCACAAAACTGAGGCCTATACTATGTAAGAACTACACTGACAAACACCACACCAACATTATTTATAAAATACAATGTGATAACTGTCACGACTTTTATATTCGAGAAACAAGTAGAAAAATGGAAACCAGATTCAAAGAACATAAAAAGTCATCTTCACACGTTTTCGAACACTGCAAGTCAAATAAACACAACATAACCATAGAAAACACTAAAATACTAAATAAAGAAACAAACGCAAATTTAAAGAAGCCTTACTTATACAACAACTCAAGCCCAAAATAAACCAATATAAAGGAACGCCTTTGTACCTATATTAAATATTATAAAATAAATAATATAAAATTATGTATTCAAACATCTAACACCGCCCTCTATATTCCAACATTCAGTTACACAACCCCTTTAAAACATGTGGTCAGCTTCCGGTCAGTTACCTCTTTCTTTCTTTGTGAACCTGAAAATGACCGAAGAAGGTCGAAACATTGTTCGCTCTTCTACGTAAAAAAAAAATTAAAAAATTCTCAACCCAAACGAGCCGTTTTTACAAATATATTTTTTCTACAAGTGGGTTTTCTCGACATCACTAAGAAATAAGCATACTTTGTTGGGCCACCAATGAGGCTTAAATATACTTTCTAAACCACCATTGAGAGTGACGAATATACGTGACACATAAGTTTATTTCGTGATTATTTTCCCTCAATGCATGAATAATTTTCATATCTCGAGAATATTTGATACTTAAGGCTGAGAGATAAAAGTAGTTTCTCAAATTCTGTACTATTTTTAAGAGCTGTATCAATCATAGAATAAAGTTTGTTGTCAATAGAATGGAATCTTCTATATTTGAAAAATAAAATACGATCCTTCTGGTTTTGTCAGATGGGAAAAATGTTTTGGATTTAAAAACAGAATGTACTAGAAAGATAGTTGTGGATTTAAACTTCTATTCTGTGACACGAGATGTCAGTATTGTTAGACAATTAATTAACATTTTCTTTGAACGATTTCAAGTTTCTGACCCAAAGTCAAGTGATGTTTTTTCTGGACTCTATCGTGTTTCGAGACGCTTGCATATCTCGAAACTACAACACATTTGGAACATTAGAAGTCGATCACTTTATCTCCTATTATTTACAAAGACAGAAATAGATGTTTACGTGGCCATTAATGTGGTCGAAATGAGTGTGACCATAATAGAATATCCATTGAAATATATTTATCAATAGAAGTGGTTCAGAAATATTTTCATTGCTAGAGAGAACACTATAATATATAGAAGTAAAAACAGTAGTTTTTTCTTCTTCTTTTGAAACAATCATTCTTGAATTTAAAAGATGGCGCCCGGCTAATGAAGACGCTCGCTTCTTGTTACTGTTGATATTCGAAAACTTCAGCTCTGTTGTTTTCTCTGAAGGATTGAAGTCACTTGGCCAAGTTTACTTGGAGATTAACAGAAGTCACTCTGAAAAACCGGTTTGGAAATTGTATCAAAATCGGTTTCAGTTTGTGATAGATTTGAACACTCAAGCCTGAACCACACAATAATTAAAATTAAAAATTATTTATACAACAGGATCTGATCGCACTTAAGATATTTTAATTTGGTTAAATGATGGAGTGAGGATTTGTTACTGATAGGAATTTAAATGTCAAAACTTCGCTTAGTTCTTAATGTTAAACAAGACCGCATGTTTAAGTTCTCCTTACATGATATTTGTTTCTCTTGTAGTTTTACCATCGAACATTTACGTAAGCAAAAGAGACTTCATTCGAGATTTATTCATCCAACTGTTTTGGGTTCCCTTCACCACACCTCTAGTTCCTCCAACATGAATGTTTCGGATTAACGAGTCGCTCGAGCGAGCGCATTCACGTGGTTCGGTAGTTTTAGTGGAAGTAATGGATTATGCCTGGCTTAAATTCAATGTCTTGTCGTTACGGCGTGGACATTCGCCTTAGAAAACTGTGGCCAATTTAAAAAATATAATTAAACAAGAAAACTGTCGCTGTCGGCGAAAAAAAAATCAGGGCCTCATTACGTAATAAGCTTTGAAAGGTTTCCTTTGTTAATGATTTTGTTGTTAGGGTTAGATTTTAGAGAAGTATACACATACATTTTATACAATATTGAAAGTAGATTCTATCTCTTCACATAAATATTCCTTTCTGCTTCGATTGCTCATAAAAATTACGTCTACAGGCGTCGCTAGCATCATAAACGTCCTATCTACAAACACCTTATACACTTTTCTCACATTATTAACATCTCACTTGCAGGTGTCTCAGATGCACGGTTTTTCTGCCATCATAACTACCGTGTTCACATCCACCACGGATGCCTGACTTTCTTTTCATTGTATATGTCACGTTTACAGACTCATATCATCTTCTTTTTCTGCCATCAAAACCACAGCCACCTTGGACACGTGGCTTCCATTACACATCTAGAACCGATGTCTCTTTCTCCACAAAAACTGGAAAGAAAACTTTCCCGCTCATTCATCCAAGTTATTATCTGGGTAACTTCTCGTATGTGTTTACGTTCAGATCTGCCTTTTTATATAATCAAGACACTGAATGAAGTACCATGACGGTTATCTCAGACCCCAAATTTCATCAGTATGTTCATTCAAGCAGAACCCTTACGACATGCCCTTAGCACAAGAATATTGGAATTCTAAAGAATGATAAGTATTCTCGCTCTAGTTCATTCAGTTGTCAACAGGGATCAGTGAAGCATTACTGTAGTGTTGAAACTTACATTCTGTAATAGAATGGAAAAAATTAGCCCCACTTTTAATATAAAACACAGCACTTTATGTTACACGTACATCATTTTGATTCAGTTTAAATATTCTATCTCAGATGACAGGAGTTTCATGTTTTTGGTTACTTAGCGTCCTTTGCTGTCAAATTTTAATTATTATTGTTATTATTACCAATAACATAACGACTAAATTATGGCCAATCATTAAGGAAGGGAAAATAAAACTACAATCACCACAATAAATCTTTTTTTATTATAAAACCAAATGCATAGAGTTACTCCATCAGTTTAACATAACAAATGTTCAAAGTGTCCACCACTTGGTCTCCAAATCTTACTTGAAAAAAAATCCATTAAATAATGTTAGTTTGTGTCCAATATCTTTACTAGTGGTATAAAAGGTTAGCCGAGAGATAGAACCAGCTACGACTTACAACTAACTGAACAGCATCACACCAAACTGACACGACAGAAAAACTGTCGTAAGAAATTACCCTAAACTTTATTTACAAAGCCTTTGTGCCAAAAGAGGTTGTACTCAAATCGAATAAGCTAAAAACTGTATCGTAAGACGTTACCCTAAAATCAACTGAGAAAATCGTTGTGTCATAACGATTTTCTGCCAAAATATATCAGAAAAATCGCTGTGTAAATATGTACCTAAATCAACTCAGCTGGAGAAAAAGATATCAGAGAACGTTATATCAGGACAAACCTTGTGTAAAACAGTTACACGTTTCTTAAAGCATGCCTTGGTCAGATGTATAATTCAACATGCGTATGTCAACACAGATTCGTCCCTAATGAACAAAAGTGTCTGCACAAAAATATTCTGTAATAAAAACTAGCCATATAACTGTTGCTTTCTCTTCAAATGAATTTTAGTGGGTTCAGAAATAAGTGATTTTTTGTAATGTATTTTGCCAACCAACTAAAGTACAAAGCAAAATGGACAATAAATAATACTCTATGTAGTATTCGTAAAAATCTCACATGGTACGAGTAAAACAAACCTTTTATTAAGAGGCATCAACAAAAAAACCAAAATCCACAAAGTGCGCCAGAATCTAAACTCCACAAAATGTTCCAGAATCCAAAATCCACAAAGTATGCCAGAATCCAAAATCCACAAAGTGCGCCAGAATCCAAAATCCACAAAGTGCGCCAGAATCCAAACTCCACAAAGTGCGCCAGAATGCCAAATCCACAAAGTGCGCCAGAATCCAAAATCCACAAAGTGCGTCAGAATCCAAAATCAACAAAGTGTGCCAGAATCCAAAACGAATCAGTAAAATATTCTTAGTAAGCTGATTGAGTCACTCAGTTTGTTTTAGTTCTTTTTTTTCCGTTTTTTAAGCTCAATGTCTGACAAATATTTGGTATTGCTACTCCATTAAGGTACCTTATACATTCCTCTTTCTCAATCGTTAAAAATATTCTGTCTGTAACTGAATAAAAAAGGAAGTTTAAGATAACACCTCAGATGTTAACAATATATTTTTAACATTGTTTCAGCTGAGAAATCCCTGGCTGACAGACCCGCCGTTTCGCTTTGGCACTATTCCTCACGGCAATACAGAAACGGTTCTCAAGGACAACAAGCCTGAAATCCACAATTACATGAAGGTTTTCAACCGTTCTTCTGTGATAGAGGGCGTTAAAGCAGTGAAAAAAGGGTACAGTAATACTTAAAGCTCTTGTAATTCACACGTCTCAACTATTGTTTGGTTTGAATTTCGCATAAAGCTGCGAGGGCTATCTCAACTAGCAGTCCCTATTTAACAGTGTAAGACTGGAGGAAAAGCAGCTAGTCATCACCACCCACCGCCAACCCAAGGGATACTTTTTTAACAACCAATAGTTATATTGACCGTCCAATTATAACTCCCTCACGGCTGGAACGACAAGCATGTTTGATGCGACGGGGATTCGAACACGCGACACTCGGACCGTGAGTCGAGTGCTAGAACCACCAGGCCATGCCGGGTTATAAACGATTGAAAATGGCGGAAACTAGGCTGAAGTTTCGGGTAGTTCATGTAATCTGAGGGTCGCCCTCCCAGCCGTGGGGGCGTTATAAGTGACAGTCAATCCCACTATTCGTTGGTACAAGAGTTGGCGGTGATTGGTGATGACAAGTTTCCTTCCCTCTAGTCTTACACTGCAAAATTAGGGACGGCTTAGGTTTATCCTTCTGGTTGAGGGTTGTGCAGTAGACCAACAAACTACTCACTTAAAAAACCAACCTGTTAATGAATCCGCAAGTGATTGCGGCCCTACATTCCTTCATGGAATCGAGAGGCACCAATAATAACATTAATAGCTATAGTGCTAGCAAATTGTTTCGTTATTAATAGGAATAGTGCTATCGTTTGAGTAACTTTACTCTTTTCTGACGAAAGTCATTTTTATTAGATACTCTTCGAAATTGAAATTTTCTAAAGTTTCTTGTGATGAAGTTTAAGGAAGACTCTTAAACGGTGATGTTAAGTAATTAATTAAGAGTTTCGATCCATTTCATTATCTTAGTTTAATTAATTGTGTTTTTATTTCTTTTTCCTTTTTTTCACACTGCCATGCCAAGTTACCACTCACGAGAAAGTTCGTGTTTCACAAAGATAAAACGAATCTCGCGCTTTAAATCTTATATTAAAATGCGTGTTCTACGAAAGACCGATTTTAAGTATAATGCAATTATAACTTTTCAAAGCACTTTCAAGAAACTTGGATGCCGTAATATTTTGACCGCAAGCAAAGTAAGAACATTTGCAAATATTTGTACAAATAATTTAGAGAAGTAACGACAAAAAGGAAAACTGTTGATTACGTCTTCCTCTAGTGATAATAAAATGACAGGGTTGTCATTTACAGAGAATTGGACGCCTTTATCTACGATGCCACGGTCCTGGAGTATCTTGCAGGACAAGACAACGAATGTCGCCTTCTTACCGTTGGTTCCTGGTACGCAACTACAGGTTATGGGTTTGCTCTACCTAAAACATCAAAATACCTCGGGTTATTTAACAAATGGATGATACACTACAGAGAAAACGGTAAATTTATGATAAGAGTTTTCAACAAATGATCTGTAGTTAATATTAAAAAAGTGTCTGTAGTTAAACATTGGAACAATGGTAATATTACTAGAAGTGTCTGTAGTTAAACACTGAAACAATGGTAATATTACAAGAAGTGTCTGTAGTTAAACACTGAAACAATGGTAATATTACCAGAAGTGTTTGCAGTTAAACACTGAAACAATGGTAATATTACTAGAAGTGTTTGTAGTTAAACACTGAAACAATGGAAAAATAACTAGAAGTGTCTGTAGTTAAAGGTTGGAACAATGGTTATATTACTAGAAGTGTCTGTAGTAAGGCTGAAATGGTAATATTACTAGAAGTGTCTGTAGTAAACACTGAAACAATGGTAATATTACTAGAAGTGTCTGTAGTTAAAACTGAAACAATGGTAATATTACTAGAAGTGTCTGTAGTTAAAATGAAACAATGGTAATATTACTAGAAGTGTCTGTAGTTAAACACTGAAACAATGGTAATATTACTAGAAGTGTTGTAGTTAAACACTGAAACAATGGTTATATAGAAGTGTCGGTAGTTAAACATTGAAACAATGGTATATTACTAAAGTGTCTGTAGTTAAACTGAAACAATGGTAATATTACTAAAGTGTCTGTAGTTAAAGGCTGAAACAATAGTAATATTACTAGAAGTGTCTGTAGTTAAATGCTAAACCAATTGTAATATTACTAGAAGGGTCTGTATTTAAACACTGAAACAATGGTAATATTACTAGAAGTGTCTGTAGTTAAACACTGAAACAATGGTAATATTACTAGAAGTGTTTGTAGTTAAACACTGAAACAATGGTAATATTACTAGAAGTGTCTGTAGTTAAACACTGAAACAATGGTAATATTACCAGAAGTGATTGCAGTTAAACACTGAAACAATGGTAATATTACCAGAAGTGTTTGTAGTTAAACACTGACACAATGGTTATATTACCAGAAGTGTCGGTAGTTAAACACTGAAACAATTGTAATATTACCAGAAGTGTCTGTAGTTAAAGGTTGGAACAATGGTTATATTACTAGAAGTTTCTGTAGTTAAAGGTTGGAACAATGGTTATATTACTAGAAGTGTCTGTAGTTAAACACTGAAACAATGGTAATATTACAAGAAGTGTCTGTAGTTAAACACTGAAACAATGGTAATATTACCAGAAGTGTTTGCAGTTAAACACTGAAACAATGGTAATGTCACCAGAAGTCTCTGTAGTTAAACACTGAAACAATGATAATATTACTAGAAGTGTTTGTAGTTAAACACTGAAACAACGGTAATATTACTAGAAGTGTCTGTAGTTAAACACTGAAACAATGGTAATATTACTAGAAGTGTCTGTAGTTAAACACTGGAACAATGGTAATATTACTAGAAGTGTCTGTAGTTAAAGGCTAAACCAATTGTAATATTACTAGAAGTGTTTGTAGTTAACCACTGAAACAATGGTAATATTACTAGAAGTGTCTGTAGTTAAACACTGAGACAATGGAAAAATAACTAGAAGTGTCTGTAGTTAAAGGTTGGAACAATGGTTATATTACTAGAAGTGTCTGTAGTTAGAGGCTGAAACAATAGTAATATTACTAGAAGTGTCTGTAGTAAAAGACTGAAACAATGGTAATATTACTAGAAGTGTCTGTAGTTTATCACTGAAACAATGGTAATATTACTAGAAGTGTCTGTAGTTAAAAGCTGAAACAATGGTAATATTACTAGAAGTGTCTGTAGTTAAACACTGAAACAATGGTAATGTTACTAGAAGTGTCTGTAGTTAAACACTGAAACAATGGTAATATTACTAGAAGTGTCTGTAGTTAAACACTGAAACAATGGTTATATTACCAGAAGTGTCGGTAGTTAAACATTGAAACAATGGTTATATTACTAAAAGTGTCTGTAGTTAAAGGCTGAAACAATGGTAATATTACTATAAGTGTCTGTAGTTAAAGGCTGAAACAATAGTAATATTACTAGAAGTGTCTGTAGTTAAATGCTAAACCAATTGTAATATTACTAGAAGGGTCTGTATTTAAACACTGAAACAATGGTAATATTACTAGAAGTGTCTGTAGTTAAACACTGAAACAATGGTAATATTACTAGAAGTGTTTGTAGTTAAACACTGAAACAATGGTAATGTTACTAGAAGTGTCTGTAGTTAAACACTGAAACAATGGTAATATTACTAGAAGTGTCTGTAGTTAAACACTGAAACAATGGTAATATTACCAGAAGTGATTGCAGTTAAACACTGAAACAATGGTAATATTACCAGAAGTGTTTGTAGTTAAACACTGACACAATGGTTATATTACCAGAAGTGTCGGTAGTTAAACACTGAAACAATTGTAATATTACCAGAAGTGTCTGTAGTTAAAGGTTGGAACAATGGTTATATTACTAGAAGTGTCTATAGTTAAAGGTTGGAATAATGGTTATATTACTAGAAGTGTCTGTAGTTAAAGGTTGGAACAATGGTTATATTACTAGAAGTGTCTGTAGTTAAACACTGAAACAATTGTAATATTACCAGAAGTGTCTGTAGTTAAAGGTTGGAACAATGGTTATATTACTAGAAGTGTCTGTAGTTAAAGGTTGGAACAATGGTTATATTACTAGAAGTGTCTGTAGTTAAACACTAAAACAATGGTAATATTACAAGAAGTGTCTGTAGTTAAACACTGAAACAATGGTAATATTACCAGAAGTGTTTGCAGTTAAACACTGAAACAATGGTAATGTCACCAGAAGTCTCTGTAGTTAAACACTGAAACAATGATAATATTACTAGAAGTGTTTGTAGTTAAACACTGAAACAATGGTAATATTACTAGAAGTGTCTGTAGTTAAACACTGAAACAATGGTAATATTACTAGAAGTGTCTGTAGTTAAACACTGAAACAATGGTAATGTTACTAGAAGTGTCTGTAGTTAAACACTGAAACAATGGTAATATTACTAGAAGTGTCTGTAGTTAAACACTGAAACAATGGTAATGTTACTAGAAGTGTCTGTAGTTAAACACTGAAACAATGGTAATATTACAAGAAGTGTCTGTAGTTAAACACTGAAACAATGGTAATATTACTAGAAGTGTCTGTAGTTAAACACTGAAACAATGGTAATGTTACTAGAAGTGTCTGTAGTTAAACACTGAAACAATGGTAATATGACTAGAAGTGTCTGTAGTTAAACACTGAAACAATGGTAATGTTACTAGAAGTGTCTGTAGTTAAACACTGAAACAATGGTAATATTACCAGAAGTGTTTGTAGTTAAACACTGACACAATGGTTATATTACCAGAAGTGTCGGTAGTTAAACACTGAAACAATTGTAATATTACCAGAAGTGTCTGTAGTTAAACACTGAAACAATGGTAATGTTACTAGAAGTGTCTGTAGTTAAACACTGAAACAATGGTAATATTACAAGAAGTGTCTGTAGTTAAACACTGAAACAATTGTAATATTACCAGAAGTGTCTGTAGTTAAAGGTTGGAACAATGGTTATATTACTAGAAGTGTCTGTAGTTAAAGGTTGGAACAATGGTTATATTACTAGAAGTGTCTGTAGTTAAACACTAAAACAATGGTAATATTACAAGAAGTGTCTGTAGTTAAACACTGAAACAATGGTAATATTACCAGAAGTGTTTGTAGTTAAACACTGAAACAATGGTAATATTACTAGAAGTGTCTGTAGTTAAACACTGAAACAATGGTAATATTACTAGAAGTGTCTGTAGTTAAACACTGAAACAATGGTAATGTTACTAGAAGTCTCTGTAGTTAAACACTGAAACAATGGTAATATTAATAGAAGTGTTTGTAGTTAAACACTGAAACAATGGTAATATTACTAGAAGTATCTGTAGTTAAATGCTAAACCAATTGTAATATTACTAGAAGGGTCTGTAGTTAAACACTGAAACAATTGTAATATTACCAGAAGTGTCTGTAGTTAAAGGTTGGAACAATGGTTATATTACTAGAAGTGTCTGTAGTTAAAGGTTGGAACAATGGTAATATTACTGGAAGTGTCTGTAGTTAAACACAAACTGAACAATAATATTACTAGAAGTGTCTGTAGTTAAACACTGAAACAATGGTAATGTTACTAGAAGTGTCTGTAGTTAAATGCTAAACCAATTGTAATATTACTAGAAGTGTCTGTAGTTAAACACTGAAACAATGGTAATATTACCAGAAGTGTTTGCAGTTAAACACTGAAACAATGTTAATATTACTAGAAGTGTCTGTAGTTAAACACTGAAACAATGGTAATGTTACTAGAAGTCTCTGTAGTTAAACACTGAAACAATGGTAATATTAATAGAAGTGTTTGTAGTTAAAGGCTGAAACAATGGTAATATTACTATAAGTGTCTGTAGTTAAAGGCTGAAACAATAGTAATATTACTAGAAGTGTCTGTAGTTAAATGCTAAACCAATTGTAATATTACTAGAAGGGTCTGTAGTTAAACACTGAAACAATTGTAATATTACCAGAAGTGTCTGTAGTTAAAGGTTGGAACAATGGTTATATTACTAGAAGTGTCTGTAGTTAAAAAATGAAACAATGGTAATGTCACCAGAAGTCTCTGTAGTTAAACACTGAAACAATGATAATATTACTAGAAGTGTTTGTAGTTAAACACTGAAACAATGGTAATATTACTAGAAGTGTCTGTAGTTAAACACTGAAACAATGGTAATATTACTAGAAGTGTCTGTAGTTAAACACTGAAACAATGGTAATGTTACTAGAAGTCTCTGTAGTTAAACACTGAAACAATGGTAATATTAATAGAAGTGTTTGTAGTTAAACACTGAAACAATGGTAATATTACTAGAAGTATCTGTAGTTAAATGCTAAACCAATTGTAATATTACTAGAAGGGTCTGTAGTTAAACACTGAAACAATTGTAATATTACCAGAAGTGTCTGTAGTTAAAGGTTGGAACAATGGTTATATTACTAGAAGTGTCTGTAGTTAAAGGTTGGAACAATGGTAATATTACTGGAAGTGTCTGTAGTTAAACACTGAAACAATGGTAATATTACTAGAAGTGTCTGTAGTTAAACACTGAAACAATGGTAATGTTACTAGAAGTGTCTGTAGTTAAATGCTAAACCAATTGTAATATTACTAGAAGTGTCTGTAGTTAAACACTGAAACAATGGTAATATTACCAGAAGTGTTTGCAGTTAAACACTGAAACAATGTTAATATTACTAGAAGTGTCTGTAGTTAAACACTGAAACAATGGTAATGTTACTAGAAGTCTCTGTAGTTAAACACTGAAACAATGGTAATATTAATAGAAGTGTTTGTAGTTAAAGGCTGAAACAATGGTAATATTACTATAAGTGTCTGTAGTTAAAGGCTGAAACAATAGTAATATTACTAGAAGTGTCTGTAGTTAAATGCTAAACCAATTGTAATATTACTAGAAGGGTCTGTAGTTAAACACTGAAACAATTGTAATATTACCAGAAGTGTCTGTAGTTAAAGGTTGGAACAATGGTTATATTACTAGAAGTGTCTGTAGTTAAAAAATGAAACAATGGTAATGTCACCAGAAGTCTCTGTAGTTAAACACTGAAACAATGATAATATTACTAGAAGTGTTTGTAGTTAAACACTGAAACAATGGTAATATTACTAGAAGTGTCTGTAGTTAAACACTGAAACAATGGTAATATTACTAGAAGTGTCTGTAGTTAAACACTGAAACAATGGTAATGTTACTAGAAGTCTGTAGTAGTTAAACACTGAAACAATGGTAATATTAATAGAAGTGTTTGTAGTTAAACACTGAAACAATGGTAATATTACTAGAAGTATCTGTAGTTAAATGCTAAACCAATTGTAATATTACTAGAAGGGTCTGTAGTTAAACACTGAAACAATTGTAATATTACCAGAAGTGTCTGTAGTTAAAGGTTGGAACAATGGTTATATTACTAGAAGTGTCTGTAGTTAAAGGTTGGAACAATGGTAATATTACTGGAAGTGTCTGTAGTTAAACACTGAAACAATGGTAATATTACTAGAAGTGTCTGTAGTTAAACACTGAAACAATGGTAATGTTACTAGAAGTGTCTGTAGTTAAATGCTAAACCAATTGTAATATTACTAGAAGTGTCTGTAGTTAAACACTGAAACAATGGTAATATTACCAGAAGTGTTTGCAGTTAAACACTGAAACAATGTTAATATTACTAGAAGTGTCTGTAGTTAAACACTGAAACAATGGTAATGTTACTAGAAGTCTCTGTAGTTAAACACTGAAACAATGGTAATATTAATAGAAGTGTTTGTAGTTAAAGGCTGAAACAATGGTAATATTACTATAAGTGTCTGTAGTTAAAGGCTGAAACAATAGTAATATTACTAGAAGTGTCTGTAGTTAAATGCTAAACCAATTGTAATATTACTAGAAGGGTCTGTAGTTAAACACTGAAACAATTGTAATATTACCAGAAGTGTCTGTAGTTAAAGGTTGGAACAATGGTTATATTACTAGAAGTGTCTGTAGTTAAAGGTTGGAACAATGGTTATATTACTAGAGGTGTCTTTAGTTAAAGGTTGGAACAATGGTCATATTACTAGAAGTGTCTGTAGTTAAAGGTTGGAACAATGGTTATATTACTAGAGGTGTCTGTAGTTAAAGGTTGGAACAATGGATATATTACTAGAAGTGTCTGTAGTTAAAGGTTGGAACAGGGCTGATTTCACTAATCTTCGGAAACATCCACTGATAATAAATTAATGCAGTAGAACTTCATAAAAAAACAGTTGACAAGTTGCAGCTTCATTAGAAATACAGTTGACAAGATACAGCTTTATTAAAAATACATTTGACAAGTTACAGCTTTATTAAAAATACTGTTGAGAAAATACAGCTTTATTAAAAATCAGGTGACAAGTTACAGCTTTATTAAAAATACTGTTGACAAGTTACAGCTTTATTAAAAATACAGTTGACAAGTTACAGCTTTATTAAAAATACTGTTGACAAGTTACAGCTTTATTAAAAATACTGTTGAGAAAATACAGCTTTATTAAAAATACAGTTGACAAGTTACAGCTTTATTAAAAACACACTTGACAAGTTACAGCGTTATTAAAAATACTGTTGACAAGTTACAGCTTTATTAAAAATACTGTTGAGAAAATACAGCTTTTTAAAAATACAGTTGACAAGTTACAGCTTTATTAAAAATACAGTTGACAAGTTACAGCTTTATTAAAAATACAGTTGACAAGTTACAGCTTTATTAAATTGCTGGTGTATGTTGTGATGTGATGTTCGTCACTCAATAAATAATAGTAAACCAACAATACTAAATTTTGTATATGTATGCCTGATGATTGTGTGAAAGAACAATTTAAGATGTTTAATTAATTATTATTATTCTTGAAGGGTGTTGGTTATAGAACTTTCAACATTTCCATGTAGTTCCTATTCGACACTACTGTTGTGTCCAGTGTGTAAAACTAATGTTCACGTAACTCAAAAAACAAAAGAGAGGGGGAGTTGATGACAAAACTACAAATAAAAAAAATCTTTTTAAACAATTAATATTTAAGCAATAAATTATTGTAAAGAAAATAAAACGATCTTCAATAACTATTCAATTTTTATGACGTCACTGGTAATTACAGTAGTTACGAGAATCACGATACAAAAATACGATGGATCCATTCATTATAGTCTGTGAGGAAGCCGAAAATATACTGTAAAACCATTGATGATTGGCTGTGTTTAATTAACGGTTAATTTGAACTTATTTCTTTGTTATTAGGAGAACTGGAACGTCTTCAAAGATTTTGGTTGCAAGGAGCTTGCAAGCCAACGAAGAACAAAAGAAACGCGACGAATCCTCTGGATATCAACCAGTTTATGAGTGCCTTCCTTTTGTTGGGCTGTGGTGTCTTGTTTACGGTTGTTCTGCTCGGAATTGAATACATTTACTTTAAATACATCAGAAAACATCTGGCCAAAACTGACAAGGAGAGCTGTTTTGCTCTTGTTAGTTTGGTAAGTTTGAAGTCGTGTTTCTGGTGTTCATGTTGTTTCTGATGAAGAGTTACTTTCAACAACGTTTTTAAGCAGAACTTTACCTTCTTTGCATCCAATCTGTTGGTGATCCGTTTTAAGCTTTCTGTACCATTTGTGAGTTTGTTTGATTTTGAATTTCGCACAAAGCTACTCGAGGGCTATCTGTTCTAGCCGTCCCTAATTTAGCAGTGTAAGACTAGAGGAAAGGCAGCTAGTCATCACTACCCACCGCCAACTCTCGGGCTACTCTTTTACCAACGAAGAGTGGGATTGACCGTCACATTATAACGCCTCCACGGCTGAAAGGGCGAGCATGTTTGGCGCAACCGGGTTTCGAACCCGCGTTCCTTAGATTACGAGTCGCACGCCTTAACACGCTTGGCCATGCCGGGCCACCATTTGTAATGAGTTATTATTAGAACGACTCTCTTCAATGTCCATCTCTAGTCTTTTGAACGGTCAAAGTGCATGCTTATGGAAGATGTGAGCTGTTTGACGTTACTCCACCTAGTGGCACAACAGTAAGTTAAAATGCTCATGACATTAAAACCTGCTTTTCGATATCTGTGGATGGCACAGCACATAAAGCCCATTGTGTGCCATTGTGCTTAATTACAAATAAGAGTTAAATCACTGGGAGGGAAATTCATTGTCTGAATTTTAGTTGCATGTAATCTGTTACAAGGATCACCTTAGAAATGTAATATATAAATGACAATCAATACGTGAACTATATAAACTCAGTCTTACTTTTGTGTTTCGGGCCAGCATTAAGTTAGTGGTTACCGAACCAATGTAATTTCGATAATTTCTGATTCGCGTCCCGTTGCCTCAAAAGTGCCACCCACGTGGTAAGGCCGTGAGTAGGCTGAAATAGTAACTTTTAAACCCCACTATTTTGTCAGAGAAAAATATCCCAACAATGGTGATGGGTGTTACTGGCTAGCTGCCTTTGATCTTATGATATCCCAATAATAGTGATGAGTTTTATTGGCTAGTTGCCTTTAATCTTATGATATCCCAACACTGGCGATAAGTGTTATTTACTAGTTGCCTTTTATCTTATGATATCCCAACACTGACGATAAGTGTTATTGGCTAGCTGCCTTTGATCTTATGATATCCCAATAATGGCGATGAGTGTTATTTACTAGTTGCCTTTAATCTTATGATATCCCAACAATGGCGATAAGTGTTATTGGGTAGTTACCTTTGATCTTGTCTATAATTACGGTAGGCTATACACAGACAGCCCTTGCTCAAATATCCTAAGACAATTACTTATAGAATGTTCTTACTCTGTTTGTTTGTTGTTATGCTCAAGACTACACAAAGTGCTTTCGGTATTCTTCCACCAGATAGTGTCATAACCCCAATTTGATGTGTCTTCAGACTTCACGCCCGGCGCTAGCACAGATTTACAACGCTACAATCAGGAGTTCGATTCCCCTCGGTGGGCTTAGTAGATAGCCCGATGTGGCTTCCCTATAAGAAAACACTCACACACTCAGACTTCACGCCTGGCCATCAGGAGTGGGAAGGGGTCATTTCCAAAGTCTCCTGTACTAATTGGTACCAATGGATACGTCTTTCTGGGATTGTTTTTTTTTAATTTCGCGCAAAGCTACACGAAGGCTATCTGCGCTAGACGTCTCTAACTTAGCAGTGTAAGATTAGAGACAAAACAGATAGTCATCACCACCCACAGCCCACTCTTGGGCTACTCTTTAACCAACGAATAGTGGGTTTGGCTGTCACAGCTGAAAGAGGAAAGATGTATGATGTGAGGGGGTTCGAACCCACAGCCCTTAAATTACGAATCAACCGCCTTAACATCCTGACCATCTCGGGTCGTTTTGCTACGGCAGAAAGCATTTCATATACTTTAGTAAGGCTGGATTAGTTTTCCAATACCTTACTCGGAGAGTATATATTTCAGGTATACTTCGTGCCTATAGATCTCGTGTTAAAGTAATTACATGAGGTTAAGAGGTTTGCCTTTGTTTAACTAAAAAAACTGTTTGAGAGGTAATAGAGACTGCTAAATGAAATATATTCCCTATTTGAAGTGCAATTATCCATGTTGTTTTCTGATACCGCAGAGCATGGGGAAGTCCATAAGTTTCCGTGGTGCCGTCTTTGAAGCCCAAGACATGATGAAAGAGCACCGGTGTCATGACCCAGTTTGTGATACCCAGCTGTGGAAGGTTCGACACGAACTGGACATGACCCGATTGAAACTACGAGAACTTGAAAAACAATTAAACATTCGGTAAGTGGTTTGCGAGTGTAATGCTGGATCGCATGGTACACACATGTGTCACGAGGATGTCATAAGGACATGATGACGTTATTATTGAATGTTAAATAATGGATGAGGTAGCTAAAATATGAAGGATCTGATGATGTAACTGTTGAACGTTAAACAGTGAGTAAGGTAGCTAAAACATGAATAACTTGATGATGTAACTGTTGAACGTTAAACAGTGAGTGAGGTTGTTAAAACATGAAGAATTTGATGATGTAACTGTTGAGCGTTAAACAGTGAGTAAGGTTGTTAAAACATGAAGAATTTGATGATGTAACTGTTGAACGTTAAACAGTGAGTAAGGTTGTTAAAACATGAAGAATTTGATGATGTAACTGTTGAACGTTAAACAGTGAGTAAGGTAGCTAAAACATGAATAACTTGATGATGTAACTGTTGAACGTTAAACAGTGAGTAAGGTTGTTAAAACATGAAGAATTTGATGATGTAACTGTTGAACGTTAAACAGTAAGTAAGGAACCTGAAACATGAATAACCTGGTGATCTAATTATTGAATGTTATACAATGGGTAAGGTATTTAAAACACGAAGGACCTGATGAAGTAATTTATATGTTAAATTTTATGTTAAAAATAATTGAATTAATGTATATTTCATATCGAACCTTTAATTATCTTAATTATTTCCTAGTTAATTATAGCATGACGTGTACGAGTAACTGAAATTATATTTACCATCTTTTCTAGTTTTTGCACTTTCATGAAGCCACGAATCAACCAGCAATACAATAAATTCAGCTTAGTGAGTAGACATCAACTATTTTTACGAAGTGGCGTAGTTGAAAGGAATAACTCGAAATAAATTTTTCTTACGTTTGCATTTTGTTTTTCTCTAAAAACTGAGTTATAATTGAGTCGAGTTTGTTGCTATTCAAATTTAAAACGAGAAAAATTAAAGAAAATTTGGTTATTTTCTGTGGTGAGTCTGATCGCTCAGTTCACGGATGGTATTTCGTAGGAACTAGTCGGCCTTACATTGTGTGGTTCCAAAAATACACACGAGGGATTAATATGAAATGTGAAAATTGCGGTCATTATTAGTCCGATTTTTAAGCCTTATAAGGCATCTACTTCTATTTTAGCGGCTTAGCTAAAATCGAAGGGACCATGGTTCGCGTCCCGTTGACACAAAATCGCGCTTTATACTTTGGAACCCAGATAGTGCGTAATAAAAATGGCAATGAAACCGTGGTATTGGGTTGGGTAAGAATTTCTCGATTGTTTCCGTTGGGTGTTGTTTATTGTTTCTGTCTACCTTCTGTTCTCTTGGTTCAATTAGCTCTGTGCGAAATTCCTAAAATACAGAGTCGCGTTCATTTCAGCTCTTAGCCGTTTCGGAACGTGAAATAATAAGCTTTTAAACCGGGATGATTTGCATTCATTGTTAAAACTTCTCCTGAAGCGTTGAACAAAATTAATTTTATGTTAATTTATATTAGTACTAACATGAGTTCTCACGTTTCCTTCTGTTTATTCCGCACTCGCCAAATGGCACAGCGATACGTATACGAACGTACAACACTAAATACGGGGTTCGTGTACTCGTGGTGAGCACCTTACAGATAAATCATTGTCGAGTGTTTTGCTCTGAACTGCAAACAAACCTTTTATTTCGAAGTGAGACACAAATCATATGATTATTTATTTTCCATTTAACGTCCTTAAGTTTCTTTTCATTTTAAATTAGAAATGAATTATCTTTCTTGTGTGTTTGAAGGTCGTCACCTGGTGAGCACGTCACACAAAGGGATTTAACCAGGAGTCACAATGAACTACGTCACGATGCTCCCTCATCTCACTTCTACTACCACGACAAACTTCGAAACACTGAAATCACTGAAATTGAAACTGTTTTGTGAGTTTGGTGTAACTTAGAGCACACTCTGGTGGGTGATTTGAATTTGAATAGTTTAGAGAATAATTGATTCGTGTTGTTCTAATCCTTCGTAAATAATCAAATAAAAAACGTTGACATACGTAGAAGCATCATATTTTAAGCACGAATGTATGTAATATGAAAGACCATATTTACGTAATTCTTATTTGTACTAAGTCTTCTTAAAGCTTAAAGAGGTTTTACCTATTCATTGCTTCTTCTAATATATTCTAATATAGTTTCGGATTCTCCTCTCTATTGATGATGATGGATATAGTTGACCAAATCAACTGAAGTGTTGTTGAGGTATTCAGTACTGCAGGTTGCTTAAACTTTCTTAAAAACTCTGGTTTGATACTTTTTGTTATCTCAACTTGGTAAAGACTCATGAGCACTATTTCCAGAAGACGAAGTTTGTTCTCTTGAGATAAGCGTGTCAATTTTCCCACCTTTCCTTTTGCAGCTCTCTACAAACTCACTAATGTCTTAAGCTATGACTCAAATTGTTCGTCATACCAAAAGAAAAAAAGTTCCATGGAATTGCGTCAGGAGACTTTACAGGTTTGTGGTCAAACAGGATTGATGTAGTTTATGGAACTACATCAGGAGATTTCACAGGTTTGTGGTCGGACAGGATTGATGTGGTTTATGGAACTACATCAGGAGATTTCATACGTTTGTGGTCGGACAGGATTGATGTGGTTTATGGAACTACATCAGGAGATTTCATACGTTTGTCTTCGGACAGAATTGCTGTGGGTTATGGAACTACATCAGGAGATTTCACACGTTTGTGGTCAGACAGGATTGCTGTGGTTTATGGAACTACATCAGGAGATTTCATACGTTTGTCTTCGGACAGGATTGATGTGGTTTATGGAACTACAACAGGAGATTTCATACGTTTGTCTTCGGACAGGATTGCTGTGGTTTATGGAACTACATCAGGAGATTTCACAGGTTTGTGATCAGACAGGATTGATGTGGTTTATAGAACTACATCAGGAGATTTCACACGTTTGTGGTCAGACAGAATTGCTGAGATTTATGAAATGGCATCAGGGTAATTGACAAGCTTATTATCAAACAAGATTGATGTAGTTTCAGTTTCTTAAAGTACCTTGCTTGTGAAAACGTCTGTTTGATTTCAAATTTGGACTAGAAGCTTGTAAACCCTCGTCAACCTCAAGTTAAAAGCACCAGAAGATAGGACGGACTTCATTACAAAAGCCAATTTGGCGTTAAAAGGTTCCCTTTCATAAATGTAACGTTAGCTCCGCAAATTAGTGCGTTGGTCTTTAATAGTTTCGAGTTTCTGAATTCGCTGCTAACTGACAAGAAATATTTTGTTTCTCTGAACATTTTTTATTTCTTAAGATATTTGAAATCCCTCTTCACTGAGCAACAGTTTAAGTGTAATATATGGTTAAAGAGAGGTAACGGGTGTCGCCCCAGCCATCAGTCAACTTTTTGAAAGGTCTTTTATATCCCGAACAAACAGTGCTTGCAGATAATTCTTAATCACATAACCTAAGCTCTAAAATAATTTTCAAATCGTCTGGACAGTGACCTATATCACTACATTGTCTATTATTAAGTGGGGCTTAGGTGAAGAAATACCGTTTCCTGTCTAAAAAGTTCTGAGTGATTAAACGTAGCCTGCCATACAGAAAATATTGAATTATGAAATACTCTCTCCCAAAGACGAAGTTGTAGGTTGTCAGATATAGTCAAACAACATTGAAAAGTCTGGAATGATGAAAAGTGATATATATATATAGAAGCTTTGAAATATGAAATGTAAGGTACTATATACGTAGCCTTAAGCAGTGAAATAGAATTTATTATGAAATATAAAAATCAATTGTCAGTTCAATCAAATAAATCGTAACACGAACTTCGCTGCTATAAATTGTTCAAGTCAAAGTTTTTAATGTTAACGGAACTATATTTATACTTCTCTGTAGTTTAGCTTCACTGTGCAAAATTCGAACATGAATTCTTTTGTAACTTCTATTATTCTGTAGTGGGTACAATCCAAGGTGATTTTCTGAACAGCGAATAAAAGAACGTATGTGAAATGACTCTGTGTTGTGTTAAAACTCAGTAAAAATTGTTGAATTCAGTGATGTCTATTACGACTGATTATGTCTTACAGGTTTCTTCTGTGAAGGAGTTTTTAACTAAATGTTGTATCGGGTAAATATGTTTTACTTTAAACATTCACAGAACGTTTATCGAAAATGAAACTTTAATTGAAAGATGGAATTGGCTCATGGTGTTTTATTGGAAGATTGATTTCAACGAAACGTCTATTGTTTTCTTAAAAACCACAGAAACAGTAATATGGTTTAATTTAGCAACATATTGTTATTTCTATTACAATTCTAATTTTTCGCCTTATTCAGGTCATTTAAAAACAGCCAGAAATAGATCAGAGAATTGGCATTTTGATCTGGTTTGTCTCATGCTTTGTTTCTAAGAAATGTTTTCCTCAGTTTTAACGTTTTAATGTTATTATTATTAGAATACAAAGTAATTCAACGTTTTTCACTGAAAAATAATAATGATTTGAAAATAATAGAAATCAGACTACTGTTGAGGTCTTTAAATAAAAATGAGGAATTCCGGGAATTTAGCAATTAAATATTGCTAAGGAACATTGAATACTGTCCATAAATTATTTAGAATTACTAATCATTTATTCCTAATGAATACCAAATAATATCTATAAATGATGTCGAAGTACGAAAAATTGGCAATTGTTAAAATTAGCAAATTATTTCTAAAAATTATCGAAGACAACAACAAAACAATGGTCAGGAATCACTGATGAATAAGAATGGCTAAACCAAAACACAATAATTCCTGAAGAATAGCTGAGAAACACTGATGTTATTTGATTCTGTAGATCAGCTATGGGTAAGTTAGGAATAACTGGAACTTAATGATAAATAGCTGGTATTTAAAGAACAATTACAATGAATTACTAATACATTGTTAGGAATTACTGGAACTTAATGATAAATAGCTGGTATTTAAAGAACAATTACTGTGAATTATTAATACATTGTTAGGAATTACTGGAACTTAATGATAAATAGCTGGTATTTAAAGAACAATTACTGTGAATTATTAATACATTGTTAGGAATTACTGGAACTTAATGATAAATAGCTGGTATTTAAAGAACAATTACTGTGAATTATAAATACATTGTTAGGAATTACTGGAACTTAATGATAAATAGCTGGTATTTAAAGAACAATTACAATGAATTATTAATACATTGTTAGGAATTACTGGAACTTAATGATTAAATAGCTGGTATTAAAGAACAATTACAATGAATTATTAATACATGTTAGGAATTACTGGAACTTAATGCTAAATAGCTGGTATTTAACGAACATTACTGTGAATTATTAATACATTGTTAGGAATTACTGGAACTTAATGATAAATAGCTGGTATTTAAGAAACAATCTACAATGAATTATTAATACATTGTTAGGAATTACTGGAACTTAATGATAAATAGCTGGTATTTAAAGAACAATTACAATGAATTATTAATACATTGTTAGGAATTACTGGACGTTAATCAAGAATAGCTGAAATTTAAAGAACAATTACTGTGAATTATTAATACATTGTTAGGAATTACTGGACGTTAATCAAGAATAGCTGAAATTTAACGAACAATTATAATGAATTATTAATACATTATTAAGAATTAGTCGACATTTATGAAAATTTCAGTTACGACAGAAAGTGTTCGTACCATGAGTCCTGAGTAGGTTTTTGCTCATAACCTAAAAAGTTTCGCGATTCGGCTCATAGACATGTATTACATTATAAATAATGTAGTAACACACATTTACTTAAACTTGTGTGTAAGGTTAATGACAAATAAACTGTTTGTAAACAGATAACCAAAAATAGGAGGAGCAGAAAGTGTTCGTACAGTTCAGAACGTGTGAAAAAACTGATATTCCTATAAACATTTTGTTTAGTTTGGTGAATAAACTACATTATACCATTCCAGAACTAGACACTTTGTTTATGATTATTAGAATTTAGCCAGCAAAAAAATTACTTCTGGCAATTTAGCGCCGTCTCCGTCATTATTTGCTTTGTCATCATGGTGAACAGGAAACAACGAATTATTGTAAAGTACAAGTATTTTGTGTCTCTTTCTGATATTACTGGACAACTTAATGTGCCGAAATCTACTGTTTTAAGCATAGTTGCCAAGTTTAAGTTTACAAAATCAACTGCTAACCTCCCTCGTTCCGGACGCCCCATCAAACTTTCAGAGAGAACCAAGAGGAAGGTTCTCAGAGAAGTTAGTAGGAACCCTCGTTTAACATGTAATGACATACAGAAACTGGTATGGGAAACTGGGGTTGAAGTAAGCACCTCTACAGTTACAAACATGTTAAGCTCTTCTGGGTTCAAAGTATGCCGTTCTCGTAGAACTCCATATTTAAAGCCTGTTCATTTAGAAGCATAATTGAGGTATGCAAGAAAGCATGTAGATAAACCCTTTACCTATTGGATGAGTATTCTTTGGTCAGACAAGACTAAAATTGAGTTTTTTGGCCACAATGATCTTCGCTATATTTTCCTTAAGAAGGGGGAACGAAATCTTCCAGAGAACACCATCCCTACAGTTAAACACGCAGGTGGCTAGATCATGCTATGGGGTTCCTTCAGCTCTTCTGGTGTAGGCAGCCTTCACCGCGTCATTGGAATCATGAACAAAGAAGAGTACGTTGATATATTAGGCACTTATATAAAACATGATGCTTGGAACTTGCGGCTTGGATGTCGTTGGATCTTCCAGCACGACAATAACCCTAAGTACACATCGAAATATGTGCAATCCTGGTTGTATAGGAACCATATAAGCGTTCTGGAGTAACCATCGCAGTCACCCGATCTCAACCAATCAGCGTCATCCGAAAAACTTGCAAGAGTTCGACGCCTTCTGTGAAGAAGAATGGAAAAAATTCCAGTCGAGTACTGTTAAACTATCGTGGAGGGCTATGAGGAGAGATTGCACCAAGTAATTCACCTGAGAGGCTACACAACTGACCATTAAAGTAGACGCACGAACACTTTCTGTCCCTCCTATGTTTGGTTATTTGTTTATACACAGTTTATTTTTCGTTCAATTTACATAAAAAATTATTTCGATGTGTGTTAGTATAATATTTATAATATACCCTACTTTTATTATCCTAATCGTGACACTTTTTAAGTTATGTGGAAAGACTACTCACGACGCAGGGGTACGAACACTTTCTGTCGTAACTGTAGCTGGAATTTAAAGAAACATAACAATAAATTATTAACACATTGTTAGGAATTACTGGTCATTAATGAGAAATACTTGGGATTCAAAGAACAATTACTATGAATTATTAATACATTGTTAGGAATTACTGGAACTTAATGAGAAATAGCTGGTATTTAAAGAACAATTACAATGAATTATTAATACATTGTTAGGAATTATTGGAACTTAATGAGAAATAGCTGGTATTTAAAGAACAATTACTGTGAATTATTAATACATTGTTAGGAATTACTGGAACTTAATGATAAATAGCTGGTATTTAAAGAACAATTACTGTGAATTATTAATACATTGTTAGGAATTACTAGAACTTAATGATAAATAGCTGGTATTTAAAGAACAATTACTGTGAATTAGTAATACATTGTTAGGAATTACTGGAACTTAATGATAAATAGCTGGTATTTAAAGAACAATTACAATGAATTATTAATACATTATTAGGAATTACTGGAACTTAATGATAAATAGCTGGTATTTAAAGAACAATTACTGTGAATTATTAATACATTGTTAGGAATTACTGGAACTTAATGATAAATAGCTGGTATTTAAAGAACAATTACTGTGAATTATAAATACATTGTTAGGAATTACTGGAACTTAATGATAAATAGCTGGTATTTAAAGAACAATTACTGTGAATTATTAATACATTGTTAGGAATTACTGGAACTTAATGATAAATAGCTGGTATTTAAAGAACAATTAGTGTGAATTATTAATACATTGTTAGGAATTACTGGAACTTAATGATAAATAGCTGGTATTTAAAGAACAATTACAATGAATTATTAATACATTGTTAGGAATTACTGGAACTTAATGATAAATAGCTGGTATTTAAAGAACAATTACTGTGAATTATTAATACATTGTTAGGAATTACTGGAACTTAATAATAAATAGCTGGTATTTAAAGAACAATTAGTGTGAATTATTAATACATTGTTAGGAATTACTGGAACTTAATGATAAATAGCTGATATTTAAAGAACAATTACTGTGAATTATTAATACATTGTTAGGAATTGCTGGAACTTAATGATAAATAGCTGGTATTTAAAGAACAATTACTGTGAATTATTAAAACATTGTTACAAATTACTGGACATTAATCAAGAATAGCTGAAATTTAAAGAACAATTACTGTGAATTATTAATACATTGTTAGGAATTACTGGACGTTAATCAAGAATAGCTGAAATTTAACGAACAATTATAATGAATTATTAATACATTATTAAGAATTAGTCGACATTTATGAAAATTTCAGTTACGACAGAAAGTGTTCGTACCATGAGTCCTGAGTAGGTTTTTGCTCATAACTTAAAAAGTTTCGCGATTCGGCTCATAGACATGTATTACATTATAAATAATGTAGTAACACACATTTACTTAAACTTGTGTGTAAGGTTAATGACAAATAAACTGTTTGTAAACAGATAACCAAAAATAGGAGGAGCAGAAAGTGTTCGTACAGTTCAGAACGTGTGAAAAAACTGATATTCCTATAAACATTTTGTTTAGTTTGGTGAGTAAACTACATTATACATTCCAGAACTAGACACTTTGTTTATGATTATTAGAATTTAGCCAGAAAAATAATTACTTCTGGCAATTTAGCGCCGTCTCCGTCATTATTTGCTTTGTCATCATGGTGAACAGGAAACAACGAATTATTGTAAAGTACAAGTATTTTGTGTCTCTTTCTGATATTACTAGACAACTTAATGTGCCGAAATCTACTGTTTTAAGCATAGTTGCCAAGTTTAAGTTTACAGGATCAACTGCTAACCTCCCTCGTTCCGGACGCCCCATCAAACTTTCAGAGAGAACCAAGAGGAAGGTTCTCAGAGAAGTTAGTAGGAACCCTCGTTTAACATGTAATGACATACAGAAACTGGTATGGGAAACTGGGGTTGAAGTAAGCACCTCTACAGTTACAAACATGTTAAGCTCTTCTGGGTTCAAAGTATGCCGTTCTCGTAGAACTCCATATTTAAAGCCTGTTCATTTAGAAGCATAATTGAGGTATGCAAGAAAGCATGTAGATAAACCCTTTACCTATTGGATGAGTATTCTTTGGTCAGACAAGACTAAAATTGAGTTTTTTGGCCACAATGATCTTCGCTATATTTTCCTTAAGAAGGGGGAACGAAATCTTCCAGAGAACACCATCCCTACAGTTAAACACGCAGGTGGCTAGATCATGCTATGGGGTTCCTTCAGCTCTTCTGGTGTAGGCAGCCTTCACCGCGTCATTGGAATCATGAACAAAGAAGAGTACGTTGATATATTAGGCACTTATATAAAACATGATGCTTGGAACTTGCGGCTTGGATGTCGTTGGATCTTCCAGCACGACAATAACCCTAAGTACACATCGAAATATGTGCAATCCTGGTTGTATAGGAACCATATAAGCGTTCTGGAGTAACCATCGCAGTCACCCGATCTCAACCAAATCAGCGTCATCCGAAAAACTTGCAAGAGTTCGACGCCTTCTGTGAGGAAGAATGGAAAAAAATTCCAGTCGAGTACTGTTAAACTATCGTGGAGGGCTATGAGGAGAGATTGCACCAAGTAATTCACCTGAGAGGCTACACAACTGACCATTAAAGTAGACGCACGAACACTTTCTGTCCCTCCTATGTTTGGTTATTTGTTTATACACAGTTTATTTTTCGTTCAATTTACATAAAAAATTATTTCGATGTGTGTTAGTATAATATTTATAATATACCCTACTTTTATTATCCTAATCGTGACACTTTTTAAGTTATGTGGAAAGACTACTCACGACGCAGGGGTACGAACACTTTCTGTCGTAACTGTAGCTGGAATTTAAAGAAACATAACAATAAATTATTAACACATTGTTAGGAATTACTGGTCATTAATGAGAAATACTTGGGATTCAAAGAACAATTACTATGAATTATTAATACATTGTTAGGAATTACTGGAACTTAATGAGAAATAGCTGGTATTTAAAGAACAATTACAATGAATTATTAATACATTGTTAGGAATTATTGGAACTTAATGAGAAATAGCTGGTATTTAAAGAACAATTACTGTGAATTATTAATACATTGTTAGGAATTACTGGAACTTAATGATAAATAGCTGGTATTTAAAGAACAATTACTGTGAATTATTAATACATTGTTAGGAATTACTAGAACTTAATGATAAATAGCTGGTATTTAAAGAACAATTACTGTGAATTAGTAATACATTGTTAGGAATTACTGGAACTTAATGATAAATAGCTGGTATTTAAAGAACAATTACAATGAATTATTAATACATTATTAGGAATTACTGGAACTTAATGATAAATAGCTGGTATTTAAAGAACAATTACTGTGAATTATTAATACATTGTTAGGAATTACTGGAACTTAATGATAAATAGCTGGTATTTAAAGAACAATTACTGTGAATTATAAATACATTGTTAGGAATTACTGGAACTTAATGATAAATAGCTGGTATTTAAAGAACAATTACTGTGAATTATTAATACATTGTTAGGAATTACTGGAACTTAATGATAAATAGCTGGTATTTAAAGAACAATTAGTGTGAATTATTAATACATTGTTAGGAATTACTGGAACTTAATGATAAATAGCTGGTATTTAAAGAACAATTACAATGAATTATTAATACATTGTTAGGAATTACTGGAACTTAATGATAAATAGCTGGTATTTAAAGAACAATTACTGTGAATTATTAATACATTGTTAGGAATTACTGGAACTTAATGATAAATAGCTGGTATTTAAAGAACAATTACTGTGAATTATTAATACATTGTTAGGAATTACTGGAACTTAATGATAAATAGCTGGTATTTAAAGAACAATTAGTGTGAATTATTAATACATTGTTAGGAATTACTGGAACTTAATGATAAATAGCTGGTATTTAAAGAACAATTACTGTGAATTATTAATACATTGTTAGGAATTACTGGAACTTAATGATAAATAGCTGGTATTTAAAGAACAATTACTGTGAATTATTAATACATTGTTAGGAATTGCTGGAACTTAATGATAAATAGCTGGTATTTAAAGAACAATTACTGTGAATTATTAAAACATTGTTACGAATTACTGGACATTAATCAAGAATAGCTGAAATTTAAAGAACAATTACTGTGAATTATTAATACATTGTTAGGAATTACTGGACGTTAATCAAGAATAGCTGAAATTTAACGAACAATTATAATGAATTATTAATACATTATTAAGAATTAGTCGACATTTATGAAAATTTTAGTTACGACAGAAAGTGTTCGTACCATGAGTCCTGAGTAGGTTTTTGCTCATAACTTAAAAAGTTTCGCGATTCGGCTCATAGACATGTATTACATTATAAATAATGTAGTAACACACATTTACTTAAACTTGTGTGTAAGGTTAATGACAAATAAACTGTTTGTAAACAGATAACTAAAAATAGGAGGAGCAGAAAGTGTTCGTACAGTTCAGAACGTGTGAAAAAACTGATATTCCTATAAACATTTTGTTTAGTTTGGTGAATAAACTACATTATACCATTCCAGAACTAGACACTTTGTTTATGATTATTAGAATTTAGCCAGCAAAAAAATTACTTCTGGCAATTTAGCGCCGTCTCCGTCATTATTTGCTTTGTCATCATGGTGAACAGGAAACAACTGTCCAGTGATTTAAAAAAACGAATTATTGTAAAGTACAAGTATTTTGTGTCTCTTTCTGATATTACTAGACAACTTAATGTGCCGAAATCTACTGTTTTAAGCATAGTTGCCAAGTTTAAGTTTACAGGATCAACTGCTAACCTCCCTCGTTCCGGACGCCCCATCAAACTTTCAGAGAGAACCAAGAGGAAGGTTCTCAGAGAAGTTAGTAGGAACCCTCGTTTAACATGTAATGACATACAGAAACTGGTATGGGAAACTGGGGTTGAAGTAAGCACCTCTACAGTTACAAACATGTTAAGCTCTTCTGGGTTCAAAGTATGCCGTTCTCGTAGAACTCCATATTTAAAGCCTGTTCATTTAGAAGCATAATTGAGGTATGCAAGAAAGCATGTAGATAAACCCTTTACCTATTGGATGAGTATTCTTTGGTCAGACAAGACTAAAATGAGTTTTTTGGCCACAATGATCTTCGCTATATTTTCCTTAAGAAGGGGGAACGAAATCTTCCAGAGAACACCATCCCTACAGTTAAACACGCAGGTGGCTAGATCATGCTATGGGGTTCCTTCAGCTCTTCTGGTGTAGGCAGCCTTCACCGCGTCATTGGAATCATGAACAAAGAAGAGTACGTTGATATATTAGGCACTTATATAAAACATGATGCTTGGAACTTGCGGCTTGGATGTCGTTGGATCTTCCAGCACGACAATAACCCTAAGTACACATCGAAATATGTGCAATCCTGGTTGTATAGGAACCATATAAGCGTTCTGGAGTAACCATCGCAGTCACCCGATCTCAACCAAATCAGCGTCATCCGAAAAACTTGCAAGAGTTCGACGCCTTCTGTGAAGAAGAATGGAAAAAAATTCCAGTCGAGTACTGTTAAACTATCGTGGAGGGCTATGAGGAGAGATTGCACCAAGTAATTCACCTGAGAGGCTACACAACTGACCATTAAAGTAGACGCACGAACACTTTCTGTCCCTCCTATGTTTGGTTATTTGTTTATACACAGTTTATTTTTCGTTCAATTTACATAAAAAAAAATATTTCGATGTGTGTTAGTATAATATTTAAAATATACCCTACTTTTATTATCCTAATCGTGACACTTTTTAAGTTATGTGGAAAGACTACTCACGAGGCAGGGGTACGAACACTTTCTGTCGTAACTGTAGCTGGAATTTAAAGAAACATAACTATAAATTATTAACACATTGTTAGGAATTACTGGTCATTAATGAGAAATACTTGGGATTCAAAGAACAATTACTATGAATTATTAATACATTGTTAGGAATTACTGGTCATTAATGAGAAATACTTGGGATTTAAAATAAAACTACTATGAATTATTAATACATTGTTAGGAATTACTGGTCATTAATGAGAAATACTTGGGATTCAAAGAACAATTACTATGAATTATTAATACATTGTTAGGAATTACTGGTCATTAATGAAAAATACCTGGGATTTAAAATAAAACTACTATGAATTATTAATACATTGTTAGGAATTACTGGAACTTAATGATAAATACCTGGGATTCAAAGAACAATTACTATGAATTATTAGTACATTTTAGGAACTGCTGATAGATTTCTAGAAATTAATTAAACTTGTCCATGCTTATTTGTTTTTTTAATTTCGCGAAAAACTACACGAGGGCTCTCTGTACTAGCCGTCCCTAATTTATCAGTGTACGACTAGAAGGAAAACAGTCATCACTACCCACCGCCAACCCTTGGGCTACTCTTTTACCAATGAATAATGGAATTGACTGAACTTTATAACGACCTTACAGCTGAAAGGACAAGCATGTTTAGTGAGACAGGGATTCAAACCTGTTACCTTCCAATTAAAAATCGAGCGCTCTTAGCACCTGGTCGAGAATAATTAAATGACTGATAATAATTACTAAACAGTTGCTAGATATTGTTAATTTCTAACTCAAATTCTTCGTAATTTGGCCCGATATGGCCGGGTGGTTACGCACTAGACTCATAATCTGAGGGTCGCGAGTTCGAATCCCCGTCGCACCAAATATGCTCGCCCTTTCAGCCGTGGGGCGTTATAATGTGACGGTCAATCCCACTATTCGTTGGTACAAGAGTAGCCCAAGAGTTGGCGGTGGGTGGTGATGACTAGCTGCCTTCCCTCTCGTCTCACTCTGCCAAATTAGTAACGGCTACCGCAAATAGTTCTCATGTAGCTTTGAACAAAATTCAAAACACGCACATCAACTTGACAATTTCTAACTTTAACCAACACGTATTTATTAAAGTAAGTGTGTGCGAAATTAATGTTCTTATACATTTTATTGGCCTTTTTGAACAAATTGTATATTTCAGTCTGAGGTGCAGAGCTACATCTGTAGAAAGATAAATCAACAATTTAAGCAAAATGTTTTCATATTTTATTGGAATATTAATCACAGGCTTTAACCCAATAATAAAATTATATAATTTAAGAAGACGTCAAGTTGAAAGTACATTTATAAAACAATCTGTAATTTTAAGTACTCTTGTTTCTTCCTGATCAACTTCAGGAGAAATGTTTAACTTACCAAACTAATAAATAGTTAAATATGTCATTTCTAAATATAAGAATTATTTAAGTCACAAGAATGTTAGAACTCAAACAAGAGGAATGACCTTAGATTACCAGCTTTTAAACATTTATAATTAGCGTCAAAAAACTTTATTATGAATAATATAACGTAATATGAATAAAGAAAGTATTATTGACATTGATCAGAATGGATAATACTTTAAATAGATCAATTGAGTATAGTAAGTTTAGTGAGGATCATACAATCACCAGACACACTTCAACAATTTAGTATTTTAAGTTTAGTGAGGATCATACAATCACTAGACATACTTCAACAATTTAGTATTGTAAGTTTAGTGAGGATCATACAATCACTAGACATACTTCAACAATTTAGTATAGTAAGTTTAGTGAGGATCATACAATCACTAGACATACTTTAACAATTTAGTATAGTAAGTTTAGTGAGGATCATACAATCACCAGACATACTTTAACAATTTAGTATAGTAAGTTTAGTGAGGATCATACAATCACCAGACATACTTTAACAATTTAGTATAGTAAGTTTAGTGAGGATCATACAATCATTAGACATACTTCAACAATTTAGTATTTTAAGTTTAGTGAGGATCATACAATCACTAGACATACTTCAACAATTTAGTATTGTAAGTTTAGTGAGGATCATACAATCACTAGACATACTTCAACAATTTAGTATAGTAAGTTTAGTGAGGATCATACAATCGCTAGACATACTTCAACAATTTAGTATAGTAAGTTTAGTGAGGATCATACAATCACTAGACATACTTCAACAATTTAGTAAAGTAAGTTTAGTGAGGATCATACAATCACCAGACATACTTTAACAATTTAGTATTGTAAGTTTAGTGAGGATCATACAATCACCAGACATACTTTAACAATTTAGTATAGTAAGTTTAGTGAGGATCATACAATCACTAGACATACTTCAACAATTTAGTATAGTAAGTTTAGTGAGGATCATACAATCACTAGACATACTTCAACAATTTAGTATAGTAAGTTTAGTGAGGATCATACAATCACCAGACATACTTTAACAATTTAGTATAGTAAGTTTAGTGAGGATCATACAATCACTAGACATACTTTAACAATTTAGTATAGTAAGTTTAGTGAGGATCATACAATCACTAGACATACTTTAACAATTTAGTATAGTAAGTTTAGTGAGGATCATACAATCACCAGACACACTTCAACAATTTAGTATTGTAAGTTTAGTGAGGATCATACAATCACCAGACATACTTTAACAATTTAGTATAGTAAGTTTAGTGAGGATCATACAATCACCAGACACACTTCAACAATTTAGTATTGTAAGTTTAGTGAGGATCATACAATCACTAGACATACTTCAACAATTTAGTATAGTAAGTTTAGTGAGGATCATACAATCGCTAGACATACTTCAACAATTTAGTATAGTAAGTTTAGTGAGGATCATACAATCACTAGACATACTTCAACAATTTAGTAAAGTAAGTTTAGTGAGGATCATACAATCACCAGACATACTTTAACAATTTAGTATTGTAAGTTTAGTGAGGATCATACAATCACCAGACATACTTTAACAATTTAGTATAGTAAGTTTAGTGAGGATCATACAATCACTAGACATACTTCAACAATTTAGTATAGTAAGTTTAGTGAGGATCATACAATCGCTAGACATACTTCAACAATTTAGTATAGTAAGTTTAGTGAGGATCATACAATCACTAGACATACTTCAACAATTTAGTAAAGTAAGTTTAGTGAGGATCATACAATCACCAGACATACTTTAACAATTTAGTATAGTAAGTTTAGTGAGGATCATACAATCACTAGACATACTTCAACAATTTAGTATAGTAAGTTTAGTGAGGATCATACAATCACTAGACATACTTCAACAATTTAGTTTAGTAAGTTTAGTGAGGATCATACAATCACCAGACATACTTTAACAATTTAGTACAGTAAGTTTAGTGAGGATCATACAATCACTAGACATACTTTAACAATTTATGTATAGTAAGTTTAGTGAGGATCATACAATCACTAGACATACTTCAACAATTTAGTATTGTAAGTTTAGTGAGGATCATACAATTACTAGACATAATCAGTGATGTCGAGAAACCCACTTGTTGAGAATTTTATATGCAAAAACGGCTCTTTTGGGTTGAGAAAATATTTCAAATAGAAGAGCGAACAACGTTTCGACCTTCTTCGGTCATCGTCAGGTTCACAAAGAAAGAGGTAACTGACCGGAAGCTGACCACATGTTTGGAAGGGGTTGTATAACTGAGTGTTGCAATGTAGAGGGCGGGGTTAGATGTTTGAATATATAATTTTATTTATTTTATTATATTAATATAGGTATAATGGCGTTCCTTTATATTGGTTTATTTTGGGTTTAAGTTGTTGTATAAGTAAGGCTTCTTTAATTTTGCGTTTGTTTATGTTTGTTTCTTTATTTAGTATTTTAGTGTTTTCTATGGTTATGTTGTGTCCATTTGACTTGCAGTGTTCGAAAACGTGTGAATGTGACTTTTTATGTTCTTTGAAAATACTTTCCTAAGAATGGCATTACCGTGGAATATATTTTGAGAGACAGCTTCAATATTAAACTTAACTACTGGATTTATCTATAATTTAACATAATTATTGAATATTTTGAGATCTATTTTTAATTAATTTCGCTGGAAAGAAGTGTAATATTCTGATTGGTATTATTCCTAGTGGAATGATTAGAAGATTTTGAAGGTGTTCTTGCTTTATACAAGTTTCTGCTAATTTTTATGAAAGACTTTGATTAAAAGAATGTTCACAGTCTCTGAAATTTTATTATCGATAATACACAGATAGCATCTTTACTTTATTTATTATTAATTTATTTATTTAATCTGGTCGTTCTAACAATCTCATAAAATTACTAATTAGTACATTATATAGGATTCGAATTGCTGTAACACTTCATTAACTTGTTCTTAAAATATATTAATTAGTTAATGATCCTGAAGCTAGCTTCGTTTGTTTGTTTGTTTTGGAATTTCGCACAAAGCTACTCGAGGGCTATCTGTGCTAGCCGTCCCTAATTTAGCAGTGTAAGACTAGAGGGAAGGCAGCTAGTCATCACCACCCACCGCCAACTATTGGGCTACTCTTTTACCAACGAATAGTGGGATTGACCGTCACATTATACAACCCCACGGCTGGGAGGGCGAGCATGTTTAGCGCGACTCGGGCGCGAACCCGCGACCCTCGGATTACGAGTGCACGCCTTAACGCGCTCGGCCATGCCAGGCCTTTAAGAAAGGTACACATATACATATAACATACACCCGTAACAGTTTTAATAGTTCAGGGTTTATTCACATATTTACATCATTTGTCACCTACCTATATAAATTTTAAACTTAAAATACAATCATATTTCGAGAAAATTCTTTCAAATATTAGAGATAATATTTCTTAATTCAGGCTAAAATGATTCAATCCAACAGGTCAATTTTCGTCAAGAGACTGCGTAATTATTTGAAAAAGATTTTACCATGTAAAGAATCCTATTGAATACATTTAACTCGTTATATTCAGAAAATTGAATTCGGTGAAGAAGCGCCCCCTACATACTGAAAACTTAGAACGAATCAATACTTAACTACATACTGAAAACTTAGAACGAATCAATATTTATCTACATACAGAAAACTTAAAACGAATCAATACTTATCTACATACTGAAAACTAGCCAGGCCTTGGCTAGCTTCGAAACTAAAGAGGATTTAAATGAGTTAATTAGGTGATGATCCTGAAGCTAGCTTCGAAACTAAAGAGGATTTTTATTCGCATTTTAGAAGTTATAAAACAGCGTTGTTTGAGGGAAACATAAATTATGGTCTAAATTTATCACAAATTATAAAACTTCACGAACTTTGGAATTCCTGCTTCAAAAATGTAATAAAATCAAGAAATTCTTTTTCTTATATAATGATGAATATATATAATCATTATATATAATTGACGGACATAATAATCTACCACTGTAGAAGCAAATAAACCTTCACAAAATAGTCAACACGTGATATTACAAAATAATCAACATTCATCGTTTTTCTTCCTTTATACTCCATTCTAGGTTGTCCATGGAAACAACTAAGATATATTTTTAAGAAATAAACTTGTTTTCACAGTTGGTATTAAGTGTAAATATAGAATATCACAAATTAGTATGTTGGTTTGGTTTTGTTTGAATTTCTCACAAAGCAACACGAAGTCTATCTGTGCTAGCCATCCCTAATTTAGTGGTGTAAGACTAGAGGGAAGGCAGCTAGTCATCACCACCCACCGCCAACTCTTGGGCTATTCTTTTACCAATGAATAGTGGGATTGACCGTCACATTATAATACCCCCACGGCTGGGAATGAATATGTTTGGTACGAGCGGAATTCGAACCCGCGACATTCGGGTAAGAGTCGAACGCATTAACACATTTTGCCATGCCGGACCGTTCAAGTAAGTAACTGAAGACAGACATATTGTTTGAAGAAACTGAAGACAGACATATTGTTTGAAGTAACTGAGGACAGACATATTGTTTAAAGTAACTGAAGACCGACATATTGTTTGAAGTAACTGAAGACTGACATATTGTTTGAAGTAACTGAAGACAGACATATTGTTTGAAGTAACTGAAGACTGACATATTGTTTGAAGTAACTGAAGACAGACATATTGTTTGTGGTAACTGAAGACTGACATATTGTTTGAAGTAACTGAAGACTGACATATTGTTTAAACAAACTGAAGACAGACATATTGTTTGAAGTAACTGAAGACAGACATATTGTTTGAAGTAACTGAAGACTGACATATTGTTTAAAGTAACTGAAGCCAAACATATTGTTTGAAGTAACTGAAGACTGACATATTGTTTGAAGTAACTGAAGACTGACATATTGTTTGAAGTAACTGAAAACAGACACATTGTTTAAAGTAACTGAAGACAGACATATTGCTTGAAGTAACTGAAGACAGACATATTGTTTGAAGTTACTGAAGACAGACATATTGTTTGAAGTAACTGAAGACAGACATATTGTTTGAAGTAACTGAGGACAGACATATTGTTTAAAGTAACTGAAGACCGACATATTGTTTGAAGTAACTGAAGACTGACATATTGTTTAAAGTAACTGAAGACAGACATATTGTTTGAAGTAACTGAGGACAGACATATTGTTTAAAGTAACTGAAGACAGACATATTGTTTTCACCGTATTTTCGTAATTCATACAATGGCTACTTTTCCTAAATGGGTAAATTAATTTAATTGTCACTTTTATAAAACAACCGTAGAAATAAAATACGTGGAAGGTATTTTTTTAATATGCATATCAACAGACAGATGAAATAAAGAATGACTGAATAACCGGGGGGTCTCGCGTATTTAAAATATAACCGACTTAAAAATTTTAATAAAATCATCTTTACGAAAATGAGTGATCAGTCGTCACAGTAACCTGATTTGTCAATAATTACTGTTCACACATTATAAAAACAAAAAATATGTTAACCCTCTTTGAATAGCTAGTGCACGTGACTTCCGCTAGTTATAAAATATTGTTCTAAAATGTACCATAATTCTAGCACACGGTCACTGGAAGTTATAAAAGATTGTTCTAAAATGTAACAATGTGTACAAACTATTTGTGTTAAATACTGTTATTCCTTTTACTTATTTACCTGATCACATTTTAAGAAATTTCTCAATATTATTGTGAAATTCGTCCGTTTTAAAAGCTCTAAAATCAACATTTTCCAGAGGTTTTCGTTGAACCCAATACCTGAAAGGAAATTTTGAGTTTTAATAGCAAAAATATCAACATCAGAATATTAAACCTGACTCAGGTTTAATCACTTAATAATCCGTCAAAGCTAAACCTAAATACAGCTGAGGCAGTGGCTATAAATGAAAATTAAAACTTGGTTAAAGATGAAACACTGTTAACTTTTACCTTTAAAGCGTTAATCAAGGATAATTTTGATATATCATACCTACCTACAGTAAAGAAGACAAACATAGATTGATATAATTCGACCTCTGTCTCGTCTTTCAATAATATTTCTTTAGGAAAACTTTATGTTTCTGTTCCGTATATTTTACCGCATAATAAACCTCGTAAAAGAATTCGTGTTTTGCTATTTAAAACACGATATACAAAATTATCCAATATGTAAAGCTTTCTGAAGGGATCAGTTGAATTAATCTCGCGAAATAATTCTGTTCGTGTCCCACTGACTTTTGCCCGAAAAGTAATGAAAGTGGTCTTTGAGATATTCTGAGATACTTTGTTTTTTAAATATTTCTGAATATACCAAACTATAAAATATATTTCAACCAATAATAGTTGAGGAATTGCGCGTGCGCAGACAGTGCTGTTTTTTGCACCAACCAACTTTCACGAAAGGCTGGTTAGCATGAGTTTGAATAATTCTAATTAGTTGCATAAAACACGAAGTTGGCAAACAACGATTTATAAGCGTAGTGAACTGGTTTGATTTGTGGGGGAGCGTACTAGATGTTTCAAAACATTCGTGTATTTTCTTCAGATAAGATAGAAAACAGACCAATGTTCTGTCGAAATATGCACTATGTTTCCCCAAAAATAAACCAATTCATTGTGCTTACGAATCGTTATTTGCCAACTTATATTATCACAAAGTGTTCCGCCAAGTAAGTGAAAGGTTTTTTAGTACTGGTGTGAATATTTCTGGTAAACTAAATGAAATAAACTTTAATAATAGATTTAAACTAAACAATTTAAACAATTAAACGACGAGAATTATTGAATATTAGAAAAACTATGTTTTTAAAATTTACCCAGATTTTATCGATTGTACCTAAATTAAGCAGTTCATTGATAAATTAATTATTTGTTTGTGATTGTTCGGTCGTATGTTTGTACACTATTACAGTTGTAGATTCGCAAGTGGTTCTTTTTTTCAAAATTAACTTCTGTTTCCCGCCTGATGATGCCAGATAACCCTGATAAAACGTCCGCCTGGTGATGCTAGATAGCCCTGATGAAACGTCCGCCTGATGATGTCAGATAACCTTAATGAAACATCCGCTTGATGATGTCTGATAACCCTGATAAAACGTCCGCCTGATGATGTCTGACAACCCTGTGTTACGTATTTTTTATGTTTTATGTTCTTCGTAGACTAAACGCAACAGAAAAACACAGATAACAGCTTGTATAATTTATTACACTAAACTATTAACAAATATAACAGATATAACATAAATTATATAATAACAGTGACAGATATTAAGTTACAACATTCGAAATTAATTACAAAACAAAATAATACTAGTTTCAAATTTCAAAATTAATCACAATACAAAATGGTACTGGCCTGTATCTAATATAATGATCTAAAATGAAAGTCTCAAATTCCAGTCTAGGGTGTGAATTTGGTCCCACGAAGAAATTCCGAAGCTTAAATGAAGAAGTTCAGAAACAGTTCACAGTTCAAAAAATTCGCCGACTCTCAGCACAAGCAATAATTCAGATGGATCGTAGAGATTGACGAAATAAAATCACAGCTTCCGTAGATCTAACTTCAGTCACAAATCCAAGTTGAATAATCACAGCAAACACTTAATCTTTCTCAAATAACTGACTCTCTTCTTTTGAAATAAAACTAATGTCTGACTCTCCTCTTTTTTCTCTTCGAATGAAAACTGATGACCCAAATCTCTCTTGTCTCTCGCATCTTCGTCTGTTTATATATTGTAGGCCTAAATCCCTTGAATAACCGCGAACTTTCTACAGATCTCCAGAGCAATCCGCGCATGTCCGTTCTTGTACGAGACTACACGTCTAGAGACGTAGTCGCCAGCACTTCATTTACAAACATATGATTGGTCTACTTAATTCAAGAAAATTCTAAATGTTACCCCAAATGAATAACAACATATTTTATTAGTTTAAACTTCGAATCAATAATATAAATATGGAAACATAGATAATAGAAATGAAAATCCAAACACAACACGACATGCCGTCGTTTACAAAATATTTATACATTTACATAATACCCTGGTGAAACGTCCGCCTGATGATGTCAGATAACCCTGATAAAACGTTGTGAATAAAATAAGTAAAATATTTACTGTATACAGCTTATGTAAATGGAAGATAGTTTAGTCTTAAAGTAAATCTTTCGAAGCAGCCAAACTGCATGCTGTTAATAGTAAAATCAGTATAATTTGATTGCCTAAACACCAATTATTGCCAGTTTTCATCTTTCTAAATGAAAGTATATTCCATTGAGTTAAAATTCTTGGCCCGGTTTTCTAACAACTATAAAATGTATCTCTTGATATAACAAAATGTTCCACTAAAACTCCTTCTTTCTTTCAGTTAACATTAGCTTAACGAATAAGGTATCCGAATTTTTTCTCTTTCTAGAGAACTTTGAGAAAATCCGATTCGTATTCGACTACACCAATAATAATTATTTTGGAATTCAGCCAAAAGAAAGTTTCTCAGAATTCATTTTTTGCTTGGTCTTAGGAATTCTCTTACATTTATCACACAGCATGAATTAATGTTATGTTAAGTTTGATGTTGCAAGATTTCCAAGTACAGTAAGCGAACTGTAAGACCGGAAGTCTTTACTTCAGAGAAAATGTTGTTATTCTATTTCACACAGTCACATGGTCTAGTACATCTGAAACTTTGTTTGTTTGTTTGTCTTGAATTAAGCACAAAGTTACACAATGGGCTATCTGTACTCTGCCCACCACGGGTATCGAAACCCGGATTTTGGCGTGTAAGTCCGCAGACATACCGCTGAGCCACTGGGGGGGGGCACATCTGACACACGTTAGCTGAATTAACATGAATGGTGTAGGTCTGAAAATTACGTTAATAACGTTAATTTTACGGTTATTGCAACGATTTGTTATCAGATTTGTAGCTATCTGTTGTTTTTTCTTCGGCGCAGAGCTACACAGTATGTAACCTGCGCTACATTCGCCTCAGAAAATCGAACCCTGGATCTTAGCATTGCAAGTCTAGAAACTTATCGCCGAGTAACGACGGTATCAGCATGTGTTCTGGAGTGACTTACTGATTTTCCTTTAGAGCTTGAGTCACTTCATTTAATGTTTATAAATACAGTTACAAGCTTTCGATGACAGACACCTTCAGATACAGTTATAAACACAGTTACAGTATAGTTATATATATATATGTAAAAACGGCTAGTTTGGGTTGAGAAAATATTTTACGTAGAGAAGCGAACAACGTTTCGACCTTCTTCGGTCATCGTCAGGTTCACAAAGAAATAAAGAGGTAATTGACCGGAAGCTGACCACATATTTGGAAGGGGTTGTGTAACTGAGTGTCGGAATGTAGAGGGCGTGCTTAGATGTTAGAATATATGATTTTATGTTATTTATTTTACTATTATAATTTATTATAATTATATTATATTATAATCATATTAATATAGGTATAAAGGTGTTTCTTTGTATTGGTTTATTTTGGGCTTGAGTTGTTGTATAAGTAAGGCTTCTTTAATTTTGTGTTTGTTTATATTTGTTTCTTTATTTAGTATTTGAGTGTTTTATATGGTTATGATGAGTTTATTTGACTTACAGTGTTCGAAAACGTGTGAAGGTGACTTTTTATGTTCTTTGAATCTTGTTTCCATTTTTCTACTTGTTTCTCCTATATAGAAGTCGTGGCAGTTATCACATTGTATTTTATAAATAATGTTGGTGTGGTGTTTGTCAGTGTAGTTCTTACATAGTATAGGCCTCAGTTTTGTGTCTGGTTTTTGAATAAATTTAGTATTAACTGGAATGTCATATTTTGTTACTAGTTTTTGCCAAATGTTGGTTATTTGTTTGCTGATGTCAGGAATATATGATATACAGCAGTATATGGTTTCGTGATTTTGTGATTCGTGAGATATATTTACTTTTGTTGGTTGATTTTTGCTTTCTGTCTAGGTGTGTGCGTATAATGTTTTCTACGGTTTGTGGAGGAAACTTATTGATGTTGATGAAGTATTGTTTTATTTTGTCTAATTCATCGTTAATTTTATCTGGTGAGCATAGTTTTATGGCTGTGTTTATCTGGTTTCTTAGTGTGTTGAGTTTTTGTTTTATTTCATGTGCTGAGTCCCAAGGAATGTATAGTTCAGTATGGGTGATTTTTCGGTTAATTCCTTTTTTAAATTGTGTAACAGTTCTTGTAATTTTGAGGTTAAAAATGATATTTGATTGCTTTCTTAATGTTCACATGTGAAGTTAATGTTGGGATGTGTAGAGTTAATGTGATTGAAAAAATTAAGTGTGTGTTCTGTAGATTTGAATCCCACAACCGTGTCATCTACATATCTGTACCAGTATAGTGGTGGATGTAATGCTGTATTAATTGGTTGTGTTTCAACTTGTGTCATAAAAATACTGGCTAGAACTAGTGATACTGGGTTGTCCATGCTTAGGCCATTTGTTTGTGTATAGTTGTGGTTGTTGAACATGAAGTTTGTCTTCATTGGGGTGAATTCTATGAGGGTTGCTAACTGGTTACTAGGAATGTGTTTATTTGGGTTAGGGTCTCGGATATAGAGTTCTAAGGCTATCTTGCAGGCTTCAGTGGTTGGGACTTCTGTAAAGAGAGATATAACATCGAAACTGGCCATTAAGGATTTATGATAAAGTTGATTTAGATTAGACTTGAAATTAAAAGAGTCTTTGATGAATGAGCTGGCTGATGTTACATATTTGGAGAATGCCCATGCTATGTATTTACCAAGATTGTAATTAAGCGATTCATTTGTTGGCATTACTGGTCGTAATAGACAATCTGGTTCATGAGGTTTGAGGATGCCGTATATTTATGGTGTGCGTGAGTCGGTTTTACGTAGGTAGGTTTGTTTGTTTGTTTGTTTTGGAATTTCGCACAAAGCTACTCGAGGGCTATCTGTGCTAGCCGTCCCTAATTTAGCAGTGTAAGACTAGAGGGAAGGCAGCTAGTCACCACCACCCACCGCCAACTCTTGGGCTACTCTTTCACCAACGAATAGTGGGATTGACCGTTACATTATACACCCCTACGGTTGGAAGGGCGAGCATGTTTTAGCGCGACGCGGGCGCGAACCCGCGACCCTCGGATTACGAGTGCACGCCTTAACGCGCTCGGCCATACGTAGGTAGGAACAAAGTATTTGTGAAATTGTGTTGGCTTTTTTCATTTTTAGTAGTATTTTTTTTAGTTGCGTTTTGTGTGTCTTTGTCAGATTTGTGTGTATTGGTTTAAATTTGTTCGTGTCTGACAGGATGTTATTCATTTTTTTGATGTATTCATTCGTGTTCATTATAACTATAACGTTACCTTTATCTGCTTTTAGAATGTTTATGTTTTTGTCTTATTTTAGGTTTTAAATGGAATTAATGTCTCTTTTTTAAGATTGATTTTAGCTTTGTGTTTTGTGAAATTATTTTGATGGTTTTTTGAGAAAAATTCTTTGAAAAAAATCGTTTAAGGTGTTGTTTTTAGAAGTTTCTGGAAAATATAAATTTGTAATTTTACCTGGGAAGTTTGGCTGTTGGATGTCAATAAAATTATCTAAGTTGTCTTCTTTCTGTTTGTTGTTTTTGTTTTCTGTAGAAAGTATCACAAGTCTCCTGGCTAGGTCTTCTAAACATGTTTTGATTTCTATGGTTGGAATGTACCTTGGTGCTATTGCGAAGTTGAGTCCTTTGTTAAGTAGATGTATCTCGTCTGTGTTTAATTGTCGGTCGGATCTGTTAATTATGAGGTTAGTCAACGGTTTGTCGTTTTGGTGTCTTTTCAGTTATTTGCATTTTAGTTTTTCTAGTTTTTTGTTGTTGAAGGTACTTTTGTCTCTGTCGTTCTTAGTATTGATTTGGTTTATGTTTCATTGTATAAATCCCTAAATCTCTGGTTTAATGCAGCATGGCAGTTGATGACATTATGACATTTCAGGTAATACCAAATTTATTCAAAAACCAGGCACAAAACTGAAGTCTACACTATGTAAAAACTACACTGACAAACACCACACCAACATTATTTATAAAATACAATGTGATAACTGCCACGATTTCTATATTGGAGAAACAAGTAGAAAAATGGAAACCAGATTCAAAGAACATAAAAAGCCACCTTCACACGTTTTCGAACACTGTAAGTCAAATAAACACAACATAACCATAGAAAACACTAAAATACTAAATAAAGAAACAAACATACACAAACGCAAAATTAAAGAAGCCTTACTTATAAAACAATTTAAACCCAAAATAAACCAACATAAAGGAACGCCATTATACCTATATTAATATTATAGATAAAATTATATATTCAAACATCTAACCCCTCCCTCTATATTGCGACACTCAGTTACACAACCCCTTCCAAACATGTGGTCAGCTTCCGGTCAGTTACCTCTTTCTTTATGAACCTGACAATGACCGAAGGTCGAAACGTTGTTTGCTTCTCTACGTAAAATATTTTCTCAACCCAAACAAACCGTTTTTACAGTTTTCACAGCTACAAGTGGGTTTTATCGACATCACTGAGTTACATTTCCAGTTTCAAATCAGAAGGTTAATTATTCTTTAAATTGGAAATTCTTGTTAATAATTCCCTATTATTAGTTGTATTGAGAATTAACTGTTAAGGTTGGTACAACTATTGGTAAAAAGATGTACAAATTATTTTCAATATGCTACTACATCTTCTCTTCGCCAGCTCATTAAATTTAAAATTGGCTAAACCAGACGAAAGATGAAGTATGCAGCGCCACCCTGTGTTAAGCTGATTCGTTATAGAGCTGTTTTCTCTTTCAGTGATAGTTATTTTGTTTTTTTTCACGAAAGAGAAATTCCATGTCTCTCTGATCACTGTATTTTCAAAATAATGGTAGTGGTGTATTAAAAAATTATATTTAATAAAATAATGCAACAAAGAACGTAGATTAATTACGTGTGAAAAGCAGACAGAGTTTTTCGAAACTGTCTCAATTTGTCTGGCGTTTTAGCAACCCAATACAAACCGTTCGAACATCGTCCATCTCCATTTTGGGTAAAAACAACACTGCACAGATAATAACGAAATACGATGCGTCATTTCACAGACAAAACCCTTGCTTGTTTGTTGGTGATAACTGATACAGTGGAGAGCGTAAGAGAGAGCTACATGTATTAACAAATCTTAAAGGAGAGGACGTGACAGGTGGATGACGTAAGATGAGTCTGATTTTCTATTTGATGGTTCTGTAACCATAGAAGGTTGAAAGCTAATATAAGTTTGCCTTATTTCCAGCCATGACAATATTATAATGAGTAATTTACGTTACATTTGCCAGTTCCTGAAAAAACCATTCATATATCACGAGTAAGAAACAAATCTTTCAGTTAAACATCTCCATACATTTAACGTTAAAATAACTCCTTTGGTGATTATTCGTTTAGAGCTCTGTTCTCAAGAATCATTCCTGAGTGCTGAACAGGGTATCGATCTGTATTGATATTGGCTGAACGGTCAGATCAGAAATGCCAAAGGTCGGGCTTCTTCATTCCTAATCTTGAACATTGGAAGAACTTATTGTCACATTTATGGCATGGACACAACAAAATGTGGGCTCCAAACCTTGGGCCACACTATTTGCAGCCCGGCACGGTAATCCTCTAGACTTTGTATGTATCATAACCATGATCACAACCTTTCATGTCTATTTAAAAATAAAATATGATTTTTTTCTAAAATCACTCGTTTGTTTTCACTCTGTGTATCGAGTAGAAGTGTTTCAACTGAACAGCGTTTCTCACACGACTTCAGGTCAATGGTCTCTAGGGTTCAAATATGGTCATCCCTAACTTTGACCTGTTGACCACAGATTTGGTTTGTTTTGAATTTTGCGCAAAGCTACACGAGGGCTCTCTGCACTAGCCATCCCTAATTTTGCAGTGTATGACTAGAGGGAAGGCAGCTAGTGGTCACCACCCACCGCCAACCCATGAGCTACTCTTTCACCAACGAATATTGGGATTGACCGTTAAATTATAACACCCTCGCGGCTGATAAAAAGCGAGCATGTTTGGTTTGATAGGGATTCGAAACCGCGACCCTCAGATTACGAGTCGAGTGCCTTAACCACCTGGCCATGCCGGGCCACATAGGGAAGGCAACCAACCAGTAGCACATGTCGCCACGACAGACTTGCACGATCTCTTTATGCTGAAAAACTGTCTTGACTGTCACTTTTATAACTCACTCATAAACGAAAGCGCGATTCACATTTAGCAGTGCCACGTCTCAAACTCTGGAGTCCACCACTCCCGACACAACGACTTCATCATTTAGACTCATTTATTGCAAATAGTCCAAAATATTCAATATGTCAACTTCTAAAGATCGCGGAATTATTGAAACATTTTTTATTGATATTTTACTTTCGAGAACTCGTGAAACACAAAAGAACGTGTTTAGCACTGATACGTCAGAAAAATTCAATCACTAGAATAAATAAAACTTTTCTTTCACTAATTTTTAAACCTTTGTTTTTTTCTCTGTTGGATATTTTCTCTTTGTTTTCACAGATTATGAACGAGTTTGTGTGAAACGGAACGATTGAAAACTAACTAAAATTAATTATAAAAAAAAACAGCTCTAAAAGTGGCTGTTGTGAAGGAAATGTTTAGGAAAAAGGTTTTCTTTAGGAGCTTAAAAAGAATATATGTTGTTTTCGAAACGGAATCTTTAAACCTCATCTGTAAAAAAGGAAAAATAATTTTTATCTTTAAGTCCTCCTGGTGGAACAATTGTAAGTTTACATACTTCCAAAATCCAGGGCTCATTTCCACGCGCTGCACGCATTAAATCGTTTAATGTGACTTCGCTTCAAAAGAAACGACTAGCCAAAGAACCTTCCTCTCGAGATATCTTTCGAAACACGTGAAACCCTGTAATAAAACACGTGGCATTGAAAACCTAATAGAATATCTGGATCGCGAGTCTATCGAGTCATTTTCACTCGTAGAATCTATCTATAATTTCTGGCGGTCCGTTAAAATAGAGATATTCAAACAAACGATGGTTATCGTCTTCGATTTAACACACTTTGTTGGTACTGTAATAGAATGGGGCAGAAACAGAGCACGTTTCTCAGACGGGAGTTTAAACTGTACGGAAACAAATGGGACTGGACAACAAAAAGTGTGAGGATACGTTTAGAATACCAATAGACATAGAGTGTAATAAAGAAGGGACATTCGGAAAAGTGCTGATTAGTTAGGAGTATCATAGAATCAGGGCAGCGTTGTGCATTACTAAAAAAATTAAAACAGAACCCGAAGAATTAGACGGCTAGGATTCTACGTCTACTACTGTTGTGGTATTTAGACTGAAAACAGAGTTTTAGTCATCAAAACAAATGCACTGTATGTGTTATTTAGTCAAGTACAGATCTCGTACTATCTCAGTGGCCTCTCGCTAATACAGCGGTATGTCTCCGGATTTACCACGCTAAAATCAGGGGTTCGATTCCCCTCGGTGGGCTGAGCAGATAACCTTTTGTGGCTTTGCTATACAAAAAAACACAACATATACACACTATTCAGTGTGCACAGATGCACATGTTCTGTTTTATTATTTTAGGAAATAACGAAAAGCTTTTATCACTATACTAGGACAAGTCTAAGGAAATGAGTGTGTTGTCTATTGTCCAACCTACAAAGTGTGTCTAAATTATTGTCCAACATACAAAGAGTATCTAAATTATTGTATTATTGTCCAACCCACAAAGTGTTCCTCAACTATTGGCTATTGTTCAGTCAACAATGTTTTCTGAAAAAAGATATTTTAATGCAATAGCTTGAAATTCTACTTACTAAAATGTGACACCCACTTAGGTCAACGAACGTCTTTGGTAAACACAGCCATTGTAACAAAATTACATTTTCTTTAGAAATCTGTCAGTCAATGACGTACCACACCACGTTCCTCGATAAATCAAAAACTGGATAAGAAACAAAAAATAATTTTGGGGGGAATTTTATGTCATGTGGCTCATCACGACGAGAGACGGTACACAATGATATTCGGTGAGGTTTTAAAGATAAGTCCCGGCCATGGTAGACATCACTTCTTTAATTATATCTCAATTTTTACACTAAGATAAACCAAAAGAAAATCACTTCTTTTGCCTCTTGAAAAGGGAAGAACTCGAAAAATATGGTTGAAAAATCACCTAAATAAAACGAAACAAGGTAATTGGTTTCTACGTTATTATTAACATCAGTGAATCGAGTGTCAGCACAAATGACCAGAAGAGGGCGTAATTCTTCAGCCTACAACCACACTGCCTCACCTAGCAATTACAGCTGTACACATGGAACATTTTATTTTTATCTAATTGTTGCACGTGCTTACAGAAATGTGGCATTTGTTAGACTGTCCTGCTTGATGGGTCGGTTACAAATAACTTACAACTACAAATTTCAAGGTTTGATTACTGCGTTGGGCAAAGCACGAATAGCCATTGTCCAGTACACTTGTTCCAATGGAGACTGGAAAGGACGTCATCATTAGATCTGCGCAGTTACCTTGACTGGAGATTCTAGTCACGAGTGTATATGTTTCAGACGTCATCACTTGACGTTGTTACTTGAAAACATCACTTGACATCGTCATTGGACATCATTACTTGACATAAAATCAGTGCGTTAAAATTATTTTTTTACAAGTAAAAACTAAATACAACTTGATTTCCAGAAAACTTTTTTTATTTTAAGAACCATTAGAAGTTTTTTTCTAGATATTACCAGTTTTCAATTCTAGTTGTGTTATTGTAACTCTTTACCCAAAGCAGACGTGAACCAAAATGAAGTCTGGTATTGTGAGTATTTAAGACTAGCCGTCTGCGAATTGGAGTCCCGTGAAACCAAACATGCTCGTACTTTAATCCACAAGCGTTTATAATGTGACGGTCAATCCCTCTTATCGTTAGCCTTTAAACCATGAGCGTATTATAATGTGACCGTCAATCCCACTTCTAGTTAGTAAACAAATAGCCCAAGAATTGGCGGCGGGTGGTGATGACTAGTTGCATTCACTCTAATCTGTCACTTCTAATTTACAGACGGCTTGCGCAGATAGCCTTCGAGTAGCTTTTAGCGAAATTAAAAAAAAAGTTTATTAGAGGAAAGTTTCTTAGGAGTTCAGTTGGTTTTTGGTTCTCAACTAAGTTACCTAACTCTAGAAATCATTAGAGGTGTTCTACCAATTATGGTTTTCATCTGTGTTTAACGTCACTAGACTATTAAAACTTATCAACTAGCAAACTGTATTCGTGAATTTAAAGATAAATACATTTCCGTCGAATCTCCTGTTTGAGAATATTTGTATGTATGTGTATATAGGAAAGTTTGTGAGTTTTTTAAATGTTTAGATACAAGTTTTCTGCGGTGATTTTCCAGATCAAAGAGTGTGTAGACAGAAGTACGAAACCCACATTGACACTTCTGTATCCCCAAGTACGCCTTTGGGAGCTATAAATGAAAACGCATGAAGACACTTAAGTATTGACAAAGAAAATGTTTTACGCAGCTCACTCGAGCACTTCTACTTCTCATCTATATTTGTAAAAAAACTAAACTTACTAGCTGACGTCACATTAATGATCTGCGCAAAATAGTGAACGAAACTTAAAAACGTAAGAGAACTGTGTTCGATATCTCGCACGTTTCACTGATTCCATGTTCGACATCTCGCACGTTTTACTGATTTCATTTACCTTTACGTTTAAGTTTTCAATTGTTCGTCGTAAAAAAACAACACAACTCTAAACCACGGGCTAACTCTACTCTGCCCTCCACTAGTATCGAAACCCAATTTTTAGCGTTATAAGCCTGCTTTATTACCAGTGAGCAAAAGGAGGAACTTATAGTTTTGTTTCTCTGTTTGTTCTAAGGCAAAGACACACTGAGCCATCTGTTGTGTCAGATACGGGTATCGAATTCCGGATTTTAGCATCGGGGTCTCTCAACAAACCGCTGTCCCACAGAATATCGTGAAATGATTTTATAGATTTCAAATATAGAGATATTTCATCTTAGTGTGTAAGGCCCCTATTGGCTCGGCAGTATTTCAAAAGACTTATAACGCTAAATCCCGGATTTCGATACCCGTTTCTGACACAACACATTGAGTAGCTCTGTGCTCTGAAGTACTCCAAGTACTATGCCAAATGTTATATATGGAAACGTATTATAATAATCTCTTGGTTGTACAGTAAGTATATATCTATATGAATTTATATTACCAGTATAGCTGGAAAAAAATATTCAATACATCACATAATTAGTTAAGTAGATATACAAAAGACACAATTTTTCGTCCTATTTATAGCTCACCAGGTGTGGGGAGAAATCGCGCCCAAAGTTTGTTTGTTTCTTGTAAAATGGGCTCTGTACTCTTTTAAACGCGAAACCCCGATTTATAGCGTTATAAGTGCACTGACTTGTCGCGCCCAAAGATTTTCGTGCACTAATAAAAACACGAAAAATATACTTGAGAATGCGTCTCTGTTAGCTTCTTGGTGAAACAAAAATCATTATTTCTTAACGGTCCGTTATAACCCGTTCCACATCTATAACGTTTATTACAGCACAACCCAAATCTTTTAAGTTATCACGCCCTCACGTTAGGTACACTAAGCTAGACTAACGTGAAAACATGAGCTGCTATTAAGTTTTAACTTTTTTCATTTGTTTTCGCCCCGGCTATAAACTTCTACGCCACATTCATTGTAATTAATAATGAAAGACTGTATAGAGGACGCTAGTGTTTCAAATAAATAGCTCTTATTGGCCAATGACGTTACGAGCAACGTTCGTTACGTTCAGGTTGAATAACAAAAGGGAACAATAAAAACCTGTTAAAAAATGTTAACAGGAAACATGGCCTTATTTGATAAAAGTTGGAATAATTAAAAACAGTTATATCCTTAGGAGTAACGTTCCACTGGTATTGTAGGTTTTGTGTGTGTTAAACACACGACATAATTCTAATAATACTATTTTGTGTTTGTATATGAACGTAAGAGAATGAATGAAGTGTTATTACGTGTGAATAAAACTAGGCTTATCTTTCTCTGTTTTTTCAATAACTATTGTACATTTTTAAAAGGATGCTTTTCATATCATCACAGAAAACTTAACAAAAGCAGCCTTTGAAGACGTTACAGTAGCTTGTTCGTAGATTGAAGGTTAAAATCGATTAAGGATTCCAGTGGTGAATACAGCACATATAGCCTACTGAGTGGCTTTCTAAATTCAAAACCCAAACATAGTTTGACCAGATTCAAGCCTGCGACCTAGAGATTAGAAGTGAAACACTTTAACACCGGGTCGCGTCAGAATGTCATGGTCAATTACACTTTTCGTTTGTAAATAATAGCTGAAGTATTTGCTTCCTTCTCTCTTGTCATTCGCTGCTAAATTAGAGCCATTAGCGCAGATAGCCCTCAACAATGTGACAAACAACAGCAACAGAACAGCATGCAGAGATTGTGTTGACTTTCCGTTTGTTCACTTCTCCACCTTCGATTTTCTGCTTACAAGAAACTACCAGCACTACCCACCTGATTTCTTTAAATAGCTGTCTTCGATATTCCATTAGAAATAACAAACTCGAGGTCAGAAAGTAAGACATTTGTAGAACAAATTTAAGTATTTTGATGTATCAAAGTCTATCCCACTAATTTTCTGTTAACTAACAGACAACACTATCAAACAAATAAATAAACTGGTAATGTAGCTACGTATGTTTTGTAGTCAGATAAACACAAAGGTGACATTCAGAAATCTACCCTAAAATATCAGTTGTCTAAAGTATGGTTACAGCTCAAAATTTACCTTTATATAAGTGACTTATTGTTAGAGATCACAGTTTACTTTTAAACACGTGACTTATGGTTACAGCTCACAGTTTACTTTCAAACACGTGACTTATGGTTAAAGCTCAAAGTTTACTTTTAAACACGTGACTTATGGTTACAGCTCACAGTTTACCTTTATACAGGTAACTTATGGTCACAGGTCACTGTTTACTTTTGAATACGGGACTTGTGGTTACACCTCACAATATACCTTTAGACTCGTGCCTTATAGTTACAATCACAGTTCCTTTATACAGGTGACTTATGGTTACAACTCACAGTTTACATGTGATTTGTGATTCCCAGTTTACACTTTGTACCTAGGGATTATGGTTATATTTTACGGTTTATATTTTATATGTGTGATGTTTGGTTACACATAACGATTAAAACGTTGGACATGTAGTTTATTGTTATGCAATCTTGTCGGTACTGTTCTATATTGATGTTATGGTATACATGCATAGAGCTGTTATTGACTAAATAAGAGTTCGAGTAGTACACGACTGGACAAACATGTACCAGATGTTATTCTATCCTGCATAAGTTGTTTGTCAAGACACGTGTTAACACCTGTTTTTGTAAACTATTCTGCTTTTGGTGTAGCAGATCAATCTTTTGTTCAAACAGTTTCAGTGCTCGTGATCTAGAGTCACGTTTCATCACGTGCCGGAGGTTTTAAAGAGTCAGACTGTTTGACTGTCCAAAAATGATATAATGCTCAGCGAACATTGTCAGAACAGGAGCATACTCCTAGTGTACTGTGTCCAGAAACTTGAAACGTCATTGAAACACAAGAAACTTTGTTCCAGGAAAGTCTACTGGTAGACGCTGAATAATTACAGCCCGAGATGACCGTGTTTTGTTTAAAGTTAGCATGTGAAGCTCAAATGAAGTCGTGCAACACTTTAGGACAGAGATGGTACAAACACGTTTATTCCAGCGTAGCTATCCAAAACAACAGTAAAGAGAAGAATAACCAAAGATGGTTATTTTAAAAAATGCGCCTTCTATAAGCTATCTTTTAACCAATATTAACCAGAATTTTAGCCCCCATGTTAATTGGGCAAGACATCATGACAACTCACACTGGTGACATGTCATCTCTTCGGGAAAGTTCTATTTCCCGCTTATTAAAGCTGATGCTAGGATACATGTTCGTTCTTTGCTCGAAGAATAGATAAAAAAAGGCTATTTCCACAGGAAACACACGGGGTGGTGCAGTACATGTTTGGGCAGCTACTAATTTTGGTGTAAAACTGCTCTTCATATTATTCAAGAAAATGCCAATAGCACCTTCAATAGGCATGGTGTGGAGACAGTATTTCTGCCATACACTATGGTAATGATTAACAATAACTTTATGTTCCAGAATGACAATGTCACTGTCTACAATGTACATATTGTACAGGATTATATCGAGAGAAGTATAAGTCGTAAAATTGCTAACCACGGTCTTTAAACAGCTGTTGTAGCTGAGATGTAGTACCCTTTCGTGAAAAAAATGAGATAAAATAATGGTGTATTACATTAACCACTTCAACAGTATGCCACGCTATCTTGTGAAGATAATTAGGTAAAATAATGGTGTATTAAATTAACCACATCAACAGTATGCCACGCCATCTTGTGAAGGTAATTAGGTAAAATAATGGTGTATTAAATTAACCACATCAACAGTATGCCACGCCATCTTGTGAAGGTAATTAGATAAAATAATGGTGTATTAAATTAACCACATCAACAATATGCCGCGCCATCTTGTGAAGGTAATTATTAGAGTGTAAAGATACCCAGCCAAGACCGAATGTTAAATCTAAACTGTAGAATGTTATAGACGCTATTCGTAAATTGACGTTATTTTTTTTTGTCAGTATATTTCTTTTGGTAAAGTTTTGTTGTGATAGGTGTAACTCAGAATTAACTGCTATTGTAGTATGCCATTCACAATGTCCGTATAACCTGTCTCACTATACAGATTACACACAAAGATGTTTAACATAACACACATTTCTCAGTTGGATACCACTGAGTGTATTTGTATTACGTCTTAATAATAATGATATTATTTGTTGTAAAAAACACAAACATTTGGCCCAACTGTACATCACAATTTACACAGTATATATAGTTTATCGTATTATATCACAAATTATTTTAATTAGACCTATGGTATAATTCGCAGATATCAAGAAAATTTATCGTATGCTTCAAGGTACAGTTTCAATATGTTTATCTTTATTTCGTTCGGTTCTCCCATAATTCTTCTAAATTAGACAAGAAGATTTATGTAGATGTTACCGTTTGTTCTGATTATGTATGTTTAGTTTAAAGTACGTTTATGTTTTCCTATAGCAAAGCCACATCACGCTATCCGTGGAGTTCACAAAGGGGAATCGAATCTCTCACTGTAAATTCGTAAACTCGCCGCTTTACTAGCGAGAGACTTAGTTCAAAGTACTAAATAACTTCTCATACACTGATAAAAAAACAACAATTTTTAATTCATTCAAAATGGAGGCATACAGAGAATGAGTCTTAAAGTAAGGTTTACCTGATTTTGCTACAGAATTTAAATTATATTTGCGATGAGGAGTTGATGTTTGTTGACATATACATTACACAGTATTATTTAATTAATGTTAATAAAACTACGTTAAGGTTAATACAAGAGTAAAGTCATCTCTCTGTTTTATTTGAAAGAAAATGAAGACTTAATCACCGTCACGAAAGTTTGATCGCATTGAGGTTTTAAATCTGGTGTGAAATGCTATATAAAATGTATGTATTCATAGAAACCCAAGTATTAGAAATAAATAAATAAACTTTAGGTGTTAGTTTCTTTCAATTCTAACTGCCGTTTATATTTCTTTTACCGTCACAAAATATGCAGTCTTATTACATAAACTGGTAACCCTAAAAACTGTTAAGCCTAACATCTGTTAACTCTAACATTTCTAAAACATAGATTCCCCCTTCTGCAAAGATGGATTGGAAATGCAACATGACGTCAACAGTGTCTACAACAGCTACCATAGCAACACCAGTAATGTTTACATTGGTTTTAAGTGGGATTATTCCGTGTGAGACTGACTGATTCCCGAAATATAGGACTATGAGAAATAGAAAAAAAATGTGAAAGTAAAGATAGAATTAATAAATAATTGAAAAAGAACCAGAATAACGTTTTATAGACGGCGTTCCGACAACAAGAGAATTGAAAGTGATTACAAAATATGGTAAAATAAATAATAAAAGAAATAAACAGTGAATAAACATTATCAATTATACTTAAACAATAATAATACTGAAATAAAAATGAATAAATAATTTCAGAGCATAAAAATAAAATCACTCGTTTTAAAAATTAATAAAAACAAAAATACAGTAATTATTTATGTCTAGAACACCTGTTGTTGTCGTTTCGAACTATCGCTTGTCTCTTCTTGAAAACATACAATATTCGGTAAATTCTGTGATCTATAATTTATAAACAAAATACACTTTTACTTAAAAATTACACAAATCTCTTACACAACTACATAAGTAATTTAAACCCACACTCCTTGTATTCTGTTACTTCTTGGGCCAACGAGACTCGTAGATTCTTAGAAAAATTGCACAGTATGACAACAACTATTGTAATAATCTGACTTTTATGTCACCTCAACAAGTAAGTTGTCCCTTATGACAACAGATATTATGTCACCTCAACAAGTAAGTTGTCCCTCATGACAACAGATATTATGTCACCTCAACAAGTAAGTTGTCTCTTATGACAACAGATATTATGTCACCTCAACAAGTAAGTTGTCTCTTATGACAACAGATATTATGTCACCTCAACAAGTAAGTTGTCCCTTATGACAACAGATATCAGTATTACCTGTTTTATATCTGCAACATTTAACAAAAATGAGACCTTTTCATCATTAGTTTAAGAATAAATTAATTAATATAATTAAGCCTAATTGCTATTTGAATGCTACATACCAATCCTTACACAACCAAATGAAATGTAATTAATCCCAATTTCTATTTGGATGTTACATTCCAATCCTTACACAACCAAATGAAATATAATTAACCCTAATTACTATTTGGATGCTACCTTCCAATCCTTAAACAACCAAATGAAATATAATTAATCCCAATTACTATTTGGATGCTACCTTCCAATCCTTAAACAACCGAATGAAATATAATTAACCCTAATTACTATTTGGATGCTACCTTCCAATCCTTAAACAACCAAATGATCTCATTACCTCCGAAAAATATTGTCCGTGTCAAAAGTACAACGTATGTCTGCTCATAATATTATCAAAATGTTTTCACTAACAAAACACCATATTTCAAGTGACTTAGCTCATGTTTGTCACCTCAACGCGATAGACTCAATATATTATTTTACTTACCGCAATTTTATTTTGTATTTTCCAACCGTCTCCTAGATTTCAAACAACTTTTTTTGGAATATACATTATATTACGTAAAATTAAATCGTATTGTTTTATCATACTCTTCCAAATACTTCTTATCAAATGTTATCATACTCTTCTAAATACTTCACATCAAATGTTACCATACTCTTCTAAATACTTCACATCAAATGTTGTCATACTCTTCTAAATACTTCACATCAAATGTTATCATACTCTTCCAAATACTTCACATCAAATGTTATCATACTCTTCTAAATACTTCACATCAAATGTTATCATACTCTTCTAAATACTTTACATCAAATGTTATCATACTCTTCCAAATACTTCACATCAAATGTTGTCATTCTCTTCTAAATACTTCACATCAAATGTTATCATACTCTTCTAAATACTTCACATCAAATGTTATCATACTCTTCTAAATACTTCACATCAAATGTTATCATACTCTTCTAAATACTTCACATCAAATGTTATCATACTCTTCTAAATACTTCACATCAAATGTTATCATACTCTTCTAAATACTTCACATCAAATGTTATCATACTCTTCTAAATACTTCACATCAAATGTTACCATACTCTTCTAAATACTTCACATCAAATGTTGTCATACTCTTCTAAATACTTCACATCAAATGTTGTCATACTCTTCTAAATACTTCACATCAAATGTTACCATACTCTTCTAAGTACTTCACATCAAATGTTATCATACTCTTCTAAATACCTCTTGTGATGGATATTTACAGATACGTATTGCAAAAACCGTCACCTCTAACAAAGATGTTTTTTATTACTTCCAAGTTAAGTGATATAGATAGGATATTTTGTCGTATATGAAGACTAGTTATTAGAGAAAAATATGTGATATTGAGACTCTGGACATGGAAATGTCGAGCCTCCAACAGACTTGCCTTCCGAAGTATCATACTGACGTTTATTATGATGTATAGATCTCTGAATCTTATTGCATTACGTTCTTCGGTTATCCCTTTGACAATACATTCTTGACATGTTTTAAGAGAAGTGGTAAAATAGTGAGAGGAAAGGTTTTTAGTGAAATCTACTTTTACAGGAAATGCACTTTCCCTTCCATCCGGTAAAGTATTTTATTTTTTTTTATCTAAACACTGAATTTCCGCGAGTTAAAGCAATTACAATACGTAGAAACGTGGATAATTGTCTAATAAAATGTTGTTATAATACGTTGTTAGGCCTAAAACATTTTTTTTTGTATAGATAATGTGCATTCTTTGTTTTTCATCAGTAAAAAGATTCGTTTTCGTAAAAGAATGTGACTGGAACGCAGACGATTTTAATTCTCATGAAATAAAAGTAAAAATACACAGTATATGTACAAAATCGTGCTCGATGATAAATTTACATTATTTTACTTTTTAACACCAGAGGGCATCGATAAAACTACGCTATCCCTAACGTTATTACTGTCACGAAACATTTCGAACGAAACAGTTATAAAACGAGATGTTAATTCACAAACTGTTAAGTACCGTGTGACCTGACATTTATTCCCACAACAAATAATCAATAGATTTATAGTTTAATCCAATATAGTGCAATAAACTTTTGTTTTAATAAGGTTTGAGACGAAATCTTTTTGAACAACATTCGCATTTTTAGCTGTGATCGCGTCGAACTAACCTCAAACTGAATCATTCAGTTCAAAGAGTCACACATTACTCTTGTGGTGGCGCGTGCTGCTGGCTGTCTTCCCCTCTAGTGTGTACTTCAAATTCACGTCACACCAAACGCGCTCGTTCTTTTAGTCGTTGGGGCCCTATAATTAGACAGTCAATCCCACTATTCGTTAGTCAAAGAATAGCCCAGAAGTTAGCGGTAGGTGGTGATGACTAGCCGCCTTTCCTCTAGTCTTACACTGCTAAATTAGGGACAGCTAGCACAGATAGCCCTGGTGTAGCTTTGTGCAAAATTCAAAACTAATCATATTCTCTTAAGTCTTAACAACTCTGTAGTCCTTTCTTATACACTTCTTTTAAAATATTACTACCAAGTGCTAACCTTAAGGCCCCTGCTGGAACAGTGGTGAGTTCACGGATTTATGACCTTAAAACAGGGCCTCGATTCTCTCCAAAAACTCACCAGAAAAAGGCCAAAGGTGGCTTTGCAATTGGAAAAGCATTCTTACCTTAAAATTTTGGTTATTCAAAGATATAATTAGGTCTACTAAAGCCTAGAAAGGTCAAAATGTTTATATCACTTAGTTTGTTTGTTTTTGGAATTTCGCACAAAGCTACTCGAGGGCTATCTGTGCTAGCCGTCCCTAATTTAGCAGTGTAAGACTAGAGGGAAGGCAGCTAGTCATCACCACCCACCGCCAACTCTTGGGCTATTCTTTTACCAACGAATAGTGGGATTGACCGTCACATTATACACCCCCACGGCTGGGAGGGCGAGCATGTTTAGCGCGAAGCGGACGCAAACCCGCGACCCTCGGATTACGAGTCACACGCCTTACGCGCTCGGCCTAGCCTAAATCACTTGGAAAATATTGTTTTTATAATTAAATTGTCCCCTTATTTTCTGTTTTAAAACAAATCGAATTTGTTCTGATTAAAAATATTGTGTCTTAAATTAAATATTTCTCATAAAACATCGGATTATTAAGCCGATATATTAGGACCTGTCAGGAAATTGATAGTTCGTATTATAACAGACATATATATGTGTAACAGATTCAAGACAGTTTTGTTAATAATATAGAATGCAAAGAATGTGGAAAATAGCTATGCATCCAACATCACAACGCCGAATATAAAACTGTTTTTTTACAATTTTTATGAATTTAATTACCACACTAAAACTAGTGGTAAGACAAAAATGGTTTAAAGATATGTATTAAGTTAATATGTTTGAATTTAACGATACAATTAAGTTAACAGGTCTGAACTTAAAAATCTCTAGCTTTTACCGTTTTATCAGAAACAAAAGTATATTTTAATGAAAACTATTGATTCACGTGCTTGAAGAAACATTCAGCTAGGAAATAGGTTGATCATCTCCATCCAGTGACTCATAGTTTAAACAATAGCTGGACATGTATTAACACTAGACAGTGACTCATAGTTTAAACAATAGCTGGACATGTATTAACACTGGACAGTGACTCATAGTTTAAACAATAGCTGGACATGTATTAACACTGGACAGTGACTCATAGTTTAAAAATAGCTGGACATGTATTAACACTGGACAGTGACTCATAGTTTAAACAATAGCTGGACATGTATTAACACTGGACAGTGACTCATAGTTTATACAATAGCTGGACATGTATTAACACTGGACAGTGACTCATAGTTTAAACAATAGCTGGACATGTATTAACACTGGACAGTGACTCATAGTTTAAACAATAGCTGGACGTGTATTAACACTGGTCAGTGACTCATAGTTTAAACAATAGCTGGACATGTATTAACACTGGACAGTGACTCATAGTTTAAACAATAGCTGGACGTGTATTAACACTGGACAGTGACTCATAGTTTAAACAATAGCTGGACGTGTATTAACACTGGTCAGTGACTCATAGTTTAAACAATAGCTGGACATGTATTAACATTGCACAGTGACTCATAGTTTAAACAATAGCTGGACATGTATTAACATTGCACAGTGACTCATAGTTTAAACAATAGCTGGACATGTATTAAGACTGGACAGTGACTCATAGTTTAAACAATAGCTGGACATGTATTAACACTAGACAGTGACTCATAGTTTAAACAATAGCTGGACATGTATTAACACTGGTCAGTGACTCATAGTTTAAACAATAGCTGGACGTGTATTAACACTGGTCAGTGACTCATAGTTTAAACAATAGCTGGACATGTATTAACATTGCACAGTGACTCATAGTTTAAACAATAGCTGGACATGTATTAACATTGCACAGTGACTCATAGTTTAAACAATAGCTGGACATGTATTAAGACTGGACAGTGACTCATAGTTTAAACAATAGCTGGACATGTATTAACACTAGACAGTGACTCATAGTTTAAACAATAGCTGGACATGTATTAACACTGGACAGTGACTCATAGTTTAAACAATAGCTGGACATGTATTAACACTGGACAGTGACTCATAGTTTAAACAATAGCTGGACGTGTATTAACACTGGACAGTGACTCATAGTTTAAACAATAGCTGAAACACATGGACTCAGTGACTCATAGTTTAAACAATAGCTGGACTGTATTAACACTGGACAGTGACTCATAGTTTAAACAATAGCTGGACGTGTATTAACACTGGACAGTGACTCATAGTTTAAACAATAGCTGGACATGTATTAACATGCAGTGACTCATAGTTTAAACAATAGCTGGACATGTATTAACATTGCACAGTGACTCATAGTTTAAACAATAGCTGGACATGTATTAACATTGCACAGTGACTCATAGTTTAAACAATAGCTGGACATGTATTAAGACTGGACAGTGACTCATAGTTTAAACAATAGCTGGACATGTATTAACACTAGACAGTGACTCATAGTTTAAACAATAGCTGGACATGTATTAAGACTGGACAGTGACTCATAGTTTAAACAATAGCTGGACATGTATTAACACTGGACAGTGACTCATAGTTTATACAATACCTAAACATGTAACACTACTGGACAGTAATTATTGTTTAAACAATAATCAGATATATAAACAACTCGAAAAAGAGTCAGTATTTACACTACATCCAGATACACATATATCACTCAATAGAAAGTTAGTGGTTAAGCCCAGCTTTATAAATCCCTTCACAGAGAGTCATTGATCCCATCAGTGTTTGAAATAAGTCTCATCAGGTCAGGTTTCATCAGATTATGTTATGTGAGTGTAGTTGTTTAACATGTTTAAACACGTTGTAACTCTTACAGTGATGTGTTCTCTTTGTAGCATCGTTCAGAGGACTCTGTTAAAATTTAAAAATTCACGCATTATCCAGACTTCACGTGATTAAACATTTAAGGAATGTTAATGGCATTTCTTTCCGTGACTTGATGGGTCATTTGTTTGGCGAATTCTCGTCTGAGTAAACACAATTTACAAAGCTTAAATAGTTTGTTTATTTTTGAATTTCGTACAAAGCTACTCGAGGGTTACCTGCGTTAGCCGTTCCTAATTTAGTAGTGTAAGACTAGAGGGAAGGCAGCTAGTCATCACCACCCACCGCCAACTCTTGGGCTACTCTTTTACCAACGAATAGTGGGATTCACTGTCACATTATAACACCCCCACGGCTGAAAGGGCAAGCATGTTTGGTGCGATCGGGGTTCGAACCCGCGACCCTCAGATTACGAGTCGCACGCCTTAACATGCTTGGCCATGCGGGGCCAGCTTCAATAGTTAATTAGTAACGATAACGCTAACACCTACGTTTTCATAACACCTGTAACACCGACTCTTAGTTTCTGTGCAATTGGACAAATTCTATTTATTTATTCCTGTCAACTGCTAACATATTAACCGCATTTTTGTGGTTAAAAACACTTACTCGAGATCTCCTAATGGAAGGCAGGAAATACGTCATAGTCAAACCGGAAACATACTCTGGTCTTTGTAAAGGAACAGCTTTTAACATCAAGAAGAAACACGATGTTTTACAAACAGCCAGATGTAACTTATTCTACAAGAGGTGTGCCGAAAGTATACATCTTGTTGTCTAACAGAAAGTAAGATAATTTGTAGCTGGAAAAATAAAATAATTTAAATAAAGAACCCGATATGTCTTCTGGTTCTACCAAATACCGAGGAAAGGTAATGAATCTGGTTATAATTCATCAGATATTTAACACAGCAGTAATGCGCAAGGTACAGTCACACACTTAAAAGAAACTGTCTACAGTGTAAGTACACATAACATAAAATGTCGTCACATTGAGTTTGATTTGCGTTGGTTTAAACTTTGCGCAAAGTTACATGAGGGTTATCTGTGCTCGGCGTCCTTAATTTAGCAGTGTAAGACTAGAGGGAAGGCAGCTAGTCATCACTACCCACCGCCAACTCTGAGGCTAATCTTTTAAAAACGAACAATGAGATTCCCCGTAATATAAAATAGTCCCCAAGGCATAACTGGCGAACATGTTTGATGAGGCACAGAATAGAACCCGAGACACCCAATTTACGGGTCGAGTGTCTCTTCATGACAGGCCAAGATAACATTGGATACACCTGACAGAAACTGTAGACACAGTGAATATACTCAATACAAAATATTGTCACATTAAGTACGCTTAACAGAAACTGTAGACAGTGAATATACTTAATACAAAACGTTGTCACATTAAGTACGCTTAACAGAAACTGAAGACACAGTGAATATACTTAATACAAAATGTTGTCACATTAAGTACGCTTAACAGAAATTGTAGACACGGTGAATATACTTAATACAAAATGTTGTCACATTAAGTACGCTTAACAGAAACTGTAGACCCAGTGAATATACTTAATACAAAATGTTGTCATATTGAGTACACTTAACAGAAACTGTAGACACAGTGAATATACTTAATACAAAATATTGTCACATTAAGTACGCTTAACAGAAACTGTAGACACAGTGAATATACTTAATACAAAATGTTGTCATATTGAGTACCCTTAACAGAAACTGTCAAAACATTAAGTATGCTTAATACAAAATGTTATCACATTTAATATCTAACAAACACCAATAAACAAAACATTTAACACCAAAGAATACGACCAAGGGTTTCGTGTATCCTTCCTTGGCGAACTTTCCAGCTTTTAATTTTTCAAGTGAGAGGTTATGTAGATGTACTTACACAAACAGGTTGTCCCCGTTATATTATTAAATAAAGTTTATTTTTTCATGTAAATAAACTTTAAATTTAAAAACAGCTAGATTAATAACATAAGTACATTATTTAATAACTTAAACAAAGTTTTTAGCAGCTTTTCTCAAGGATTTAATTAATTAAACCCTTATTAAATTAAAGTATATTATTAAAAGAGATTTAATATTTAAATTTCTATTTTATTGTAAAAAAAATTTTTCAAATTTATTAGAATTAAACGTACAAACAGTTACCTTCTGTAATTCATTATGACAGAAATCATTCCTTTGGTTTCAACACAAAACTACACGTGAAGCAGTTTATGTTGTGTTTACAGTAAATATCTCACTTCGAGTTTCAGAGTTCAGTTTTCGCGAATGTGTGTAGCGAGAGGGAGAGAACACAGACTTGTATCTGGTTCTTTCCAAAAGAGTGTTTTTATAAACGGATAATATTTATTCCTATAATATCATAACTTCACTCTAAAGTCTCTTTGGACTTACTATGTATTAATTTTCCACTTGAAATTATCTCATTTTCATTGGACGTAAATAACACAATGGCACGTACACACTTACAAACTTAGCCTAAAATCCATCTCAGGACGGCTGGAACGGGTGTTAACACTTTTACTAATAAAACAGAGAGGAACGTTTCGGCCTTCTCTTTGTTAACCTGAAGATGACCTAAGAAGGTCGAAACGTGTTAACACCAATACCAGCCTTTCTGAGATGTATTTTTATTTCAAGTGGGTTTCGTGTCATCACGAATTAGCCTGAAATAGTGAAAAAAAAATACGTAGTCAGAACCCATACCCGTGTAAATGTGATTAAATATGGAATTATTATGTTTGTTATTCAAAACAGATGTTATCGTAAAACAGACCTTTTAAATACCAAAACATACATTTCATTATCTGTTATTACTATCACCAATGACTTTCAGTAACTATTATTAAAACAGGTCTTTCATAACTTTTAGTAACAGTTACTATAACGGGTCTTTCATTAATTAGAAATACTTTTAGGGTGCGACAAAACTCAAGGCACATGTCAACACACAAACATCTTTCTATTATAGCACGAAATGCCGAAATTTGCACGTTTGTTATTTACGCACATTTTTCGAGTGTAGCACAATGTTTTTCAGCTCGTTTGTTTTATAATGTTTGTGCGTATCTTCACACGGACACTTTGAAATTACGGACTAAAGAGAAGGAAACTTGTCCACAGCACACGCCGCATACTGGCTGAGTAGTGGGGTTTGACATTACATACTGTCACGATCTCTCAGAAAACGTCTTGGGTGAAACAGGCTTCAAATCAATAAATCTCTGGCTTCACATTTCGACCTCGTTGATTACTGTGCCATTTTGTGTCTCATAGAGTATCGTGTGTGTTTTCTTATAGCAAAGCCACATTAGGCTATCTGCTTAGCCCACCGAGGGGAATCGAGGCCCTGATTTTAGCGTTGTAAATCCGTAGACATACTGCTGTTCTAGCGGGGGGCATAGAATAGCAAATTTAATGAAAGCTGTCTATTCACCAATGGCTGCACTCCAATAAATATTTAGTCTTAAAACAAGGTAGTGTCCAGTTGACGCAATATATTTTTTCTTCAACCATGTGTTTACATATTAATATTTCAATGTTCTGAAATCTTTTATTTGTTTTTGAATTTCGCGCAAAGCTACACGAGGGCTATCTGTGCTAGCCATCTGTAATTCAGCACTGTTATACTAGAGAGAAGGCAGCTAGTCAGCACCGTCCACCGCCAACGCTTGGACTACTCTTTTACCAACGAATAGTGGGATTGACCGTTACATTATAACGCCCCACTGCTGAAAGGGCGAACAAGTTTGGTGCGACGGGGATTCGAACCCACGACCCTCTGATTATGAGTCGAACGCTTTAATCCACCTTTCCATGCCGGACGTGGGCTACTCTTTTACCAACGAATAGTAAGATTGACCACACACTATATCGCTCTCACGTCCCTCAGTTTACGAGTTGAGTGTCTTAACCACCTGGCCATGGTCACTTATTGTGACATTATACGTCTCTTCTATGTGGATGATACCGGGTTACAGAAACAGATACATTCTCTGTGGAATTTGCGTTATTTAATATCGCCCCATAAAGCGTTTGTTAATTAAATTATTTTCGAAACATCATGAGAATAAAAATAAAGAGGGAAACTGTGTACAATTATAATTATTTGTTCTAACTGAATTTGTTGACAAATATTTTAAAGTTGATAAACGTTATTACCAGCATTTGAGAATTAATAAAGAAAAACCATAACTGATTCAAAAACACACGTAGCAAGGAAACTAAAAGTAGTTTTATCATTAGTTTTCTGTGCAGAACTTAAATATATTTGGGTTCATAAAAACGATTACGTCTGCATCAAATACTTTTGTTGTTGTTTCTTACTATATACAATAGTTAGCAGAGCGCTGTACCCACAATAACAAATAAATAAAACAATCGAAAACTCTGAAATATATTACAAGTTGCTTTTAGTCTTAACGTTTCGGTTTTTCCTCTTCGTCAGGAGCGTACAGAAAAGTTGTATGCTCAAAATGAGACCGAAACGTTGAACGAATAAACCAACTTGTAATAAACTGTGGTTATTTTATTTATTTTTAAAGTGTGTATTTCTTGAATGTAAGGAATGTTGTTGGTTCACACTGTCTAACACATGAATATTAGTCAACAACCCCGTTGTCCACCGCTTGACCCTTTTCGATATAATTGACACTAATAACTCAAAACTCCAAAGGAACGTTGATCATTTCCAAACTTGTACCGCAATTGAGACGTTTCAATTGGAACGTTGAGACGTTCCGATAATAAACACTTTCTTTCAGATGTCAGGTGTGTATCACTCGCTTAAATTTCAAGTCGACGTGATGAACCTGTTTACGAACATAACGAATGAAATGTGCTAAAATCAGCATCGATGGAAGTAGCCGTTAATTTAACCTCTAACTGTGTCACACAACAGATGAACTTGCAGGTAGCGCTAAAATTCAGGGCTCGATTCCCGTACAGAATGAGAAATTACGAGATATAAAAGGTTTCTTATTTTTGAAAAATTAAACACGTATCTTTGTTTCAGAATAAAGCCGCATTAGACTATCTAATGTGTTTACCGCGGGAATCGAACCACGAATTTTATTATTATAAGTCCGTAGGTTACTCCGGAGTACCTAAATTCATCATGAAGCTATAAAACGCAATCTGAGGATAGCGGATTCAAATCCCCGTCACACCAAACACGCTCGCCCTTTCAGTCGTGGGGGCGTTACAAAGTGACGGTCAATCTCCCTATTCGTTGGTAAAAGAGTAGCCCAAGAGTTGGCGGTGGGTGGTGATAACTAGCTGCCTTTCCTTTGATCTTACACTGCTAAATTAAGGACGTCTAGCGCAGAAAGACCTCATGCAACTTTGTTCAAAATTCAAAAATCAAACGAACAAACAAGCTATAAATTGTCGATAAAAATTTCTTTAAAATACAAATGATTAATTGGATGGGTGAACGTGTGGTAGCATAAGGGTTAGTGCACCAGAAACTTGAATCTGAATACTTCTAATTTTCAGCCCGTTTTCTATATTTGGAGCAATTTGGTGCATCAATTACATCTACGATTAAATGACGTTTTTGATCGAACAAGAGTACCTCGAGAGTTGGCAGTGAGCGCTGTTGGCTTGCTGATTGGAGACAACTATACGCAAATTGCGTGTGTGGACCTGGCGAAAGTCTAAAAGAAACAAATTTCAATAACAGTTCATTCAGCTTCGTTTAATTGTTGCTAAGCCCAACGCTACCCAGTGGGTGATTTATATTCTGTCCACTTCGGGTATCAAAACCCGGTTTTTAGCACCGTAAGCATACAAAGTTAGCGTTGAGCGATTAGAGAGAACTAGTGACGACAACTGACCCCTGGTCTCTTTGTAGTTTCCACCTGAAAAGTTGACCCCTAAATAATGATGACAGCCATTAGTTTCTTCCCCGGTTGAACATCGATAGGTCCAGAGTTTGATTCTCTCCGGCGGATACAGCAGAGGATAGAACCTGTATTTGTTCAGAAGCAAATAGCAGAATTGTTACTTTTGTTCCTCCGCCCTCGTTGGACAGCGCTAAGCTTACGGATTTACAACTTTAAAATTCGGGGTTCATTTTCCTGTTTTTTCATTGTTCAGCTTTGTACTAATGAAGGAGAACAAAAGTTATAGGAGTAATTCTACACAACAAAATTCAACCTACCTAGTCTCTCCTCTGATGAGATATCGATTAGTCTACTGATTTATATACTGCTAAAAACTGGGAGTTATTCCCCGTCATGAATACAGCATAGAGCCCAGTGTAATTATGATCTAAAACAGACTTTTGTACAAGAATGAAATAATAAATATATTTTTAAGACTTCATTATGACTTAGGTGGCAACCCACAGTCTATGACGTTTGCCTTGTTCATATCTTAAACGTAGACATTACAACAAAAACAAGTTTAGCTGGTTTCGAATATTCATTCAAACTACATAGTTTGGAAGTTCGGGAACTGGAGAGAGACAACTGGTCACGATGATGTCTTCGTGCCTTTCTAATTGAATAATGGGATTTGACCGTTACTCTTATAATGCACGCATAGCCCCAAATGCGGACGGTTTTATTTTGTTGTTGTTGTTTTTTTGGTGTGTTTTTTTCAGCAACTAAACGGAAATTATGGACAATAAAATGGACAGTCCGGCAGCTAATCACTAAATGACGTCCGGCCCAATTATGAAGAAAATAAGGATTCGTAGCTCGCGCCTTTGTAATTTAAGGATAATAAATTTAAAACGAAAACATTATTTTGAAATAGATTATATTATTCGATAGAATACAGTGGAATGAAAAGTGTGATAAATTGTTTGTTTAACAAATTTCAAGTGTTTATAAATCTCTCTACTTCTGAGAATAATAACACATATTTTATAAAGCAAAAGTGCATCTTAACACACAAAAACGTTCAAAGGTTAATAATTGATAGGTGTATTAAAGATTAAAGGCGTATCTTTCATAAATAAAATATTTCAAACTGCAAATGCCGTTTTCTTTCAAATCGACTTTTTGTTTTATGCTGCCATCTGTTGAATTAGTTTAGAACTATACCTCACAAGATAAAAGATTGCCCACTATTTCTACCATTCTTGTCAACAAAGACGTTTCTGAGAGAAAAGCGTATTTCGTCCAACTGACGGCACGCAGCTAACATATGCATAATTCAAAGACTAAATAAGATGACTTTCTATTTTTAAAGAAATTGAAATAAATACATTAATGAAGAAAACACTGTTTATTTTATACATAAACGAGTCTTTTAAACGAATTCGTTTCTTTTGAATTTGCCCAAAATTAGACGAGGGCTATCTGTGCTAGCCGTTCCTAATTTAGAAGAAAGGCAGCTAGTCATCACCACCCACCGCCAACTTTTGGGCTACTTTTTCACCAACGAATAATGGGATCGACCGTCACATTATAACGTCCCCACGGCTGAAAGGGCTAGCATGTTTGGTGTGACGGGGATTTGAGCCCGCAACCCTCAGATTACGAGTTGAGTACCCTAACTACCTGGCCATGCCGGGGCCTTAGAAAGTGGATAGCCATTCTTTATATTCTTTAGGACATTTTAAATTGTTATCATATTGATATTTTAAGATTTTTGTGTTCCTGTTTCGTTATAATTCGTAGAGCAATTAATAACATAGCTGGAGACGGATTTAAGCCAAAATGTCTGGTCAACTAAAAAACATGGGGGAGGGGCCTGGCGAGCTCTGTTCATACCAATATTATATATCACGCGAAAGCAAATAAAATCCTGGTCAATTGTAGATGACCGTTAAATTCGCCCCTGAGCATAGCTAGAGGCATTATTATGATTTCATTGTGAAATTGTGTCAAGAGTTGAAGGTGCTTCTTAGTGCATTGAAAACTAAAATATTTTTAGCAATTTCAACCGACTAATTTCTGTGACACAGCTACAACATTGTCGTGATCAGTGACTAGTGGTTAGCTAGGGGTTTAAAATGGCCGGAATAACACTGTGGTCTTTTGTTGTTCCTTTACTATTAATAGAAGTTATTTCTTGTAACTACGTAATGTTAGTTCTGTTTATGGGACTCAGAACAGTCTGAGATATCACAGCACGAGTGTGTTTGGTTGTTTTTCTTATAGTAAAGCCAAACTGAGTTATCTGCTGTGTCCAACGAGGGAAATCGATCCCTCATTTTAACATTGTTTAAATCCGATGACTTACCGCTGTTCCACCAGAGGGCGGTACAGTAGAAACCCAAGAACATGGTAATGATATACAAAAGCTCTTTATAGTTTCTGGCAAAACTCCAAACTTTTAAGTTTAAAGAAAACAAGAAAAGCGTTTGATAAAACCAATGACAATAGGGGGAGGGGTAAACGTGCTGTAATCAATCATTCGTGCTTCTCTGCTCACGTGTTTGTTTGTTGATCTGCAATCATTGAGTCGAGAAAGTTTCCATAATAGTATGAAAAAAGAATGTTCGAACCTTCTAAGAGCCCGATGTGGGTTTGATTTGTTACAATGAAAATTTTTAAGCCTATGAATATACAGCCGTGACGCCCCGGTATGGCCAAGCGTGTTAAGGCGTGCGACTCGTGTTGGCGTTATAATGTGTCGATCAATTCCCACTACTCGTTGGTAAAACAGTAGCCCAAGAGTTGGCCATGAGTGGTGATGACTAGCTGCCTTCCCTCTAGTCTTACACTGCTAAATTAGGGACGGCTAGCGCAGATAGCCCTCGTCTAATTTTGGGCAAATTCAAAAGAAACGAATTCGTAATGTATATGTTGTAATGTTGTATATGTTGTAATGTTGTATATATTGTAATATTGTATATATTCTAGTGTTGTATGTATTCTAATGTTGTATATATTGTAATGTTGTATATGTTGTATTGTTGAATATATTGTAATGTTTTATATATTCTAATGTTGTATATGTTGTAATGTTGTATATTTTGTAATGTTGTATGTATTCTAATGTTGTATATATTGTAATATTGTATATATTCTAGTGTTGTATATTTTGTAATGTTGTATGTATTCTAATGTTGTATATATTGTAATGTTGTATATGTTGTAATGTTGTATATATTGTAATATTGTATATATTTTAGTGTTGTATATTTTGTAATGTTGTATGTATTCTAATGTTGTATATATTCTAATGTTGTATATTTTGTAATGTTGTATGTATTCTAATGTTGTATATATTGTAATGTTATATATGTTGTATTGTTGTATATGTTGTAATGCTGTACGTATTGTATTGTATATGTTGTAATGTTGTATTTATTATTAATATGCTTTAACGAGAAATACCAATCAGTATATAATGTGTTCTTACTGTTGTTTTGAATTAGACACAAACCCTTAGACAATCTGTGTTCCATCCACGTGAGCCCACCGCGAGTACAGCGGTATGTCTCCGGATTTACAATGCTAAAATTAGGAGTTCGATTCCTCTGGGTAGGCTGAGCAGATAGCCCTTTGTGGCTTTGTTATAAGGAAAACGCACACCCCATCCACGTGTTGGAAGTCCTCGGACATTCCGCTGTGTCACGACTGGGCTATATCATGATATATATTGAAACAACTTAATAAATATGTTATTAATAGAACATTTTAATAACTAAATATATATTTAAATACACGGAGATACTTAATTATGAGAAATATATTAGTCCTGAAGACTAATTAGTCATAAATAGTCACTTGATAGTTCGATGTCTTTCGTTCATGTGTTTCTTGTTTGATTTCACATACACAATCCTTGTAGGTATTACATATTAGAATTTCATGCACGAAAGCAGATATATCTTTGATTGTTTCTTTATCTTAAAGTGTAATATTTATTTGGCACTATTTTGTTTGTGTATAATACAATACGAGCTCTACTTTGTTTGTGTATAGTAAAATACGGGCACTACTTTGTTTGTGTATAATATAATACGGGCTCTACTTTGTCTGTGTATAATACAATACTGGCACTACTTTGTCTGTGTGTAATACTCTACGGGCTCTACTTTGTCTGTGTATAATACAATACTGGCACTACTTTGTTTGGGTGTAATACTCTACGGGCTCTACTTTGTCTGTGTATAATACAATACTGGCACTACTTTGTTTGGGTGTAATACAATACTGGCACTACTTTGTCTGTGTGTAATACTCTACGGGCTCTACTTTGTTTGTGTATAATACAATACTGGCACTACTTTGTCTGTGTATAATACAATACTGGCACTACTTTGTTTGTGTATAATACAATACTGGCACTACTTTGTCTGTGTGTAGTACCACTTTACATGACGTGTGTGATGATCAGTGTTTATGGAAATCAATCTTGCTCTATTTCTATTGCTCTATACATTCATTGAGAATTAGTTTATAATTATTTCTTATATTGTCGCTAGATGACAGGACAAGCAACATATGCAGTGCTAATGTTTTACGTGCATCATACATTATAAAACAGTTTTATTCAAAAAACCCAAGTACAAGACAAACTAATTTAAAATAGTTTTAATTCTGTGCTTTCGAAAATATTTTACTGAACCTTGACAACACATCTTTAGATATCTTTACTGAACCTTGACAACACATCTTTAGATATCTTTACTGAACCTTGACAACACATCTTTAGATATCTTTACTGAACCTTGACAACACATCTTTAGATATCTTTACTGAACCTTGACAACACATCTTCAGGTATATTTACTGAACCTTGACAACACATCTTTAGATATCTTTACTGAACCTTGACAACACATCTTAAGGTATTTTTACTGAACCTTGACAACACATCTTTAGATATCTTTACTGAACCTTGACAACACATCTTTAGATATATTTACTGAACCTTGACAACACATCTTAAGGTATTTTTACTGAACCTTGACAACACATCTTTAGATATATTTACTGGACCTTGACAACACATCTTTAGATATCTTTACTGAACCTTGACAACACATCTTTAGATATATTTACTGAACCTTGACAACACATCTTTAGATATATTTACTGAACCTTGACAACACATCTTTAGATATATTTACTGAACCTTGACAACACATCTTTAGATATATTTACTGGACCTTGACAACACATCTTTAGATATCTTTACTGAACCTTGACAACACATCTTTAGATATATTTACTGAACCTTGACAACACATCTTTAGATATCTTTACTGAACCTTGACATCACATCTTTAGATATCTTTACTGAACCTTGACAACACATCTTTAGATATATTTACTGAACCTTGACAACACATCTTAAGGTATTTTTACTGAACCTTGACAACACATCTTTAGATATATTTACTGAACCTTGACAACACATCTTTAGATATCTTTACTGAACCTTGACATCACATCTTTAGATATCTTTACTGAACCTTGACAACACATCTTTAGATATATTTACTGAACCTTGACAACACATCTTAAGGTATTTTTACTGAACCTTGACAACACATCTTTAGATATCTTTACTGAACCTTGACAACACATCTTAAGGTATTTTTACTGAACCTTGACAACACATCTTTAGATATCTTTACTGAACCTTGACAACACATCTTCAGGTATATTTACTGAACCTTGACAACACATCTTTAGATATCTTTACTGAACCTTGACAACACATCTTTAGATATATTTACTGAACCTTGACAACACATCTTTAGATATCTTTACTGAACCTTGACAACACATCTTAAGGTATTTTACTGAACCTTGACAACACATCTTTAGATATCTTTACTGAACCTTGACAACACATCTTAAGGTATTTTTACTGAACCTTGACAACACATCTTTAGATATCTTTACTGAACCTTGACAACACATCTTAAGGTATTTTTACTGAACCTTGACAACACATCTTTAGATATCTTTACTGAACCTTGACAACACATCTTTAGATATCTTTACTGAAAATTGACAACACATCTTAAGGTATTTTTACTGAACCTTAACAACACATCTTAGATATCTTTACTGAACCTTGACTATACGTCTTTAGAAATCTTTACTGAACCTTGACAACACATCTTTAGATATCTTTACTGAACCTTGACAACACATCTTTAGATATATTTACTGAACCTTGACAACACATCTTTAGATATCTTTACTGAACCTTGACAACACATCTTTAGATATATTTACTGAACCTTGACAACACATCTTTAGATATATTTACTGAACCTTGACAACACATCTTTAGATATATTTACTGAACCTTGACAACACATCTTTAGATATATTTACTGAACCTTGACAACACATCTTTAGATATCTTTACTGAGCCTTGACAACACATCTTTAGATATCTTTACTGAACCTTGACAACACATCTTTAGATATATTTACTGAACCTTGACAACACATCTTTAGATATCTTTACTGAACCTTGACAACACATCTTTAGATATCTTTACTGAACGTTGACAACACATCTTAAGGTATTTTTACTGAACCTTGACAACACATCTTTAGATATCTTTACTGAACCTTGACAACACATCTTAAGGTATTTTTACTGAACCTTGACAACACATCTTTAGATATCTTTACTGAACCTTGACAACACATCTTTAGATATCTTTACTGAACCTTGACAACACATCTTAAGGTATTTTTACTGAACCTTGACAACACATCTTTAGGTATCTTTACTGAACCTTGACAACACATCTTAAGGTATTTTTACTGAACCTTGACAACACATCTTTAGATATCTTTACTGAACCTTGACAACACATCTTTAGAAATCTTTACTGAACCTTGACAACACATCTTAAGGTATTTTTACTGAACCTTGACAACACATCTTTAGATATCTTTACTGAACCTTGACAACACATCTTAAGGTATTTTTACTGAACCTTGACAACACATCTTTAGGTATCTTTACTGAACCTTGACTATACGTCTTTAGGTATCTAAATTTATCTAATTTATCTAACTGAGGTTCAAATCACTTATTTATTTTGGTCTAACTACAGGAAGCTAAGCCTAATATCAAAATAAAATAGTAACACTAGTTTATGGAAGTTACATGAATACAAACATCTGTAACTCCTACTGGACATCTTTTACCTGCATGAAAGTTTTGCCAGAATAACTCCTGCAGAGTTATAGAAACCTATAGAACAAAAAAATAGCCTGAAGATGTTTGTTTGTTTTGGAAATTCGCACAAAGCTACTCGAGGGCTATCTGTGCTAGCCGTCCCTAATTTTGCAGTGTAAGACTAGAGGTAAGGCAGCTAGTCATTACCACCAACCGCCAACTCTTGGGCTACTCTTTTACCAACGAATAGTGGGAGTGACTGTCACATTATACACCCCCATGGCTGGAAGAGCGAGCATATTTAGCGCGACGCGGGCGCGAACCCGCGACCCTTAGATTACGAGTGCACGCCTTAACGCGCTCGGCCATGCCAGGCCTTAGCCTGAAGAAGGTCGAAACATTGTTCTGCACTTTATTTTGGTAAAATACCATACCAGCCGTCTTTAGAATACATTGTAACCTCAACTGACCACTTTTTACTTACGCGAAAGGCTTTCATATACGACTTAGCAATAACCTAAGCTTTCTTTGATGTGACGTTCTGTTACTGGAAAGTCCGCCATTTTCAGATAAAGCAGATAAAATATGATGTTTCACTTTAGTTTATGTGCTGTATTATTTGTAAAATAATCAGGCTGTTAAAAACAGCTAAGGTGATTTCAGTTATAAACTAAAATACATCTTAGTAAAAAGAATAAAAAACATTTAAGGCTTTTTTTATTTTTATAATATTTCCAGTAGAGGTCAGCTTCATCAAAAGCTAATAACAACTGTGTGAAAGAAATAACATGTAATTATCCACAGTAAACATGACTGATAAAGTTATCATCAGTAAACATCACTGGTGTAGTTATCATCAGTAAACATCACTGGTGTAGTTATCATCAGTAACATGACTTGTGTAGTTATCATCAGTAAACACAACTGGTGTAATTATCATCAGTAAACATGACTGGTATAGTTATCATTAGTAAACATGACTAATGTAGTTACCATCAGTAAACACAACTGGTGTAGTTATCATCAGTAAACACAACTGGTGTAGTTATCATTAGTAAACATGACTGGTATAGTTATCATCAGTAAACACAACTGGTGTAGTTATCATCAGTAAACACAACTGGTGTAGTTATCATTAGTAAACATGACTAATGTAGTTATCATCAGTAAACATGACTAGTGTAGTTATCATCAGTAAACATCACTAGTGTAGTTATCATCAGTAAACACAACTGGTGTAGTTATCATCAGTAAACACAACTGGTGTAGTTATCATCAGTAAACATCACTAGTGTAGTTATCATCAGTAAACACAACTGGTGTAGTTATCATTAGTAAACATGACTAATGTAGTTATCATCAGTAAACATGACTGGTGTAGTTATCATCAGTAAACACAACTGGTGTAGTTATCATCAGTAAACATCACTGGTGTAGTTATCATCGGTAAACATCACTGGTGTAGATATCATCAGTAAACATAACTGGTGTAGTTATCATCAGTAAACATGACTGGTATAGTTATCATCGGTAAACATCACTGGTGTAGTTATCATCAGTAAACATAACTGGTGTAGTTATCATCAGTAAACATGACTGGTATAGTTATCATCAGTAAACATGACTGGTATAGTTATCATCAGTAAACATCACTGGTGTAGTTATCATCAGTAAACATCACTGGTGTAGTTATCATCAGTAAACACAACTGGTATAGTTATCATCAGTAAACATGACTGGTGTAGTTATCATCAGTAAGCACAACTGGTATAGTTATCATCAGTAAACATGACTGGTGTAGTTATCATTAGTAAACACAACTGGTGTAGTTATCATCAGTAAACATCACTGGTGTAGTTATCATCAGTAAATATGACTGGTGTAGTTATCATCAGTAAACACAACTGGTATAGTTATCATCAGTAAACACAACTGGTGTAGTTATCATCAGTAAGCACAACTGGTGTAGTTATCATCAGTAAACACAACTGGTGTAGTTATCATCAGTAAACATAACTGGTGTAGTTATCATCAGTAAACATGACTGGTGTAGTTATCATCAGTAAACACAACTGGTGTAGTTATCATCAGTAAACATGACTGGTGTAGTTATCATCAGTAAACACAACTGGTGTAGTTATCATCGGTAAACATCACTGGTGTAATTATCATCAGTAAACATGACTGGTATAGTTATCATTAGTAAACATGACTAATGTAGTTACCATCAGTAAACACAACTGGTGTAGTTATCATCAGTAAACACAACTGGTGTAGTTATCATTAGTAAACATGACTGGTATAGTTATCATCAGTAAACACAACTGGTGTAGTTATCATCAGTAAACACAACTGGTGTAGTTATCATTAGTAAACATGACTAATGTAGTTATCATCAGTAAACATGACTAGTGTAGTTATCATCAGTAAACATCACTAGTGTAGTTATCATCAGTAAACACAACTGGTGTAGTTATCATCAGTAAACACAACTGGTGTAGTTATCATCAGTAAACACAACTGGTGTAGTTATCATCAGTAAACATCACTAGTGTAGTTATCATCAGTAAACACAACTGGTGTAGTTATCATCAGTAAACACAACTGGTGTAGTTATCATCGGTAAACATCACTGGTGTAGTTATCATCAGTAAACATAACTGGTGTAGTTATCCTCAGTAAACATGACTGGTGTAGTTATCATCAGTAAGCACAACTGGTATAGTTATCATCAGTAAACATGACTGGTGTAGTTATCATTAGTAAACACAACTGGTGTAGTTATCATCAGTAAACATCACTGGTGTAGTTATCATCAGTAAACATGACTGGTGTAGTTATCATTAGTAAACACAACTGGTGTAGTTATCATCAGTAAACATCACTGGTGTAGTTATCATCAGTAAATATGACTGGTGTAGTTATCATCAGTAAACACAACTGGTAAAGTTATCATCAGTAAACACAACTGGTGTAGTTATCATCAGTAAGCACAACTGGTGTAGTTATCATCAGTAAACACAACTGGTGTAGTTATCATCAGTAAACATCACTGGTGTAGTTATCATCAGTAAACATGACTGGTGTAGTTATCATCAGTAAACACAACTGGTGTAGTTATCATCAGTAAACATGACTGGTGTAGTTATCATCAGTAAACACAACTGGTGTAGTTATCATCGGTAAACATCACTGGTGTAATTATCATCAGTAAACATGACTGGTATAGTTATCATTAGTAAACATGACTAATGTAGTTACCATCAGTAAACACAACTGGTGTAGTTATCATCAGTAAACACAACTGGTGTAGTTATCATCAGTAAACATGACTGGTATAGTTATCATCAGTAAACACAACTGGTGTAGTTATCATCAGTAAACACAACTGGTGTAGTTATCATTAGTAAACATGACTAATGTAGTTATCATCAGTAAACATGACTAGTGTAGTTATCATCAGTAAACACAACTGGTGTAGTTATCATCAGTAAACACAACTGGTGTAGTTATCATCAGTAAACACAACTGGTGTAGTTATCATCAGTAAACACAACTGGTGTAGTTATCATCAGTAAACATCACTAGTGTAGTTATCATCAGTAACACAACTGGTGTAGTTATCATCAGTAACACAACTGGTGTAGTTATCATCGGTAAACATCACTGGTGTAGTTATCATCAGTAAACATAACTGGTGTAGTTATCCTCAGTAAACATGACTGGTGTAGTTATCATCAGTAAGCACAACTGGTATAGTTATCATCAGTAAACATGACTGGTGTAGTTATCATTAGTAAACACAACTGGTGTAGTTATCATCAGTAAACATCACTGGTGTAGTTATCATCAGTAAACATGACTGGTGTAGTTATCATCAGTAAACACAACTGGTAAAGTTATCATCAGTAAACACAACTGGTGTAGTTATCATCAGTAAACACAACTGGTGTAGTTATCATCAGTAAACATGACTGATGTAGTTATCATCAGTAAACACAACTGGTGTAGTTATCATCAGTAAACACAACTGGTGTAGTTATCATCGGTAAACATCACTGGTGTAATTATCATCAGTAAACATGACTGGTATAGTTATCATTAGTAAACATGACTAATGTAGTTACCATCAGTAAACACAACTGGTGTAGTTATCATCAGTAAACACAACTGGTGTAGTTATCATCGGTAAACATCACTGGTGTAGTTATCATCGGTAAACATCACTGGTGTAGTTATCATCGGTAAACATCACTGGTGTAGTTATCATCAGTAAACATGACTGGTATAGTTATCATCAGTAAGCACAACTGGTATAGTTATCATCAGTAAACATCACTGGTGTAGTTATCATCAGTAAACATCACTGGTGTAGTTATCATCAGTAAACACAACTGGTATAGTTATCATTAGTAAACATGACTGGTGTAGTTATCATCAGTAAGCACAACTGGTATAGTTATCATCAGTAAACATGACTGGTGTAGTTATCATTAGTAAACACAACTGGTGTAGTTATCATCAGTAAACATCACTGGTGTAGTTATCATCAGTAAACATGACTGGTGTAGTTATCATCAGTAAACACAACTGGTAAAGTTATCATCAGTAAACACAACTGGTGTAGTTATCATCAGTAAGCACAACTGGTGTAGTTATCATCAGTAAGCACAACTGGTGTAGTTATCATCAGTAAACACAACTGGTGTAGTTATCATCAGTAAACACAACTGGTGTAGTCATTATCAGGAAACATGACTAGTGTAACTAGCGCTTTTTATTGTGTATATTTTTGTAAGTTTACGTCATATATTCCTCATATAAGTACGTGTTTAAGAAATGCAATGTGTTTAGGTGTTTCAACTTTTTTCTGTCTCTAGGTAGAGGCACGAATCTCAGCCTTGTAATCCATTTAGCTAACACAAAATTTCAGTACTTTAGTTATTCAGGCCATGTAAATCGATGTGGTCGATATAAAGAGCGATCAATACAGTGGAAAGGCATATTAATGTGATGAAGTACAAACTTGTGTATATTTAGGGTGAGAAACAAACAAAACAAAACGTGGGGAAATAGAAACACATAATGTAGTAAACTGATACAAATATTGGGAGTTCAACACATACAAATTATATGATCGAACTTTGGTTGAATATTTTTTAACCCACGGTTTTCTTACCATCATTTAAATACACAGACACATTTTATTTTAATTTTTATAACATGTGTACACGAGAAGGGAATAATCAGATATCAGATATAAAACATGATTTTTATTGTCCAGGTGAGTAGGTCGTAAAACTATTCATGTGTTATGTTCTACTATTTGTGTTGATAAACAGTTTAAG